>CM037788.1:14008281-14058281 GCA_021229015.1 Solen grandis | reverse complement strand
CGGATTTAAAAGATTTTTCAAGTTTTTCCTATATTACCCTTTGTTAAATCAAGTGACCCCTGGGGCGGGGCCAATTTTGACCCCAGGGTCATAATTTGAACAATCTTGTTAGAGCGTCATAAGATCATGCTACATACCAAAAATCAAAAGGCTAGGCCTTGTGGTGTCTGAGAACATGATTTTTTCAAGTTTTTCCTATATTAGCCTATGTTAAATCAAGTGACCCCTGGGGCGGGGCTAATTTTGACCCCAGGGTCATAATTTGAATAATCTTGGTAGAGAGTCATAAGATCATGCTACATACCAACAAGAGGGCCATGATGGCCCTTAACGCTATTGAGAAATTTTTTAAAGTGGGACCAATTTTGACACAGGGCCATGATTTGAAAAACAAGAGGGCCATGATGGCCCTGAATCGCTCACCTGAGTACCATTGCTTCAACTGATGTCAAGGTTTTTAAACAGACAAGGATTCTGATATAACTTAATCTAAAACATTTTACCCCTGACAATACTACACACCAAATACCTAAGCAATGGGCCATATGGTTTCAGAGAAGACTTGGGCGCAGGGTCATTTATCACCGTAGGGCCAAGACTTTGAAAATCTTTGTAATGAACCATTAGATGCTACAACATACCAAAAATCTTAGCTCTAGGCCTTATTGATTCATAGAAGAAGATTTTTTAAGATTTTCCTATTTAACTCTATGTAAAACAAGTGACCCTGGTGTGGGGTCATTTATCACCATTGGGCTATGATTTGTACAATCTTGGTAGTGGCCCATAAGATGATGCTACATACCAAATATCTAAGCTCTAGGCCTTATGGATTCATAGAAGAAGATTTTTTAAGATTTTCCTATATAACTCTATGTAAACAAGTGACCCTGGTGCGGGGTCATTTATCACCATAGGGCTATGATTTGTACAATCTTGGTAGTGGCCCATAAGATGATGCTTCATACCAAATATCTAAGCTCTAGGCCTTATGATTCATGAGAAGATTTTTTAAGATTTTCTATATAACTCTATGTAAAACAAGTGACCCCTGGTGCGGGGTCATTTATCACCATAGGGCTATGATTTGTACAATCTTGGTAGTGGCCCATAAGATGATGCTACATACCAAAAATATCTAAGCTCTAGGCCTTATGGATTCATAGAGGAAGATTTTTTAAGATTTTTCTATATAACTCTATGTAAAACAAGTGACCCCTGGTGCGGGGTCATTTATCACCATAGGGCTATGATTTGTACAATCTTGGTAGTGGCCCATAAGATGATGCTACATACCAAAAATCAAAAGGTTAGGCCTTGTGGTTTCAGAGAAGAAGATTTTTTAAATTTTCATTTTTAAAATCTATTTTTAGCTCCTGTGACCTAATTATGCAATGGACCAGAACCATTTATACAACTTTAGTAGAGCTTCATCCAAGGAACATTCCTGCAAAATATTTTTCAAATTGGCCAAGCCGTTTAGGAGGAGATGTTGTTTGAAGCAATTGTTGACGCCGGACGCACGGACGCACGGACGCACGCACGCACGCACGCACGGACGCACGGACGACGGACGACGGACGCCGGACAAAAGGCGATCAGAAAAGCTCACCTTGAGCACGTTGTGCTCATGTGAGCTAAAAACAAAACTTGATAGAGATGTACTAAACAATGCTACACACTAAATATCTTAACTCTTGATCTTGTGGTTTCTGAGAAGAAGATTTTCCTTTCTTCCTCTATATAAGCCTATGTAAAATCAAGTGACACCTGGGGCGGACCCAATTTGGACCCAAGGGCCATGATTTGAACAACTTTGGTAGAGATCCACTAGACAATGGTACAAGCCTTATATCTAAGCTCTAGGCCATGTGGTGTCTGATAAGAAGATTTTTCTAGTTTTTCCCTATATAAGCCTTTGTAAAATAAAATGACCCCTGGAGCGAGGGCAATTTTGACCCAGAGGTCATTATTTTAACAACTTTTGTAGTAGTTCACAAGACAATTCTACATACCAAATATCCAAGCTCTAAGCCTTGCAGTATTTCAGGAGATGATTTTTCTATTTTTCCTATGTAAAATCAAGTGACCCCTAGGGCAGGGCCAATTTTCACCCAAGGGCCATGATTTAAACAATTTAAGTAGAGATCCACCAGACAATACTACATACCCAATATCTTAACACCAGGCCATGTGGTTTCTGATGAGAAGATTTTTCTAGGTTTTCCCTATATAAGCCTAAGTAAAATAAAGTGACCCCTGGGGCAGGGCAAATTTTGACCCTAGGGCCATGATTTGAACAATTTTTGTAAAGGTTTATAAGACGATTCTACATGCTGTAGAGGCCTTACAGTTTTGCAGGAGAAGATTTTCTAAGATTGCATTTTAAAATCTATTTTTAGCTCCTGTGACCTACTTTTTCAACCAATCATAATAATTTGTACAATTTTGTTAGAGGACATCATAAGGATGATTCCTGTGAAATTTTGTCAAAATCCCTTCAGCGGATAAGGAGGAGATGTTGTTTAATGGAAAAAGTTGACGCAAGACGCACGCACACACGGACAGATGGACGGACGACAGACGCCAGACAAAAGGCAATCATAAAATCTCACCATGAGCACGTTGTGCTCAGGTGAGCTAATTATCTAAGCTCTAGGCCTTATGGATTCATAAAAGAAGATTTTTTAAGATTTTCCTATATAACTCTATGTAAAACAGGTAACCCCTGGTGCGGGGTCATTTATCACCATAGGGCTATGATTTGAACAATCTTGGTAATGAACCATTAGATGATGCTACATACCAAATATCTTAGCTCTAGGCCTTATGGTTTCATAGGAGAAGATTTTTAAAGTTTTTCCTATATAAGTCTATGTAAAACAAGTGACCCCCGGGGCAGGGCCAATTCTAACCCCAGGGTCATAATTTGAACAACTTTTGTAGAGATTCATTAGACAATGCTACATACCAAATATCTTAGCTCTAGGCCTTATTGTTTCATAGAAGAAGATTTTTAAAGTTTTTCACTATATAAACTTATGAAAAACAAGAGGCCCATGATGGCCCTAAATCGCTCACCTGAGATAAATAGGTTGACCCAAGGAACATTTGTTCCAATTTATTTTAAAATCTGGCCAGTAGTTTTGAAGAAGATGATTTTTAAAGTTTTCATATTTTTTTTTTTTTGTTGCCATGGCAACCAGAGTTCTATATGGATCAAGTTTATTTTAGGAACTTTTGTGAAGGTTGACCCAAGGATCATCCCTGCTAAGTTTAATCAAATTCTGTCCAGTGGTTTCAGAGGAAAAGTTGATTAAAGTTTTCCCTATATACATATAAGGCAAATAAGCCCCGCCCCTGGCGGCCATGTTTTTTACGGATCGGAATTTTTTTTAGCAACTTTGGTAGAGGTTGACCCAAGGAACATCTGTACCAATTTATTTTAAAATCTGGCCAGTAGTTTTGAAGAAGATGATTTTTAAAGTTTTCATATTTTTTTTTCTTTTTGTTGCCATGGCAACCAGAGTTCTACATGGATCATGTTTATTTTAGCAACTTTTGTGAAGGTTGACCCAAGGATAACCCCTGCCAAGTTTAATCAAATTCTGTCCAGTGGTTTCAGAGGAGATGTTGTTTAAAGTTTTCTCTATATACATATAAGGCAAATAAGCCCCGCCCCTGGCGGCCATGTTTTTTTACGGATCGGAATAATTTTAGCAACTTTGGTAGAGGTTGACCTAAGGAACATCTGTACCAATTTATTTTAAAATCTGGCCAGTAGTTTTGAAGAAGATGATTTTTAAAGTTTTCATATTTTTTTTCTTTTTGTTGCCATGGCAACCAGAGTTCTACATGGATCAAGTTTATTTTAGCAACTTTTGTGAAGGTTGACCCAAGGATCATCCCTGCTAAGTTTAATCAAATTCTGTCCAGAGATTTCAGAGGAGATGTTGTTTAAAGGTTTCTCTATATACATATAAGGCAAATAAGCCCCGCCCCTGGCGGCCATGTTTTTTTACGGATCGGAATAATTTTAGCAAATTTGGTAGAGGTTGACCCAAGGAACATCTGTACCAAATTATTTTGAAATCTGACCAGTAGTTTTGAAGGAGATGATTTTTAAAGTTTTCATTTTTTTTTTTCTTTTTGTAGCCATGGCAACCAGAGTTCTTCATGGATCAACTTTATTTTAGCAACTTTTGTAGAGCCTCACGCAAGGAACATTCCTGCCAAGTTTCATTAAATTCTGTCCAGCGGTTTCAGAGGAGATGTCGTTTAAAGCAAATTGTTGACGACGGACGACTGACGACGCACGACGACGGACGCCGGACGAAGGGCGATCACAAAAGCTCACCTTGAGCACTTTGTGCTCAGGTGAGCTAATAAACTAACCCCTGGGGCGGGGCCAATTTTGACCCCAGGGTCATGATCTGAACAACTTTTGTAGATGTTCATAAGACAATTCTACATACCAATTATTAAAGCTCTAGGCCTTACAGTTTTGCAGGAGAAGATTTTCTAAGATTGCATTTTAAAAATCTATTTTTAGCTCCTGTGACCTACTTATTCACCCAATCAAAATAATTTGAACAACTTTGATAGAGGTCATGATAAGGATGATTCCTGTGAAGTTTGGTCAAAATCCATCCTGTGGTTTAGGAGGAGAAGTCGTTTGAACGAAAAGTTGACAACGGACGCATGCACGCACGCACTGACGCACGGATGCACGGACGCACGATGGACGTCAGACAACGGGCGATCACAAAGCTCACCTTGAGCACTTTGTGCTCAGGTGAGCTAAAAATCAAAAGGCTAGGCCTTGTGGTTTCGGAGAAAAAGATTTTTAAAATTTTCATTTTTACAATCTATTTTTAGCTCCTGTGACCTAGATTTTTGACCAATCAAAATAATTTTAACAACTTTGGTAAAGGGCCCCATAATGAACATTCCTGTGAAGTTTTATCAAAATCCAGTGAGTAGTTAAGAAGGAGATGTTGTTTAAAGAAATTGTTGACAACGGACGCACAAATGCACGCACGCACGGACGGACGACGGACAAAAGGCGATCACAAAAGCTCACAATGAGCAAGTTGTGCTCTGGTGAGCTAACAAGAGCTGTCAGGGAGACAGCGCACTTGACTATTCTGAGTGCTTTATAGTATAATACTAGAAATGTGTCCAGAGGACACAGACGCCCCCACCCGTTGCATTTTCCATGTTTAGTGTTTATTACAAGAATGTAAAAAATACACAACGCCGCAATATACACAAACTAAAACAAAGGGTTTCAATCAAGTTATCGGTAATAAAGAAATTTTTGGTGACTTAATTTTCTCAATGAAAGCTATGATCATGTTTTTTTTGTAATGGTTAAATATATTCTGTTTAAAAAGTACTTATTGTAGTCAAAACATAACAAAATAATTAATGAAAAGACGACGTTAAGGTATCAACAAATATGATATAAATATATTGAATTTTGACATATAAATGATTCCTCAAATACGGCGATTCTTCGAGTTTTTTCACAGATCCCATCCGACCTCGAGGATTCGCGTGACCACTGTATCTTTGAAGTTTCAAGTCTATAGTACAAATACTTTCAGAGTTACATGCATCACAAGCATAAAATTCCATATTATTTTTTAAAAAAAGGCCCATAACTGTGTCAACTTCAACGAAGGTTCATTAAAATTACCCTGGTGCACAAGTTCATGTCCTGAATAATATATCCATGAAGTTTTAAGTCTGTAGTACAAATACTTTCAGACTTAAATAACTCAAAAGTATAAAATCTCATATTTTTTAAAAAAAACCCAACTACCCGGTTTAATATATCCAAGGAGTTTCAAGTCTGTAGTACAAATACTTTTTCAAAAAACAATGGCCCATAACTCTGTCAAATTAAATAATGGTTTGATGAAAATTCCCAGGTTTGTAAGTTTATGTCCTGAACAATATATCCATGAAGTTTAAAGTCTGAAGTACAAACACTTTGGGTGTTTTGCATGTCACAAAGTTTAGGGATGGACGGACGTACGGACAAAGGCAAATCTATATGCACCCCCTCCCCCCATTTTTGGTGGGGGCATAAAAAAAGCCATGCTGAATCTTTCAAAGGCCATATATCTGTTAAACTGCATGATAGTGTCTGCTATTTTCTACTCATTGCATTATATTTATGTTGCTGAACAAGTATACAAAGTATCAAAGCAAAAACATGACTTTGAAATATTTATGGGTGTATTTTTATATGGCCACAAAGGGGAATAATTCTGTTAAAATCCATGCTAGAGTTTTGGTTCATAGTCAGTGAGCTACAATCATGACCCTAAATACATTTGTAAAGTCTTAAGTGAATACCTTTGGTGGTTGTGGAGATTGAATTTGCACACATAATCTTAACACGGAATTTCTAAGTTCACAAGGGGGAATAAGTCAGTAAAAATCCATGCTAGTGTTATGGGTCTTGAACAATGGCCTACAATTATGACCCCAAATACATTTGTAAAGTTTCAAGTAAATACCTTTGGTGGTTGTGGAGATTTAATTTGTATGCATAATCTTACCCAGGAATTTCTAAGTTTAAAAGGAGGTTTGGGGTGTATAATTATGACCCTGAAAGACATGTGTGAAGTTTAAAGTGAATACCTTTGATGGTTGTGTAGATTGAAATTGCATGCATAATCTGAACCAGGAATTTATAAGTTCACAAAGGGGAATAATTCAGTAAAAATCCATGCTAGAATTATGGGTCTTGGTCAGTGAGCTACAATCAGTGAGCTACAATTATGATTCCAAAAACAACTGTAAAATTTCAAGTGAATACCTTAAGACGTTAAGTGGATGTGAAGATATAAGAAGATAGAAAAACTTGCACACAAAACCTTAACCTTGAGTGTTAAGCCGATGCTGACGCCAGGGTGAGTAGGATAGCTCTCACTATTCTTTGAATAGTCGAGCTAAAAAGTGCTTTTATGTTAATGTCTTTATTGATTTTTTTCCAGTTTTTTTTAATAATTTAAAAGGAAAAAAAATCTTGTTTTTACAAAAAGCACAACTTCATTTGTCTGTGTTAGAGAGCAGACACTGTTAATTTTGTAATTTCTTATCAATTAAAGGGCCATAACTCTAGAGTGTTCCAAGATATTTTGGCTGGCTACCAAACCTGGTTACAATATTGTGTCCATTTAAATTGTGACCAAGTATGGACAAGATTGGTTCATGTTTGTTAGAGTAAGAGAATGGATACTACATTTAACAATTTTCATCAATTAAAGGGCCATGATTCCGGAGTGCCTGGGATATCCTAGCCAATAATTAAACTTGCCTGAGATATTGTGCAAATAAACACTATCATCGACTTTGGTAAAGATGTGTTCATGTCTGTTAGAGAGCAGACACTGTAAATTTGACCATTTTTCACCAATTCAAGGGCAATTACTCCAGAGTGTCTGGAACTCGAAAGGAACCAAGACATATATGCCCATATACATTATGACTAACTTAAGTAAGGATCAGATTACATTTGTTAAAGTTATAGAACAGACACTGTAAAATTACTGTTCATGAAGGGCCAACTCTGGACCGGTGCAATAGGGCTAGTTATCAAAAGGAACAGAGATACTGTGCCCATACTGTGACCAAGTAAGGTAAAGATTTGTTCATAT
The DNA here is from genome assembly GCA_021229015.1 of Solen grandis. NCBI lineage: Eukaryota > Metazoa > Mollusca > Bivalvia > Adapedonta > Solenidae > Solen > Solen grandis. The sequence continues at coordinate 14,050,608 of CM037788.1, read as the reverse complement.
TTGAGTAGAAGAGAGTAGACACTGTTAATTTGACCATTTTTCATCAATTCAAGGGCCATAACTCTGGACCGGGGAAAGGAACCAAGATATTGTTCCAATATACATTGTGACCAAGTGTGGTTAAGGAAGATTCACGTTTGTTCAAGTTAGAGAACGGACAACATCACTGGACATCACCCTCCCACCCACCAGAACGCCCGCCTGTCGCAGGTGAATCCATAATACGTCCTGTCTTCAACGGTATATAAAAAGCATGATGGACAGACTGACTGATTGATAGGGTGATTACTATAGGGCACCAACACCAAAGTGTGGGGCCCTAAGAAACAGAAAATAAAATAAACATCTTATCTATTTCTTAACTTTCCAAGACATACACACTTCAATTCACAGCAGGAAATCAGAAGTAAATGCCTACAACAACAAAGGCATATTGTAATCCACTCTTTAAAAGACAAGACTTTGTCAGTATAGCAAGCAATACTGTCAGGAGTCCTCACCAGTGAAAACCCCAATGAAGAATTTGTGCCAGATAGAAACAAGAAAAATAATGGAAATGGGTTATGATCCCCAAACTGCAATGGCCTTTCAAGCGTGCATATAGTTGATGCCCACGACACACTTTTGTGTTATGACAAACACTTCTGTAAAGTTTCATGAAAATCCAAACACAGATGTGGAAGTTATTGAGCAGACATGAAAATGAAGCATATGAATACCAAAGACAATTTCTAACATCTCCTGTGACCTTTATCTTTCAAGCACACATATTGTTGTTGCACCAACACATCTTCATGTAATGACATACACTTTTGAAAAGTTAAATGAAAATCCATCCACAGACACAGAAGTTACCGAGTTGACACTTAGTTGTACCCTATAAATACCAAAGACAATTTATAACACCAGTTACCTTGACCTCTACAGCATGCATATGGTCGATTTGTGCAACACACCTTTGTGTTATGACAAATACTTCTGTAAAGATTTATGAAAATCCATCCATAGATATTGAAGTTATACAGCAGATACGAATATGTAGCCTATAAATACCAAAGGGAATTTCTAACAACTCAAGACTAGTGACCTTGACCTTTCAAGGACTCATATGTTTTATGCGCATGACACACCTATGTGTTATGACAAATACTTTTGTAAAGTTTCATGAAAATCCATCCATTAATATAGGAGTTACAGAGCAGACACAAAAATGAACACCAAAGACGATTTCTAACAACTCCTGTGACCTTGAGCTTTCACAGGTGCATATGGTTGATGCACATGGCACATCCATGTGTTATGATGAATACTTCTGTAAAGTTTCATTGAAATCCATCCACAAATGTTCCAGTTATAGAGCAGACAAAAAAGCCAGATGGAATGACGTCCGGACTGACGGTAGGATAATACAAATCCTATAATCCCTAACCGGTTTCACTGGTTGGGACTTATAATGGTTATGGAAGCCTCTTCTACGCACCTTTAGATACCTCCTGTACACCCTGACAGCTGTCTCCTTCAGGTCATACAGACGAACAAACTTGAGGTACAGGGGCCAGACTCTATGGTGCTGGGTGATGGGAAGGGCTCTCAGGGCACGGTCAAAAGTCTGTCTTGTCCGTGTTATCTTCCCTTGATCCATCAAGAAGTTGCAGTAGTCCAGCCAGATCCTGGGCATCTGTGTCAAGTAAAGTCAAACAACTGACTAGAGATTAGAGATAGTATAGCTTCCCTTATAGTTTGCAATTACTTGAGGCATGTTTATTTCAAATATTGGTAGATAGATAAATTTGCAATGCAGTTATGAATCATTTGTATCTAACAATCAGAATGTTTAGGCTTAAATAAAAACATGGAACTTGTTTTTATAAAAGCCCTAAAATTCTGATATTTCCATTTTTTCATGGAAAATTGTGGCTGTTATGAAGAACTAGAACACTAACACAGTCAGAAAGAGACCCACATAAAGCTGCCAGAACAGGTTGGGGGTAGGGGAGGATGAGAGGAAATAGCATTGCATATTAGAAAGCAAAATAATGTTGCAGGGTTTCTTAATTTTTAATCAGTAACATATTTTTCACTATTGAACTGTAAGAAGTAATTTCCTGTTGCATTGTGGATTAAACATACTTTGTAAGATAACAAGGGAATGTGTCTCTGCAACACCAAAGACCTAAACCCAAAGATAAGCAACCTGGCGAAATAGTGTATATTCTTGCGCCAGGAAAAAGAGTGGGGCAGGTGTATTCTGTGGAAATTCCAGTTCAGTGTTACTAAGCGATAGCAAAACACTAATCAATACAATGTTTCACTATTTTTTGTGTAGTTGTTTAATATTTAACTAAAATAAATTATTATGGTGTTTTTAATCTATTCTTTAGTCCCTTTAACATGAATTTACACAGTAATAGTGTATATATACCTATTATTTCAAAAAGTAATTGTAATAAATATTTGATTTACTTGATTTATTGTCCTATATCTGATAGAACATGTAGACCAACTGTGTTAATGCAAATGGAATTTTTGTTATCACATTCTAAAAACCAAGCATTTATTTTGACCGCATTGATCCTATATTGTTTTTGGTCTGTCAAAGTGTTTGTTTGTCTGACGTCCGTCTGTCTGTCACAAAACTTTAACCTTGAAAATAACACGGAAGTCCTTCCACCTACAGTCTCCAAACTGCACAGGTGCATGCACCTAGATCAGCTCTACCTGCCAGGTGACCTAGACCTCCTTCAAATGGCCTTGACCATTCAAACGAAGTGCTTGTTGTTACTAAAAATAATCCACTTTGATGTGAGTTATGCCCAATTTTGTATTAGATTATACTTAGATGACATAAATAATAGCGGGGCCGTCTATGCGATAATTATTAATGACTTAGAGCACTTTTATTTTCTTAGAAAACAATCCCATAAAAATGAATATATGCTAGTTTGTTCGTTTGTTGCATCCCACTGACAATATTTATGTCATTAAGTGACTATGTCTGCTTGAGACAGATGTAGTGCTGCCACACTGCAGCACTACGCCGTAGACACCCAGTAACACTATTTTGACACTGGGCAAACCAGTCCTGGAAATACCTGCATATGCAGAGCATCAAGCAAGGGATCTCTACCAGAGATGACTTTGGTAGGTCCCAGCTGGGAAATGAACCCACAACCTTTTGATTCCAGGACGGATGCTCGAACCAGAATATATGCTTATACTTAAATACTCATAAATAAATAAAGTTACTCCTTACAAAAAACTGCCGTTATAAAGAGGAAAAATACATTTAAACAAGAGGCCCATGATGGCCCTAAATCGCTCACCTGAGATAAATAGGTTGACCCAAGGAACATCTGTACCAATTTATTTTAAAATCTGGCCAGCAGTTTTGAAGAAGATGATTTTTAAAGTTTTCATATTTTTTTAGGTTTTCGCATCGCTTGCGAAAACCTATTGTTCTTCTTCTGTTTTATTTTTTTTTTTATTTTTATTATTATTTTTCTAACCTTTTTTTGTGAACGGCATATCACCATGATAGAAAAAAGTCACATTTCTGATTTTTTTACCACTTTTGTCCTAAGATCTGAATTTGATCCTCACGTTGAGAAATTTTTCATTTTTGTCCTAGTTTTGCCGCTAGGTGGCGTTTTGTAAAAATGACTAAGGGCTAATAACTCTGTTATTTGAGGTCCGATTCAAATGCGGTTTTTTGTATTGTGTTCCTTGTCAGAAACTTAATAAAATATGATACGTTTCAATTATTTGCGTATATAAAACTTTCGTGCTACAGGAGGTTGAATGTTCAAATCTCGAAAAAAAACGATGAAATAAAGGTAGGTCTACGAAAAACTTGCCCATTTTTTTCAGAGATGAGATAGGAGAATTTTGTTTGTTGCATATGATTCGCAATACACATACGCACAAAATATATGGTGTGGCGATTTTGAGAAATGCATGGTTTGTCAACAGTATGCGGTCAAACTTTACCAATATTTTCGAAAAATCAACATTTTAAAAGCATGACTTTTACGGTTATTTGCAGTTCCTGACTTTATTTTTTATTCAATCTTCATCATTTTTTCACTGTTAATGCATTTTCATAAAACAAATAAAATAATAGAAAAAAATCACACATAATATGCAAAGGTCAAGGTCATATACCAATTATTATTATTTATATCGGCATAAAATAGCTCCAAATCTAAAAATATTTTATAGAAAGTATATGAACAAAAGTTTTAGTCTGTGAAGAGGTCTTTCCATTGGTGTTTATTTTTTGAAGATCGGACTTCATTTGATCAAATGACCACAGTCCAAAGTTTGATCCTTTTATCAAACAATTGTAAATCCGTATGTTTCCTCTTTTTTGCTGCTCCTGACTTTAATTTTTGTTTAATCTTCATCATTTTTTCACTGTTAATGCAGTTTTATAAAAAAAATAAAACCATAGAAAAAAAATTACCCATAATATGCAAAGGTCAAGGTCATATACCAATTAGTATTATTTATATCGGCATAAAATAGCTCCAAATCTAAAAATATTTTATAGAAAGTATATGAACAAAAGTTTTAGGCTGTGAAGAGATCTTTCCATTGGTGTTTAGTTTTTGAAGATCGGACTTCATTTGATCAAATGACCACAGTCCAAAGTTTGATCCTCTTATCAAACAATTGTATATCCATATGTTTCCTCTTTTTTGCTGCTCCTGACTTTATTTTTTGTTCAATCTTCATCATTATTTCACTGTTTATGCATTTTTATAAAACAAATAAAATCATAGAAAAAAAATCAAGCATAATATGCAAAGGTCAAGGTCATATACCAATTAGTATTATTTATATCGGCATAAAATAGCTCCAAATCTAAAAATATTTTATAGAAAGTATATGAACAAAGGTTTTAGTCTGTGAAGAGTTCTTTCCATTGGTGTTTAGTTTTTGAAGATCGGACTTCATTTGATCAAATGACCACAGTCCAAAGTTTGATCCTCTTATCAAACAATTGAATATCCATATGTTTCCTCTTTTTTGCTGCTCCTGACTTTATTTTTTGTTCAATCTTCATCATTATTTCACTGTTTATGCATTTTTATAAAACAAATAAAATCATAGAAAAAAAATCAAGCATAATATGCAAAGGTCAAGCTCATATACCAATTAGTATTATTTATATCGGCATAAAATAGCTCCAAATCTAAAAATATTTTATAGAAAGTATATGAACAAAAGTTTTAGTTTGTGAAGAGATCTTTCCATTGGTGTTTAGGTTTTGAAGATCGGACTTCATTTGATCAAATGACCACAGTCCAAAGTTTGATCCTCTTATAAAACAATTGAATATCCACATGTTTCCTCTTTTTTGCTGCTCCTGACTTTATTTTTTGTTCAATCTTCATCATTATTTCACTGTTTATGAAGTTTTATAAAACAAATAAAATCATAGAAAAAAAATCAAGCATAATATACAAAGGTCAAGGTCATATACCAATTATTATTATTTATATCGGCATAAAATAACTCCAAATCTAAAAATATTTTATAGAAAGTATATGAACAAAAGTTTTAGTCATTATTGGAAATTGTGGCTGAGTCGAAATAAAGTGTTCAAGTTGATTAGTTTAAAAGCGAAAACCGAGATACCGCTTGCGGTTCTAGTTAGGTTTTCGCATCGCTGTGCGAAAACCTATTGTTCTCGTTATGTTTCTTTTTTTTTTTTTTTTTTTTATTTTTCTTCCCCTTTTTTGTGAACGGCATAGCTCCGAGGTGAGAAAAGCCACATCTATGAAACTTTTATCAGTAATAACCACGTACTTGAAGATGATCCTAACGTCGAGATAATTTTCATTTTTGTTTTGATTTTCCCGCCAGGGGGCGTTTTATATGAAAATATTTAATAAGCAATATCTCCATTATTTGAGGTCCGATTCAAATGCGGTTTTTGCACAATGTTCCTTGTAAATAGCCCAATAAAATATGATAGGTTTCAAAAATTTGCGTATATAAAACTTTCGTGCTACAGGAGGTTGAAAGTTCGAATCTCGCAAAAACTGTGAAATAAGGGTAGGTCTACCAAAAACCTACCCATTTTATTCAGAGATGAGATAGGAGAATTTTGTTTGTTGCATATGATCTGCAAGACATATACGCACAAAATATATGGGGTGGCGAATTCGGGAAATGCATGGTTTGTCCACAGTATGCGGTCAAACTTAACCAATATTTTCGAAAAATCAGCATTTTAAAAGCATGACTTTTAAGGTTATTTGCAGCTCCTGACTTTATTTTTTGTTCAATCTTCATCATTATTTCACTGTTTATGCATTTTTATAAAACAAATAAATTCATAGAAAAAAACAACAACATAATATGCAAAGGTCAAGGTCATATACCAATTATTATTATTTATATCGGCATAAAATAGCTCCAAATCTAAAAATATTTTATAGAAAGTATATGAACAAAAGTTTTAGTTTGTGAGGAGATCTTTCCATTAATGTTTAGTTTTTGAAGATCGGACTTCATTTGATCAAATGACCACAGTCCAAAGTTTGATCCTCTTATCAAACAATTGTATATCCATATGTTTTCTCTTTTTTGCTGCTCCTGACTTTATTTTTTGTTCAATCTTCATCATTATTTCACTGTTTATGCATTTTTATAAAACAAATAAAATCATAGAAAAAAAACAAGCATAATATGCAAAGGTCAAGGTCATATACCAATTATTATTATTTATATCGGCATAAAATAGCTCCAAATCTAAAAATATTTTATAGAAAGTATATGAACAAAAGTTTTAGTTTGTGAGGAGATCTTTCCATTAATGTTTAGTTTTTGAAGACCGGACTTCATTTGATCAAATTACCACAGTCCAAAGTTTGATCCTTTTAACAAACAATTGTAAATCCATATGTTGCTTCTTTTTTGCAGCTCCTGACTTTATTTTTGTTCAATCTTCATCATTTTTTCACTGTTTATGCATTTAAATAATACAAATAAACTGATAGTAAATAACGATGAAAATATGCAAAGGTCAAGGTCATAATACCGATTATTTTTATCGGCACAAAATAGCTTCAAATCTAGAAATATTTTATAGAAAGTATATGAACAATAGTTTTAGTTCGTGAAGAGATCGTTCTAATGATGTTTAGTTTTTGAAGATCGTACTTCATTTGATCAATTAACAAAAATATTCGAATAAAGTTTATATCAATCAATTATGTCTGCAGTTGAAACCAGTACTCTTACTAGTCAAGTTAAAAGCGAAAACCAAGATGCCGCTTTGCGGTTCTAGTTTCTTTTTGTTGCCATGGCAACCAGAGTTCTACATGGATCAAGTTTATTTTAGCAGCTTTTGTGAAGGTTGACCCAAGGATCATCCCTGCCAAGTTTAATCTAAATCTGTCCAGTGGTTTCAGAGGAGATGTTGTTTAAAGGTTTCTCTATGTACATATAAGGCAAATAAGCCCCGCCCCTGGCGGCCATGTTTTTTTACGGATCAGAATAATTTTAGCAACTTTGGTAGAGGTTGGCCCAAGGAATATCTGTACCAATTTATTTTAAAATCTGGCCAGTAGTTTTGAAGAAGATGACTTTTAAAGTTTTCTTTTTTTCTTGTTTTTTTGTAGCCATGGCAACCAGAGTTCTACATGGATCAAGTTTATTTTAGCAACTTTTGTGAAGGTTGACCCAAGGATCATCCCTGCCAATTTGAATCAAATTCTGTCCAGTGGTTTCAGAGGAGATGTTGTTTAAAGGTTTCTCTATATACATATAAGGCAAATAAGCCCCGCCCCTGGCGGCCATGTTTTTTTACAGATCGGAATAATTTTAGCAACTTTGGTAGAGGTTGACCCAAGGAACATCTGTACCAATTTATTTTAAAATCTGGCCAGTAGTTTTGAAGAAGATGATTTTTAAAGTTTTCATTTTTTTTCCCTTTTTGTTGCCATGGCAACCAGAGTTCTACATGGATCAAGTTTATTTTAGCAACTTTTGTGAAGGTTGACCCAAGGATCATCCCTGCCAATTTTAATCAAATTCTGTCCAGTGGTTTCAGAGGAGATGTTGTTTAAAGGTTTCTCTATATACATATAAGACAAATAAGCCCCGCCCCTGGCGGCCATGTTTTTTTACGGATCGGAATAATTTTAGCAACTTTGGTAGAGGTTGACCCAAGGAACATCTGTACCAATTTATTTTAAAATCTGGCCAGTAGTTTTGAAGAAGATGATTTTTAAAGTTTTCATTTTTTTCCCCTTTTTGTTGCCATGGCAACCAGAGTTCTACATGGATCAAGTTTATTTTAGCAACTTTTGTGAAGGTTGACCCAAGGATCATCCCTGCCAAGTTTAATCAAATTCTGTCCAGTGGTTTCAGAGGAGATGTTGTTTAAAGGTTTCTCTATATACATATAAGGCAAATAAGCCCCGCCCCTGGCGGCCATGTTTTTTTACGGATCCAAATAATTTGAACAATCTTGGTAGACACTTACCAAAGGAACATCTGTGCCAAAACATTTTGAAATTCAGTTGGTTGTTTTGGAGAAGAAGACATTTTAAGTTTTTTCTTTCCGTTGCCATGGCAACCAGAATTCCAAATGGAATTCAATTCTTTGAACAACTTTGAAAGGGGACCACCCAAGGAACATCCCTGTAAAGTTTTATCAAAATTGACCAAGCGGTTAAGGAGGAGATGTCGTTTGAAGCAAAATGTTGACGCGACGACGGACGGACGACGGACGGACGGACGACGGACGGACGACGGACGGACGGACGACGGACGAAGACCGGTCACAATAGCTCACCTTGAGCCTCTGGCTCAGGTGAGCTAAAAATTTTGCAGCAGTACAAATATAAACACTGGGGCATTTTTTTTCATTTTTTCGTCATTTAGGCAGTATTTGCCGAAATATTGATGATTATTTTTTTCATTAATTGAACTATTTCCTTCCTGAAATATTTCCCTTCCAGTCTTTAATCAATCGTAAGGATCTTATACTGACTACTCTTGGATTTGAACAGTCATTATTTTACTTAATGTATTTGCCGTATGCAACCAGTTACAGTTAGCTGAAGTTGTCTTAGGACCATATACCATGTTCTTCACGTGTACCTTATGCTGTAGATGATCATCATGGGCTTGCAAATGGCGTTGGTACACAACTCTGTGCAGTAGTTACTTCAGTAGAAGCGCATCGGCTTTTTCTCACAATATCGCGATGGCGCCGAGGGTATACAAGATAACCTTCACACGCTTTTTTGAATTGCTTATGTTTGCATTTAGGTTTTTGGCAACACTGATGCTCCTCTGGCAAATGTTGGTCATACCCAAATATTTGCTTGCATTTTTAAAAGTTTATAACTTGATGTACAGTAAAACCTCAACAAGAGCTGTCAGAGGACAGCATGCTTGACTATTCAAAATGCTTGTTGGTAAATCAAATGAATTCTATTTCAAATCTTGCCCTTTATATACCCTGTATATAATAATAGTCAAACACGATATATCTTGATAGTCTAATGCCCCAAAATATGTTTATGATGTCTAAAATCAATCCCATGCCTAGCTGCTGAGACATAAGCATAATAACACTGTGCATGCAAAACATTAACCAAGTATCCAAGTTAGAAAAGGGCCATAATTTGTGTAAAATTCAGTCCAAGAGTTACCCTCCTTGGTTTTCTTATACCCCTGCTTGGCCTGAACACACTCCTAAACTTTCTAGTCAATACCATAAACAATTTCTGAGATATAAGCTGGATAGTAACTTGCATGCAAAACTTTGACCAAAAAGTCAAATAGTGGCCCTCATCTGCATTACATTAAGTCAAAAACTATCTGCCACTATCGAATGATACCATTGAACATATTAAAGAAGTGTCAAATAAAACCCATGCCTGGGGCCATAACTTGTAATATATTCCATCAAGTGTTATCTACCTTAATAGTATGATACCCCTCAAAGTATTAAGATGTTTCAAATCAATTGCATACCTGGATACTGAGATATAAGCATGAAAGTACCATGCATGCAAAACTTTAACCAAAATTTCTAAGTTAAAAAATGGGCCATAATTTGTAATATATTCACCAAGAGTTACCCAACTTGGTTGTTTGATGCCCCTAAACATATTCATAAACTTTCAAGTCAATACCATAAATGGTTATTGAGATATAAGGTTGATATTAACTTGCATGCAAAACTTAAACCAAGAGCTGCAACACCCACGCCAATGTCGACGCAAGGGCGACTACAACAGCTCTCATATTCTTCGAATAGTCAAGCTAATAAGGAGACCACTATTGGGTCCATCTGAAAGTGGTCTTAATATTGAATTGATCTCATTACTGAGTTATGGTCTTTTCATAAATATTTCAATGTTGATCAATTGCAATACTTTGTTTTCAAAATAATGGATGAAAATAATATCTCTTGAATCAATTTAATGTTTTTAAAAAGTTTTGTTATGAAACGTAATCCTAATTATTTTTATAAAACTTTTTTCACATTAAAAATAAAAATCTAGTCATATCATACCGATTAAAAGTCTACCCATTTTAATATCTCTGATTTTTCTGTAATTATTAAGCTGATTGCTTATTTAATTAATGTAGTAATAAGCTTTTTTTTAATCATCTAGTTGTCTCAGACTTTGCCCCGTGCTTTTATTTTAATCAAGACAATTTCTTTTGAATTGAAAGATCTTAACATTTGATTCAGTTTTAAATCATAGTTTTTGAGAAAGTAGTTAGTAAAGTGAATGACTAATATGACAGGATATCTATTTCGAATTTATTCTAAGTTTTTGAGAGAAGTCTTTGTGCCAATTAACGACTGTCAATAGGACATTGGACAATAGAAACGCATCACGGCCATCATTATTGCTCAGCAGAGGCAGCTCAGCTGGACATATAACAAATACTTGTTAGATTGACAGGAAATACATCCAAGGATCCCAAGACTGCTTTCTATTACGTAATATTACCCATCTCATCCATTGATTTCACTCTCCATCGGATCTTATGTACCATGCTAGCAAAACTTCAATGTGCAATATACGATACACAGTAAGCATGGCTTACATGACCTTTTTATACCTGTGTAGAACTGGATTTGACTACAAGTTCAGAAATATGCAAAACAACTGCTATTAACAATATTTATCATAATCTATAACGGGAAATCATGTATTCATCTGAAATAAACAGCTGAAATAAATGTTAAGCATGTGAAATGAGAGACTGATTTTGTTTTTTTTAAGGAAGTTTATTTATAAATATATGCTTTATTATATGTGTAATGATATCAATCACAACAAGAGGGCCAAGATGGCCCTGAATTGCTCACCTGAGAAATATTGCTTTCATTGCCTTTTACAACATAGTCATACTGAATACAAAATCCATACAGAAGAACAGCAATATAATTTTAATTCCACGCAAAAAGTTTACATGTGGTCCAAACAAGAGGGCCGTAAGGCCCTATATTGCTCACCTGAGGGGTCTTGATGTATAGGCATTGAAGACATCACCATAGGGCCAATATTTTGACAATCTAGGTAATGAACTATTTGATGATGCTACATACCAAATATCTAAGCTCTAGGCCTCATGGATTCATAGGAGAAGATATTTGAAAGTTTTTCCTATGTAACTCTATGTAGAACAAGTGACCCCTGGTGCGGGGTCATATATCGCCGTAGGGCTTTGATTTGAAAAAATCCTGGTAATGGCCAATAAGCTGATGCTGCATACCAAATATCTAAGCTCTAGGCCTTATGGATTCATAGAAGAAGATTTTCCGATATAACTTTATGTAAAACAAGTGACCTTGGTGTGGGGTCATTTATCACCGTAGGGCTATGATTTGAACAATCTTGGTAATGGCCCATTAGATGATGCTACAAACCAAATATCTAAGCTCTAGGTCTTCTGGATTATAGGAGAAGATTTTAAAGATTTCCTATTAACAACATAGGGCTATGATTTGAACAATCTTGGTAATGGCCCATTAGATGATGCTACATACCAAATATCTAAGCTCTAGGTCCTGCAGTTTTGCAGAAGAAGATTATTAAAGATTTTCCTATATAACTCTATGTAAAACAAGTGACCCCTGGTGTGGGGTCATTTATCACCGTAGGGCTATGATTTAAACAATCTTGGTAATGACCCATAAGATAATGCTACATACCAAATATCTAAGCTCTAGGTCCTGCAGTTTTGCAGAAGAAGATTTTTAAAGATTTTCCTATATAACTCTTTGTAAAACAAGTGACCCCTGGCGCGGGGTCATTTATCACCATGGGGGCCATGATTTGAACAATCTTGGTAATGGTGTATCAGACAATGCTACATACCAAATATCTTAGCTCTTCGCCTTATGGTTTCAGAGTAGATTTTTTTTTAAAGTTTTTCCCATATAACTCTATGTAAAACAAGTGACCCCTGGAGCGGGGTCATTTATCACCTCAGGGCCATGATTTGAACAATCTTGGTAATGGTTCATTAGACAATGCTACATACCAAATATCTAAGCTCTAGGCCTTTTGGATTTGGAGAAGAAGTTTTTTTAAGATTTCACTTTTAAAATCTATTTTTAGCTCCTGTGATCTAATTATGCAATGGAGTGGAACCATTTGAACAACTTTGGTGAAGAGTCTGCCAAGGAACTTTCCTGCAAAATAATTTTGAAATTGGCCAAGTGGTTTAGGAGGGGAAGTCGTTTGAACAAAAAGTTGACGACGCACGGACGCACTGACGCACGGACGTCCTAACGCAGGTATACTTGTGTGGCTATCCTATTGTTCTTTCCATTGTTCTTTTAGCCACCTAAGAGACAATTTTAGCCACTTAAGAGAAAAGATCAAAGGCTGCTAACCCTAACCCATTGTTCCCTAGCCCCGTAAGTACCCCTACGTGTGTACGCACTGACGCACGGACGCACTGACGATGGACGACGGACAACGGGCGATCACAAAAGCTCATCTTGAACACTTTGTGCTCAGGTGAGCTAAAAACCAAGTTAACCCTAGTGTGGGACCAATTTTGACCCCAGGGCCATGATTTGAAAACTTGTTTGACAATGCTACACACCAGATATCTAAGCTCTAGGCCTTGCAGTTTTGCAGAAGAAGATTTTCAAAGTTTGCATTTTTAAAATATATTTTTAGCTCCTGTGACATGCTTTTTCAACCAATCAAAATAATTTGAACAATCTTGATAGAGGGCATCATAAGTATGATTTCTGTGAAGTTTCTGTGAAGTCAAAATCCATTCAGCCGCTTAGGAGGCAGGGGTGTGGAAATCCTTTTTTTTTTCACTTGTCCACAGACAAGTGAACCTAAAAAATCTACTTGTCCGCAGCCAAAATCTACTTGTCCGAATTTTCAGAAGAAAAATATGATTTATGTGCCTAAAGTTTTTACTTACTGGATATAAATGAAAAAAATAATAATAATTTAACTTTGTTTTCATTGTTGACATAATTCACAGTAGTATATGATGACTTATCTATGACAGTCAGTTAAGGTACCTATAGCAGTTGACATGCTTTTATAGTTATCAACATATATGGGAATATGCATCATCCATGTAACATATTCTCATTTTTCTGTAATGAAAGCCATTATGATGTAAATTGTATTAAGTTTGTTTTAATTGCTTATCTTTTATACAGACTGTTTGTTGCACATAACTGTATTAAGTTTTTTTTTATTTATATCCTGTCAACTTCATTCACGCTTAATCCAGGGGCCCGGATTTTGTCTGTTTATTTTTGTGATTAAAATTTGACATACAAGAAATATGCTTGGAAGAGAGTTGGTGCGTAGTCAGGATGTCTTTTCTAGACAAGCTGTCAAGGGGTTTGCCGATATATAACATTGAACTTGTATCAGTGCGACCAGGAAAAAATGACAAAAAGACAAAATGCTGTATCACCTTCAGAACGAAGCCAGCTAAATTCGGATCGCCAAAAAGATTGGAAAGTTCGAACACGTTTCTTATCATACTCGCGATCTCTTTGGGATTTAGATTTTCTTTTCGCCATCGAACAGTTTTATTTGTATCTGAAGAATTCGTGGATGATGTACAAATTACAAATTTATCAATTTCAATGATAGTTTTGATTTTCTTGGCAGCACGAAATACCCAAATACTCCCAAATATACCCAAATACTCTGTTTCTATATCACAATACACTAAAAGAAATATGTATGATGGTGATTTAGTCGTATATTACAATATTTAAAAAAAAAATAACCAAAGGGTGATTTTATTGCTCAAAATTCATGTTGATCTATACTTCGAGTCTATGTATGGTGTATACACCAATGGACCCTGACCCAAATATACCCAAATACTCTATTTCCAGACCTGTGAACTCTCCCGATTTTGAGCGGGAGCTACCGATAATTGCTTGCATCTCCCGGTCTACCGACCAACACCAGAAATCTACCGCCTTTGATCTCAAGGCCCCCAATATACCGCTTATCAACTTTGTTTGGCGCATACGAAGAAGAAATCAGTAAATTTGTACCGCGGTTGTTTAAGTTCCGTAATGCACAAAAATACAGGTCGCTCTACACTGTATACTACTTAAAGTAACCAGCACCTGCTGTGGGATTATCCAATCAACACGCATTTTAAGGCTTCCTAATTATGCAAAGATGTGGAATACTCGGATAGTATTGGCAGCTTATAACTTGTTTACATTTGTCACACCCTCTTCTGACTTTTGTTTATACCTGCATTTGGAACTGTTATGAAATTGCGCAATCATCACAATGGCGGCCATTTGCGAAAAACATCAGCAATGTTTACTACCGTTTCTTTTAAAACATTTAAATTGATTAATTGGTTAACCTAGCTAGATTCCAACTGGTAAATAGCATAGATGTACCGATGTATATAAATGACTCGATGCTAATCGCTAATGGAGCGAGTCAAAACGTATCCAAACCAAAACGTACCCAATATTTAACGTACCCAAGTATCTTTTTTTTTTTCTTTTTTTTTTTTTTTCACTTGGCATTTTCATATAATATTTTTAGTCAGGTTAATATTTATGATTTTGTATGAAACATTTTTTTGGGGGTTTTTGTTGTGTTTGGTTATTAATTATCAAAATTAATATCCTTTATTATAAAACTAAATGTGAATTAAACTCATTTTAACATTTAGAATTATATGACAGTTTTTGTAATGTTTTTATTTCAACATATTTTCAAATTTTAAAATTTTTATTTTTAAATATTATGCACCAATTGAATATGTCTTTGACAGTCCAAGTATAACAAATGCATATATCATACCAGAATATAAAGACAATAAAGTATTCTGAAAACATATTGGAGCCACTTGCTTTAAATTTGGCTCCAACTTCTTAAATTTGGCTCTAATTTTTCTCATTTGGCGAATGTGTTGGCGCAAACATTTTTACATGTTGTAAGTAATTAGTTAATAAGTAATAAAAAATGAAATAAAAGTAAATGAATAATAAAAAAAATGTGTTTTGTTATTACTGTAGTGCGAAAAAAACGCGCTGCGAAAAATCTCCCTCTCACACAACCCAATCTCCCACTTTGGGAGCACAGATCTCCCACTTTCAGACCGAATAAAGTTCACAGGTCTGTATTTCTATACCAAAATACACATGAAGGATTGTTGTTAATTGTAGTTGGATTGATATCATGCAATATCTGTACAAATTACAACCAAAATATGACTTAATTGCTTAATTAATTTGTTGAACATAAGTCTACCGACCACCTAATACCGGTCTGTTATTTTGCGGATACCAAATCCATCTCCAGGTATTTTGAGCTGTGTTTATTTTGCGGATACCCTATTCAACTCCAGGACACGGAATGGCTAATTTTAGCAATATTCGTTAATAGTAATTTGTTAATTTGAATTATAGTTTTGAATATAGATTATATTCATTCTGGTTGCATAGTATTAACGGTAAAAGTCGGGATTTTTTGGAATGGTATTTTATGAAAGATTGTGAATTTGTGATTCAGACAAGCACCCACCCCTGACCTTCTATGGGAGTCTTACTCAGTCTATATTTACATTTGTTGTGTGTTGGTGAGTTGTGGAATGTGGGGATAGACAGAAGGAAGAAGGTATGTTTTTTTGTTTGTTTTTTTTTAAAGGGAATGGGCAGATCTATTTATACATGAGGAGGGTTTGGGACATTTATATTTGTGGGGGCTAAAACTATGTGGTTATATATATGTATACTATATTTTTACATATCCCAGAGTGCCATACTTTGTTGTATTAAATCTACCCTGGAGTGTACTTAAATTTCAAGTTCACTCCTAGGTGAGATGTTTAGAGGCATTTGATTATATTAAATAATGAAGGTATATCTGTCTAGTCGAAATTTCGAAATAGAACTAGCCAAATATGTTCCTTTTATTATTTATCTCTCTTATAGTCTTACTTTATTTTATTTTTCCTTCATCTTTTATGCTCTCTTTCTCACTTAATGAAACAAAATCGCGCTATATTACGCCGCCCTCCTGGTGTTGCTACTTCCGGTGTGCCGGTAGTAGCTGTACCAGGTGGGATCCTCTGTCCTGTTTCCATTGCTAGCCCGGATATTGAGAATGGCAGAGGGTGGAGACCCAGATTATATGCAGGGGAGAGAGAGTGGGAGTTCTGTCTCTCCCCTGCAATCATAGGTTCCTTTTGTATCAGATTTTGGGACTATTTGATAGTCCCCGGGGGATGGCTGTCTCTCTTTTTATTTGCGAGTAGTGGGTATGGTAATCTGTTTGGCTGAGCATAACCGCTCGAAGGGGATTTAAGATCTCCTTTTGACGCCGTACTTCATACCACCCTTATTTATTTTGGTTGTCAGTTTGGCTGAGCATATCCGCTCGAAGGTGATTTAAGATCACCTTTTGACGCCGCACTCTCAACCTCCTATTTATTATATTTTGTCAATATATTTGGTATCTATTAAGAACTTAATAACTGCTTGAAAGACTGTCTGGTAGTTCTTCTTCTCTGAGAATAATAGTAAGTTTCTATCTATGTTCCCATTTTGTAGTTTGAGCATTTTGGTCTCTAGTTCTAATCTGTATTTTTTAGTTTCATTGCAATTGAAGATTACATGCTCAAAAAGTTCTCTTTTAATGCATGATGGACATGGGATTTCTGGTTTTCTTTCCCCTCCCAGATTGCTTTTTTGTAGCCTAAGTATAGTGATGATTCTATCTATTTTGGGGCATTTACTGTATTGCACTATTTTGGCTGGAGTTTTGTCATAGGTGAAGTTTTTAACAATTATATATTCCTGAAATATCTTTTTTCTGAAAGTTTCATAGATGCTACTGTTTATTACACTATACATTTCTTTTGATCCAAGTTTGATTGGTAATAAAGTGCCTTTTGTAGCCCCTAGTTTGGCTTCTTTGTCTGCTACTTCATTCCCGTATATGCCTATATGACTTGGAATCCAATTAAAGCAGATATTAACCTGAGATTGTCGCAAAGTTTCATTGAGTTTCATGCATTCTATTATTAGGTCTTGCCTAGTGTTTGAACTACTATTCTTTAATGCTTGGAGGGCACTTAAAGAATCTGTGTATAGACTAATTTCATTAGGTATAATTTGCTTTCCTCAGTCTTAAAAATTTTATTATCTCCACATACGTTTCACATGAAAAAATATAAATACGTATAACAAAAGTATCATGTTGTGACAGTGTTATAATGTTATACAACAGGTCTCAACATGCCTAATATTTCAAATGAAAAATGAAAATATGGTATAAATGGACAAATTAAATGTAAACGAAATTCCATGCATGCTGCCTTAAAATCATAATATAAAACTATTAGTCTCAAGTTTTATTTCATAATTTTAAGGCAGCAGGCATACTTCAGATGAAGTGTAAAACCTACTACTAGAAATGTCAAGTAGTGATGCATACCCTCTACACACAGCCTTGTGACATGCTGAGACAGACAACTTAATAACTGCATCTTTTAATAGTATACTATAGTTTGTAAATACTGGATTTTGTAACATACGGCTAGACTATATCCAATGTATAAGTAACATTACTAAAAGAAAGCTTGTAGAAAATACAACACTTTAAAAATACTGCAAATTAAATGTTACACAGTTGTAGCTACAACACACAATTAGTTTAATTTAGTATTTAGGAATATGAATTTGGCAGTGACGATGAAAGATCCAAAGGACAATACTGTCTGAAATTCTTGCTAGTTTTATTCTAAGCCATCGAAATGGTGTACATTTGCTAATGTGAAATTACTCGTTCTGCAGCTCTTCTTCTCCTTTGTCCCGGTTTTTTTCCAGCATTTTGTTTCAATTGTTTTAATTTCAAAATTTTGTCCGTAGATCTTATGAATTTAGAACTTTCTGTAGGTAGAGGAGCAGTCAATAACTTGTTAAACAGTCTTCTTTTTTCTTCGGATGTTTTTGTTCTCCAAATTTCCTCCTCGACGAAATATTTGATTGAAAGTTTGGAAAGTTTGAAATTACCACTGCCATAAAGTGAACGACGAAGGTCAATTAATTGAGATGTCACTATGCTAAACAATTTATCAATCAGTTGAGAGGCTGGCAAAATCTTATGTTTTGTTTCAAGTTTCATCCTATTGTTGACAGATTCAGCATTGTTGTTTGTCCAAAGTCCAGAGACAATTTTTTCCTTAATTGGTTTGTAAACACATTCTTTAATATTTTTAGCAAATTTTTTGTTGTAGTATACTTGAAAATGTGGGTATGTTGAAAAGAAGACTGATAAGTCATCTTCACGCTCGGAAAATTCGCTATCATTCTTGCTGCAGACAATACCATCTTGTTCACTGAAAATGAGTGAAGTCACTTTTTGTCTGTCACTTGAACACATTCCATTTTTTTGTAAATTATGTTTTAATTATCTTTAAGATGCCTGGTACAAAGAAGAAATTTTGAATTGGGGAAACTTATTTGTAAAGCGTTTCTGATGGCTCTTTCATCGTCACTGCCAAAGGTAAAATTGTTGTGTCCCAATTTAGACCTTATATTATTGAAAAAATTCATTTTCATTTTCATGAAATCATTTGTGGCAAAATCATACTTACATGAAAAATGATAACATTGAAATGCGTGCCATAATAAACCTTGATGAAAAAACCGACTGAGTAGCAGAATCCAAAAATTCCTGAAAATCAGGATTTTTTTTTTTAGAAATTCCTGATTTTGGGTCTTATTGAAAACCCAGGTAGGTAGGTATTTTTTTTTTTTTAAGTTTTGCTTGTGGGAGCACCTGTTTTTGAAGTGGGCGTGGCTACAGTGCGCATACGGAAGGGTCAATTACCCGCAAGGGTGTGAATCAGTAATGAAGAAAAAAGAAAGAAAAATGTAAAACTTTAGCATTTAGCATTTTATCCATTCATCATGCTGAATACTTTTTCATTACACTGTTAACTGGTTGAATCTGAGTAAAAGCTTTCTTTTAATACACCTTATTATAATTATAAAAGAATATTATTTATTTATCATTTATTTATATTTCTTTTTAAAATATGAACATCATATTAACATTTTGTTGAACAAAGCACAGTGTGTTAATGCTTACTTCAGTGTGAAATGTAGCTTAGCAGAACCAGATGTTCTATTATATATAGAGAGAGATACGAGGTCCTGTCAGGATTATCTTGGTATAAATTTTTTGTTTATTTAAATTACAAATAAAAGGATATATTTTATATTACTACACTATCATTTCACAATTTTATTTCAACTTGTACTTCCATGTATCAATGATACTCAGGTGAGCGAATAAGGGCCATCATAGCCCTCTTGTTAAATATTGGGATAATTATACCTTTACCCCGCAATGAAGGATAGACATCTGTGTTATAAATAATTAAATATAAATTTAAATATTTCGGCAGGTAAATTGTACTCCTGGATCTTTCATTTTTTTTGCGAAACTACTGCTGAACGTAATTCTATCTCTGATATATTTTTTGTTAAAATCCTCGTCGAAAATATTTGTACTATTGTTTTCTTTATTCGTATTTAAACGCTATCTTCCGCTTTCTCTCCAAATAACGTTTAGTGGGGCCTCCGTGGCCGAGAGGGTAAAGTCACTGACTTTAACACTCACTCAGCCCCTCACCGCTGTGGGTTCGAATCCCGCCAGGGTCATATTTGACATGTACCCTTCCCTAGATGGTACCTAGGTGTGAATACACGGTCAACATGGTGTGCATGAATGACAGCAAAATAGTGCATTTATTTCACACAAATTTAAATATATTTATTATTATTTTCCAATAATGAATTACTTTTAATATAAAAATATGAAATAAGTTATTATGTTATTGGATTGAGAGAGAGAGACTTTAAAGACTTTTAACATTCGTCTGTTACACCTAACATATGGTGAAAATAAATATCGCAAAATATGATATAATTATTCTTTGTTTCACTGCGGTGCCAATTTATCATAAGTCTATATACCTCTCCATTCCACCCTCTAAGTTTTAAGTTTATAAAAAAAAAATGAGTTTTACAAGACTATGATTGGTCGGTTTGGAAATATACTACTCAAAGTTTGCTAAGCACCACATGCTATTTTCCTGCTTGTCTTAGCATGTAACCCTATGGGAAAATAGCATGTGATGCTTATCAATTTTTGAGTAGTATATATTTACAACACACAGCAATATACAACATATGGAAGCAAAAACACTGAACATAAATTTCAAAAAATTAAACATTAAACAAACCTTTTACATATAAGTAACTAAACGTACATAATTATATGCAAATAAAATTGGGCAATACATCGCATTTTATGATTTTATGGTAATTTATGGGGGGGGGGGAGACTAAGTAAACAATTCACGAAAAATATTACTAAAAATGCCCTACCTTCCATCATGCTGGAGTTGGATAGGGTATCCGCAAAATAAACACTGCTCAAAATACCTGGAGTTGGATTGGGTATCCGCAAAATAAACAGACCGGTGTTAGGTGTGGTCGGTAGACTTATGGTTCAACTGAATAATTAAGCAATTAAGTCATATTTTGGTTGTAATTTTGTACAGATATTGCATGATATCAATCCAACTACAATTAACAACAATCCTTCATGTGTATTGTGGTACAGAAATAGAGAATTTGGGTATATTTGGGTCAGGGTCCATTGGTGTATACACCATACATAGACTCGAAGTATAGATCGACATGAATTTTGAGCAATAAAATCACCCTTTGGTTATTTTTTTTTTTAAATATTGCATATATACGACTAAATCACCATCATACATATTTCTTTAAATGTCTTGTGATATAGAAACAGAGTATTTGGGTGTATTTGGGAGTATTTGGGTATATTTGGGAGTATTTGGGTATTTCGTGCTGCCGCACGCGAAGAAGTCACGCGAGACTAATGACGCTTTCGGCAGCCAATCAGGAGGCGAGAAATGGATTCTAAATTTAGACCCAAGGCTGGTTTTTCCATAATGAAATGACTCTCCACGGGATATTAAAAACATTACATTCGCAGTTTCTTTTTATTATTTCTTTTTGATTTTTTTACTGTTAGAGTATGAAACTCAGAAGATATTTTTTTATAATTATTATTTTCGATCTCGGATATTTTACTTGTCCGCGGACAAGCGGGATGGAAAAAATCACTTGTCAAGCCGCAAAAAGTACCGAGTCGGACAAGTTCGGACATAGGAATTCCACACCCCTGGGAGGAGATGTTGTTTAAAGGAAAATGTTGACGCCTGACGCACGCACGGACACCAGACAAAAGGCGATCACAAAAGCTTACCATAAGCATGATGTGCTCAGGTGAGGTAATGAAGAAAAAATGATAACAGCAATTTACTGATACCTAGTAACTGTCATTTGTGTTAATTAACACAATATCTTGGGAGCATTTTTTTTTCACGTTTTACATTTAATACATCAAACTAAATAAAATATACACACACATATTATAGATTATATTGAAGGTTTTAAGTATCTTACAAGAGAGGGGGGGGGGGGGAGCAGAGAGAGAAATATTGTATCTATAATATATATATCTTTAATTATATGTATTCATTATTTTATGAACTCCAATCAGAACATTGTATAATCATCTGCTCTGTTAAAAAAGAACAAAAATTGTTTGTTTTGTATTTTCTTCGCCTGTAAACATTTTTTTTCTAATTTGCATGCATGTCAAACAATCCAAAGCAGCTACAGGTATGGTAAATTATTATTATTTAGACAGATTAAATCTTATCCGTATTGGTAAATATTCAATGTTTATGGTTTAATTTCGTGCTTGTGATTTATCCTGTCCCCTTTATTGGACATGTCCTTAAAAATGATGAACTTCAATTCCGTGCAGGCAATCATTTTAAATCAATAATGCAATCTTACAGACATCGTCTTGTGCTCACGCTATTTTATTTGCTAATTAGTCCATACCCTTACATACATGAATAAGATAGACACTGCTCAATGTTGCTCATGAACCAACACATGGAAGCATAGCACATGCTAGAGAACTGTCAAGTAAGCTAAAAGTAATGATATCATATAGTGATACATGCATGATTACACCTTATAAAAGAGAGAAAGACAGACAGAGAGACTCGTCGTGCCACTAAGCCTGGCATATTATGGCAATAGGCTCAATTTCCACCAAAAATACTTAGTGCTAAAGAATACTTGAATTCAAAAACTAGGTAGACACATTTGAGCATTACTTTTTCACGAAAAGAAAAAACCAACAACACAACTAAGCTGAAATAGAAGAAAAAACAGACGTATTTTTAATACAGAAACAAGACTAATGAAATTCACCCTAAGTATTTAAGCTTTTCTTAGTTGTAAGAATTGTAGGTGGAATTTGACCTAGTCTTTAAACAATTAAGTATATCAAAAAAGCAGGCCAAAAGGCCATCTTGTTCGAAGAGATGTTATGAGTGAAGAAGCCGCTGATTCTATTGCAGCTGATTCTTTGTCCCCGACTTTAAGCAGGTATATGTGCTCAATGTCATAGGCCCACATATTTATGGTCAAGTGTGACTCTTTTGCATAAAGTTAAATATGAAATTTTAATTTTATCGAGTAGGAGAATGAAATAGTAGCTGAGCAACTGTTAACGTGCTTACAAAATTGTTTCTATGTCTTTTTTTTTATGTTTGACCTCCAATCCATTTCGGTTACGTCCCATTTTGTCTACACCCATTTCGTCTTTTATATAAATTTTGGTTTGTAGATGAATAAATCCCATTTCATCTGCAAGATAATTCACACCTTTCCAGACATGTTCCCAGTTTGTCTACCACATGAAATGCCATAGGATATGACTCTTATTGACACTAATTGAGTAGGGTAATATCATCATGTATTGGACTTTTTATACTTTGTTATGGTATGCATGTTATTGACCATATATTACTATTGATTTCAATTTATTATAAAATATTGCATAATTTATATTTATGATATAACATACACTATATGTATATGTGTATCATTCTGACTCTAATTCATTGTAACTTTCATATTTAATCTGAAAGAATAAATCAATGAATCTCTCTCTCTCTCTCTCTCTCTCTGTATTTGTCCTGTGTTCCTTGAACTTATGATCATTAATAAGTATCTTATACCATGTGTATGGTTTGTTGACAAATTTTGATTTGTAGATGAAATGGGATATTTTTTTTTTCTTCAAATTTATGACTGTAGATGAAATGGGATTTTTTTTTTTCAAATCTATGACTGTAGATGAAATGGGATTTTTTTCTTCAAATTTATGACTGTAGACGAAATGGGATTTTGATTTGTAGACGAAATGGGTTTCAACCGTAAGTACAAATTATTTGTCCCATTTAAAAATATGGTATATTTTACTCACTGTTTTAACAATCAAAATGTTTTTAGTTAAGAATACTCTTAGACTTGCTCGTATGTGATATTTTAAAAGTCCATTAGTCACAAACACACCCACACACACACACACTTTTCATCATCATCATCATCATAATCATCATCGACAAGTATACTGAAAGAATGTTTTTTCTCTTTGAAATATAATATTCTGTGCTTATTATTTAGAATTAAAACAACAACAATAACAACAAGAAAATGGGTCTGTGAGACATTAATGCCCCGCTAATAAGGTCAGAACTAAATATTTGCTTGTATTTTTAAAAGATTATATAATGATATACATTTGTACAAAGTTTCATGATGATGTGAAGCTGGGCTACAGATAAGGTTTGAGGTCAATTGGGTTTTTACTCATCAACTTTTCAAGGAATTGGGTTTTCACAATTTTAATTGATTAATGAAAATATGGTTACTCCATCAAAATTAATTGCTTTTTTCTTCAACTTAATTTTTGGAATTGAAATAACAGTTCATATACTTACTGGTATATGTGCCTGCTGTTCTTGTATGCAACAATGTCCATTTAACAATTATCATATGCAAGATTTATCATTCCCTCCTCAACAATTAAATTAAAAACATTCAATCATTTTTGATTTTCCTGATCCAAAGATTTAGCACTTTTAACTATTAAATTAAAACACAATCTATTTACTGGTTAACATGTTCAGTTAAAATGGAATTGAATGCTATCGACTCTACCGCTGTCATGCATTTTTTGGTTTGTAAATATGGTCCAAAACTTCGTCTAAAACACCTCTGACAACCTCAGTGCCACTACAGACGATCTCAACTTCCAGATCGTCAATTATTGCGCAACAAATGCATGATGTATGGTTCGCATGCAGTGTTAGGTATCAGCTCAGAGTGTTGTTTTTTTTTAAAAATATTTACCCGTTTCTTCCTGCCCTGTGTAACCATATTTGAAGCAAACGAATGGAAAAGCATAAGATGAACAAATAAGACAGACAGGATTTATGTTTTATTTGAATGGAACCCAAAGTAGGAAATTATCAGAAATCATATGCAGTCTATTTTGTGGATTCGCAAGTAACCAGTCAAACATGTACGAGTATTTGTAAACATCACTCAGTTTCATAATGTTGCGTACCAATACGCTTTAATGTTTTGGATATTTGAGTAACCTAATTTTTAATTGCTTTTTGATATGCTAGAATTTTAAAAGAATTGGGTTTATATCTATTTTATTTGTGTAATTACGCAAATACGCACCTTATCTGTAACCCTGATTTGAAGTAACCTTTAGAGAAAAAGAAGCTTAAACACAGAGGTAAACCTGGGGCAGAATAACCAAATTTACCAAATCAAATCAATCCCATGCCTCGAAGTTAAAAGGGCCATAATTTGTAATATATTCCATCAAGAGTTATCTAACTTAGTTGTCTGATGCCCCTAAACATATTCTTAAACTTTCAAGTCAATACCATGAATGGTTATTGAGATACAAACTAGATAGTAGCTTGCATATAAAACTTTAAACCAAATTTTCTATTGCATGCAAAACTTTAACCAAAATTTCGAAGTTAAAAAGGGGCCATAATTTATATCAAATTCAGTCAAGATTTTTCTACCTTGCTTGTCTGATGCCCCTGAACATATTTATAAACTTTCAAGTCAATATCATAAATGGTTATTGAGATATAAGGTTGACTGTAACTTGCATGCAAAACTTTAACCAAAAAATACCATTCAACCGGAAAAGAATATATATGGTTTAGGGATGGGGATCTCAATTGTTTTTGAAATAAAGGTCAGAGTAAAACTGACAGGGTGGGGCCAGACCCCCTGGGGACACTAAAGACGTACCATTCAATCTGTCTCATCATGGAAAACAAAAATATAAATGCTTTAAGGGTGGGGATCTGAACAGTGTTTGAGATATAGGGTCATAAGTAAAATTGAGGGGGTGGGGCCTGACCCCTTGGTGACCCATGTGAAAATAAAAGAAGTAGCATCCAATCTGTCTCACCATGAGGAACAAGAATATATATGGTTTAGGGATGGGGATCTGAAGAGTTTTTGAGATACAAGGTGATAAGTAAATTTGAGGGGGCAGGGCCTGTCCCTAGGTGACCTCGAGGGACACCAAAGTAGTGCCATTCAATCTGTCTCATCATGAGGAACAAGAATATATATGGTTTACGGTTGGGGATCTAAACAGTTTTTGAGATATAAAGTCATAAGTAAAATTGAGGGGGTGGGGCCTGACCCCTTGGTGACCAATGTGAACCAATAATACTTAAATAATATATTAAAATAATCATAATTCCACACAAAAACTGTATCTGTGGTCCAAATTATTTGATGGTCATAGCTATAAAATCAAGTGACCCCTAGGGTTGGACCAATTTTGACCCAAGAGCCAAAATTAAAACAAACAAAAGAGTGCCAGTGATGCCACAATATACGCCGCCACAAAATATAAAGACCAAGAGGGGTCTTTTAATTATTGCTTTTAACATTTCTGTAAGCATAAGCTCATAATGAATTCAGAAACGTAGGATGAGTTGCGTTCACAAGGCTGCAATAACAATCAGCTACAGAGACTACGTTTCAAGGGACACAAATCTTGTAAAAATCAATGAACCGGAAAATTGCCACTTCATGCACATCTACCCATTATAGTAATGACATAGACCAAGTTTTGAAAAGATTCATTCAGAAATGTAGGAGGAGTTGCGTTCACAAGGCTGCAATATCAATCAGCTACAGAGACTAAGTTTCAAGGGACACAAATCTTGTAAAAATCAATGAACCAGAAAATCGCCACTTCATGCACATCTACCCATTATAGTAATGACATTGACCAAGTTTTGATAAGATTCATTCAGAAATGTAGGAGGAGTTGTGTTCACAAGGCTGCCATATCAATCAGCTACAGAGACTAAGTTTCAAGGGACACAAATCTTGTAAAAATCAATGAACGAGAAAATCGCCACTTCATGTACATCTACCCATTATAGTTATGACATTGACCAAGTTTTGAAAAGATTCATTCAGAAACGTAGGAGGAGTTGCGTTCACAAGATATGGACGGACGGACGGATGGAGAAGATGACGCCAATATACGACCGCCTCCGGCGGCGTATAAAAAGCCTATGTACAATCAAGTGACCCCTGGGGCTGGGCCAATTTTGGTCCCAGGGCAATGATTAATCTAGATGTGTCTCCTGAAATGCTTAAAAATAACGAGGGCCATGATGGCCCCGAATCGCTCACCTGAGAAACATTGCCCTCAATGCCAATTGTTGTATTATTGTCATACTGAATACATAATCTATGCAGAAGTACAAAAAAAATCATCTAATTCTGATTTTTTATTGAAGAAAGGAAATTCATTACAATCATTACTACTTTTATCTGTTTGTGTGTTGTCATCTTCAACATTTTAATTCACATTACTAAAATATTCCTTAAGCCTTACTCTACGGTTAAATTTAAAAATGTCCTCTGCTAATTTAAGTTTATCGTGTGACTTAGTTTTAGGACAGAACTTTAATTCCTTACCAAGGAGGATGTAATCATCATCACTTAACTTTTTTGAAGATAGATTTTACACTGTCTTCTTCCCCTTCTGTATCTTCTGAATTCTCCTTTTCGTTTTTTGCCAGGTTTTCTTGGTTTTTTTTATAATTATATTGGCAAATATAATTGTTTCATTGCCAATGAGAAAAAACTTCACTGAAATCTTGCGGCGATTATTTCTTTTTGTTGTAAGTCATTCAGATCAAACTCACTTTGGGGAAAATAATTATTTAACAAAGGGCAATTACTCAAAAATGATGATGAGTTTCAGTTCTTGTGCATTACACTTCTCCTATCTATTTAACTGTGAAGTTTCAAGTTAATAGCTGTGATACTTTGTGAGTTTTGCTCCAGACAAAAATTAAGTATGAAATTTAAAAAAAGGGCTATAACTCCAAAATATGATGCGCAGAGTAACGGTTCTTGTGCATGACACTTCTCCTCAATGAGATCTATCCACCTGTGAAGTTTCAAATTAACTGAGAGATTATGGCTATGAACATTGTCAGTGATACCTCAAAATTATTGCTTAAGAAATGAAGATGCTAGAGTGTAAACAGTGAAATGTAGCATTATTATTAATTAAAGGGCACTAACTCCTAACTTATTATCCGATATCAGCGGGTAATGGACGAAGCGTACCATTACCGAAGTGTACCATTTTTGGTCAAAGCGTACCACTTTTCAAAATAGGTAATTTAGCGCTAATATTTTATGTTTTGTTATTTAAATTGAATTGATCTAAAGGTGATATATGACAGAATGGAATAATATTTTGTCAAACATGCAATATTATAATAATAAAAGGCACGACAGTGAGTGAAAAATCGAGTGATATACCGCCAATAATGTCAGATTACATATGCAGATAATCTTCTTTTTTTTCGTGTTGATGGCGTATTTTAGTCAATACGGGATCTTGTTGTTACTATGAAAATGCATGCATGTCAGTACCTAGATCAATATCGGAATAGGATTAATATATTAAACATACCAGCACGATTTTGAAAAACTGCAATTTGGCATTAAGAAATCCATGTCTCTTATTCATTATGGATCCAAATGTAGTATCCGTATGCGATTGAAAAGGAACTGATGTCTTTAAAAGAAAAAATATCAACAAACAAAAAGTCGTGCTTCCTCAAATGCCTACGTGAGATATTGCTGATTTAATTGTGTACTGTCTACTCGACACGCGCCAACCGCATGACCCTGTGACGTAATTTGATTCTGTGCAAAGCTAGGTGTTAACACGCGCTGTACATAGTGTAATCGGGTTGGATATGGTTAAAGGATTCGACATGATGAGTGCATTCTATTTCTATGCGCACCATTTTATACGATGCGAATTGTTGTTTGAGTAATTCGTGTTGGTATGATTTAATTTATGTGTGAAAACCGATAAAGCAAACCGATGTCATTAACGACTCGTGGTTTTGGTAATACTGACACTAACCTATGATGATTGCTAATTAAAGCAATTAATCAATCATAATTGATTTGATAATAGTAATTAACAGTCGGCTTTTGATGTTAGTACATAATTATTGCCTTTAATCATTAAAAGGTTCGGCATCATGCTTGTATGTATATGGTTTTGCAACTTTAAGATAAATTATAATATTGCGTTGGCATTTTTCATTAAATATTAACACAACATGAATGCATTTAGATAAATGTAGGATGATAATGAAACACTTATGATATACAAAATTGAATTTGAAATTAAATGACATTCCCCGGTATATAGTTTATATCCTGTTGCCGTGTGAGGTTCCGCGTCTTATTTTTTTTCTACAAAAATCGATGTCGCTGTTTTCAAATAAGTACATAAACATCAAATATGACATAAATTCAAGTTATGGATGCTTAATGAACATCAGCAACATAAACTTATTCATATTCAAGCAATTTCCCCGATATAATTTTTAAAGAGGGACGCTTCGACCGCATAAATGGTACGCTTCGTCCTGGTACGCTTCGGTAATGGTACGCTTCGTCTATAATCCATATCAGCCATAGTCGAACTTGGCCTAGAGATTATGGCTATTAACATTATCAGAAATTTGAAAATTATTGTTTAAGAAATGATGATGCTAAAGTACAAAGTTAAATCTGGCAATTTTTAATATTAGATGAGGCAGAACTCCTGACCTAATTAGCTGATATCATCCATAATTAAACTGGGCCAATAAATTATGACTATAAACATTTTCATAAAGTTTGAAGATGATTGCTTAAGAAATGAAGGTGCTAGAGTGCAAACAAAGTGAAATCTGGCATTTTTTTTATATTAAAAGCGGCAGAACTCCTGACATAAGTGGCCGATATCAGTCATAATCAATTTTGGTCTAGAGATTATGGCTATAAACAATAGCTGTCCGAAAGACAGCATGCTCGACTATTCGGGTATTTGATAGTGACGCAATACCACTGTATTAAAGTGGTATTAAAATAATTTATGTGACTCAATTTAGCAGCATGTTCTCTTTAATTCTCAGTAAAACTCAGGTCATAATTAAAAAAAAAAAATTCAAGGAAAAGTTCATCTTTGATATGTTGGTTGTCTTGTTAAATTAAATATTATTTAAATTAATATATAATAGTTATTGTATTAAATAATAAAAGTTAATGCAATTTTTTAATTTTCTATAAATATTTAATAATTATTATTAACTTAATTAGTTAAATTTAATTAATTAAATTTATTAAAATTTTGGTTCTGCAGGTTTGGTTCATGTCTGGGATGACTTTTGTGAAGTTTAAATCCAATACACCAAGGGGTTACTGAGTAATGACATTAATTTAGTTGCAAAAAACTTTAACCAAAAATGTTAACGCAAATTTCTAAGTCGAAAAAGGCCCATAATTTGAGTAAAATTCTAGCAAGAGTTGTTCATCTTGGTTCTGCAGGTCCATTTCATGTTTAGGAAGACTTGTGTGAAGTTTAAATCCAATACACCAAGTGCTTACTGAGTAATAATATTAACTTAGTTGCAGAAAAACTTTAACCAAAAATGTTAACGCAAATTTCTAAGTCGAAAAAGGCCCATAATTTAAGTAAAATTCTAGCAAGAGTTGTCCATCTTGGTTCTGCAGGTTGGTTTCATGCTTAGGAAGACTTGTGTAAAGTTTAAATCCAATACACCAAGTGGTTACAGAGTTATGATATTAACTTAGTTGCAGAAAAACTTTAACCAAAAATGTTAACGCAAATTTCTAAGTTGAAAAAGACCCATAATTTGAGTAAAATTCAATCAAGAATTGTCCCTCTTGGTTCTCTAGGTTTGTTTTGTGCCTAGAAAGACTTGTGTGAAGATTGATTGCAATACACCTACTGGTTTCTTAGATATGACTGCCAACGCCGATGCCGACGCGGACGCTGACGCCGACGCCGACGCCGGGGCGAGTAGAATAGCTCTCATATTCTCCGAATAGTTGAGCTAAAAATGTCATTAAGTTTGAAAATGATACATATGAAATGAAGACACTAGAGTGCAAACAAAGTGAAATATGGCATTTTTTTAATACTAAAAGAGGCATTACTCTGGACCTTATAGGGCGATATCAGCAATAATAGATCTTGGCCGAGAGATTATGTTAATAAATATTGTGATAAAGTTTAAAGATGATTGTTTAAGAAATGAAAATACCAGAGAGCAAACCAAGTAAAATCTGGCATTCTTTTTAATTTAAAGGGGCATAACTCCTGACCTAATGGGCTGTTATCAGTCATAATCGTACTTCTCCGGAGATTATGGTAATAAACATTGTCATGAAGTTTGAAGATGACTGCTTAAGAAATGAAGATGCTAGAGTGCAAATAAACTAATTGTGGTCGACGGACGGACGATGGACATTCATCGATCCTAATATCTCATCCTGAGCACATGTGAGCTAAAAAGGGCAATAAATCCAAAAATATGATTGGTAGAGTTGCAGTTCTAGTGCATGAAACTTCTCCTCCATGAGATCAATCCACATGTGAAGTTTCAATTTAACAGCTTTGATACTTTTGAGTTATGCTTCGGACAAAAATTAAGTACGAAATTTAACAAAGGGCAGCAACTCCAAAAATATTATGTGCAGAGTTTTGGTTCTTGTGCATGACACTTCTCCAATCTATCCACCTGTGAAGTTTCAATTTAATAGCTTAGATACTTCTTTGAGTTATTTTTTTTTTGTTGGATGAACAGACAGACAGATAACATTGTTGTACTTGTTTTTATAAATGTCATTTATATTTCCAATATTAAAGATACAAAATCCTTATAATTATATGAAACAATAATCTGATAAAACAAATATTGTGATATGCCAATCTACTAACCTTATGCATAAACACTAGTGCCCTTTCGTGGGCACTGTTAGCATCCTCATATGCAGGATCCACCACACATTTCCCTTTCACAGCAGATCGCCTCAGTTTCAGATAGCAATACCAAAGTTTGTAACTGAAACAAAATCATGACTCAAAGTATTATACATTGCTTGCCTTTATCCATGAGCTCTGTGGGTCAAGTATTCTAAAATGAAAATTCTTTAAAAGGGAACCGCAATCTAATTATTTGTAAACAAGTTAAATATGATATGAAATGATGTTCTTGAACCTTTTTTTCGAATTTAGCCAAAGATGACATTTTGACACATGAAGAGAGCATTCTCTGAGTTTGTGACGCCACACCCTGAGAAGTATGAAGTAAATCCATAGAAAGATACAAGTGTACCATTACTATTATGTAGTGTTGTTTATTCATGATCAGTATCAGCTGTGAAATACCTAAGAATAAATAAGACAAGAGGGCCATGATGGCCCTGAATCACTCACCTGATTATAAATGAGCAATATATGTTGGATTTTTCAAAATGACCTATTTTTTGACCCCACATGACCCAAATTTGAACTTGTCCAAGATTTTATGGAGAGAAACATTCTGACCAAGTTTCATGAAGATTGGGCCAAAAATGTGGCCTCTAGAGTGTTAAGTTTTTTAATTCCTTTGACCCCAATGACCCAAATTAACTTTTCCAACATTTTATGGAGAGAAACATTCTGACCAAGTTTCATAAAGATTGGGCCAAAAATGTGGCCTCTAGAGTGTTAAGGTTTTTTTAAGATTTGACCTATTCACCTACTTTTTGACCCCACATGACCCAAATTTGAACTTTTCCAACACTTTATGGAGAGAAACATTCTGACCAAGTTTCATGAAGACTGGGCCAAAAATGTGGCCTCTAGAGTGTTAACAAGGTTTTTATAAGATTTGACCTCATGACCTACTTTTTGACTCCATATGACCCAATTTCGAACTTGTCCAAGATTTTATGGAAACAAACATTCTGACCAAGTTTCATGAAGATTGACCTAAAAATATGGTCTCTAGAGTGTTAACAAGCCAAATTGTTGACGACGCACGACGGACGAAAGGGCGATCACAAAAGCTCAGGTGAGCTTATAAAAGCCAGGAATATGCTCCATCCATCTTAAATAAAATAGCACTCAGCATTGAGACAAGCAGTACGTGTCCGACAAATTCTCAAAAATTCTGGTAGCCCACTGGGCTACCAGATTTGGAAGCTGGTAGCCTAGAGTTTTGTTGACAAATTCTAATGTACAGCTGTGCTTAGACTCAGTCGGTCTTGACAAAATTTATTTTATCAATGTGTAGTTTACAGTTACAAAAAGCAGAGGGAACAATTAAAATGTTAGAATCAATCAGAGACATCAGTAGCAGAGAACTTTAGTTTAACCATAAAAGCATCCATGTACTTATATGTTTATCGTCAAGTAGAATGCAAAACTCTCAGGCCATTAATCCTACATGCATAAATATTACATTTTCCAAAAGCTTAGCCTTATGACTTAAACTACATCAGCAAAGGAAATGTATGTTTTGCATAACATATTCACATTTTACAATCATATTGAAATGAAAAACAAAATTTTCATGGTAAGAATTTCACATGTATATATTTTTTTTCCAGAAATTAACATGGCATACATGTTCTTGATATTAACATAAATACATAATTTATGTACACTTAAAGACCTATTTTACTATGTAGTAATAATAATTATGTACATTAGAATAACAATTCATCTCAAAGTAAAGGGGAAAAAAACGGTAAAATACAAAAAAAAAAAGAAAAATATAAATAAATGAAATACTGTTTACTTTTATTTTCCTCATCTTTTTTTTTTAATTTCACTTATTTGTATTTGTTACCTCCCTTGAACACGTAAAAGAGAACAAAACTGGACTGCAGTTTTTATTTGCCAATTTTCAGGTTTGATGTTCAATCATTTATTCTATGTCTTTGCTCACTTAAAAAACTGGGAAATAAAACCGCGAAAAACCATGACAGTGATCAAAGAATTATAATTACCGAAGTAAATAGGATATTAAAAATACATGTATGATCATATTGCCGAGAAATTCTTAGAAAAGTTATTTCTTACTCTGCATATGAGAAAAGTCATTCAATATCGGTTAAAAAAGTTGTTCACTGTCATGCATTTGAAGCCGAGATATGGCGTCTGTTTTTCCGACAAGGAAAATATAGGAATTTACTTTTGGAGGATATTCATGGTTTTCTTTTTACCGGTACTTTTCCTACATAATGTTGAGATAGTGTTAGCATAAAGGATGCTGTCGAATAGTGGTCTCAGTTTTATATGCAGAAAAACGATTCCTGTCGAAAGTGTCTGCATCTACGAAAATCAAAGAAACGAAACTATCCAAGTAATCCGCAAGCATCAGTGTCATCCATTAATTGGATCAATTGATACTGCAATCTGGCCAATTACTCAACCTTTTTATTGATAGCTTATCAGTGATCACACTGTCCATAGATGGCATGGGCATTGACGATGGATGGCATGGACATTGACCATGGAAAGCATGGACATTGACAATGGATAGTATCCCTGGACAGCATGGACGGTCATCCATGGACAATAAGTTTTGTCCATGGAAAAGTGTTCCAATACTCTATGGACAACTGTCCATCCAAAGGTTCTTAGGTTCTTAGATTTGACTTGGTGATATGCTTTTAACCCCACATGCCCTATTCTTTTAAATCAAGACATCATGAAGACATACATTGTGACCAAGTTCAATGAAGATTGGGTTAAAAGTGTGGCCACAAGATGCACACCATACAACGGACAAAGACAAATCACAAAACCTCATCCTGCTAAAAATCAATCATAAGACTAGCAGACAAAGAATAAACATTATAAATTAACTCATGTACACATTCTAACCTGCCAGGCAGTTCCTTTACAGCTCTCTCATATATCACATTCAAGACTGCTGGCCTGGCATCCTTCTTGTGTTCTATGTAACGAAGCCAACATTTGATGGTGTAAGGATTTCGTAAAATATCCTCCTCAAATGCCAGGTCATCTTCTTCCTGTACATATATAATTAAATAAAATAAAATACTGCCAAACAAATTATTAAATCAATAGGATTATTGATTATTTTTAAAATTATGGACAGTTTGACTAAACCTGTGGGGCAAGTTTATCTAAAATATGGGAATTTTCAAGACCTGCATCAATCTCAGGATTAAAGAATTACCTGATTTGAAATTGTTAAATTCTGCAAGTCAAAAACAGCAAATCACTCAACAGCTGGTTAGAAATACTGAGCCTGCATAGTTCTAATCTTTTCTTATAATTTGGAGTTGGTCGAAGCTCAAACTCCAACCCCACAGTCAGGTCTACAAAGACCATCAGATTATGCATTTTTGTGAGTAAAGATTAAACGAGATCGATTATAATCGATGACTGATCGAAAGCTGCCGAGGTCAGCGATCATCGATTGTGTTCCTCCATACTCATTTCCTCTAATTTCTCTCCTTGCTGGTACCGGTAATTAAGAGTATGTGTACCAAGAAATGAAAGAAAAAAAAACAATATAAACAATAAATCTACTCTATTTCTGAATTCTTTTTGAAAGTTTTTTCCTCTTATTTTTCCAATAAATTTTCAAGCTTGCATTAATAACCTGCTAATACTTGTTGTCTCTTGTAATTCACATTCTTTGATAGTATTTTGTCTATTAAGTTGCTGTTTTTTTTGCTTTCAGAGTCACATTCTACGTATAAGTGATGGTTAACAAACAAATCCATTACATAATCACTGACTGATTGAAACGTCTTGTCCAATTATTTTAAATCATCGATTATGATTTTTAGCTGATTTTGAAACTCATTTTATGTCTGACAGTACAGAGTTGGTTGTTGAATCACATTGAAATAAGCAAAAATATTAGAACAATGATTTCTTAAGGTAGCGACACTGGGTAATGGACAACTATCAAATTTACTGGTTTTGAATAACCTGAGTATAAACATAGTTAGTACAAAAGTTTTACCCCTATCTTATGTCAAGATATCTGTTGTCAGAGTCGACAAAATATAATTAGTACCTTTGTTATTCCCCATATTGCACACATTTTTCGAAAATTTCGGACAGCGATATCCAAGTCATTTTTTCACTAAATAACTTCGTTTTTGTATTAAACTGTATCTATTCAAATGAACTAGTGATCCGTGTCTCAAATTTCTTTTAAAATTTTCTGTTCAAAAGTTATTTAACTTAACTTTTTATTTTCGCTTCGAACACGCCGCTCGTCAATTAATTAGCCATTGTAACAAAACTAAAACAATTATCGAAAAACTGAGACACGGATCACTAGACGGATCAAAGACCTTCCGACAGACGAAAACCGCTTTGAAATCGGACAACAATCAACTTTGTAATCACTGTCCAAACACCCCCACTACAAGCTAATTCCAGTGTGTGGAAAATTAGCTTGAAAGATAAAACGATCAAAATGTGCTAATTAAATGGGATTATCGCATAACTGTTCAGCCTTAATTAAATTATTTTTGCTCAGTAGTTTAGCTGTTTGATACATCGTCCATTATTCACACTTTCCGAACATATAAGTACCTAAACTTTTGGTTTACATCCCATAAAGTCATCTAGTGTCATAGTGCACACGGCATATAACACATAAAAAGTCACGTGACTATCTTCAAGCGTCGAGATAAGGGGCCCCACACAGGGAAATAATGGATACCGAAGCCGCACTAAGCCGAGCAGTCGTAGGGGCAGGGTATGATTGAAATGTGTTTTTTGCATTTATTAATTACATATACCGTATTTTATTATTTGATATTATGCCTGTTTCAATATGATACATAATTAGGGTTTTGGTTAAGGTAGCGACATTGGGTAATAACGGTAAAATGCATCAAAATGTCTATGAAAATAAAATTAAAGGACACATTTTGTTTCATCAGTCTGTATCTTCATTCTGGTACAGATCTCCAAAATTAATAGAAATAATCGATTATAATAAAATAACCATTATTTATGCTCCATGCACAGATGTATATAGCGCACGTCATAAAATCGACGTCACGTCTGTCTTTGAATAATAAGCAAATTTTCTCTTTTGTCGTTTTATTGATTCTTTACTGAAATCTTCACGACAAAAAAGTATGGGTTTTATCGGACTTTTGATTGGTTTGCTTATTTATCAACACTGTCTCATCATTTCTTACATATAAACGGTTTCTTATCCTGCTAACATGCAATATACGAACCCCAATATACCAAAACTGTAAACTTCTATAACAATAGATTGATTTCTTAAAATTAGTAATTATAATGGTTTTTTTTCTAATTGTATGTGTAAATATAATTGCAAATAAAAGCTTATAAAAATAAAGCCATTGCGAGGGAATACTTTTAACTGAAAATAACCTTATTGAAACGTATTGGCATATATAAAGTTTTGTTTACTACTTTTGCAACAATACAATACAAAAACTTTGTGTTTAAAAATATTGTCTATATAGATTATGACTTGATTTGTCTGGGTCGGGTTAATCAGTGTCCCCTGAAAACTGGTTTCCTGTGTGTACTGCACGTGTGCTTTTATTACCGTGTGCCGTTTGGTCATATATCACACAGTTTACTGGACTCGGGGCCCGAGCTGTCACCTAGTATATTACGTAATAGACTTCCTGTCCCCAGTGTAACTGGCTATATGTTGACAACTAACGGACCTCTAATTTGTTGCTATTTGGGTCTCTAAGAGACCGCGTGGAAACAATTGTACTGATAAAGTGTAATGAAAAAAAAAATGAAGTTCATTTCGATATTCAAATAAAAGGACAAATACTTTAAGATGTTGAGTATATTAAATACTATTGAAAAGATTTCTTTTATTTCCCATATTTACTTCAGGTGATAATAAACATCAACCTGCTGCTATAGTAACTGATAGTTATTTGACAAACGACAAACTAATATCTTCCTAGCGTTTAAACTTATTTCCCTACACGGCGCCTCTGAAAGCCCCGCCTACTCGACGTCACGTGATCGAAATAGCGGACTGCTTTTTCGGCTATATGGGGTCTGGTTATTCAGGGCCATAAATCGCATATTTTAAAGTGAGATATTGGATTTTTGTTTTCACAGATCATAAGAAGAAAGTGTGAAGTATTTTATTCCGTTAAAAACCCATTTTGATGCACTTTACCGTTATTACCCAATGTCGCTACCTTAAGCATTTAGTTCACAATAATAAAAGAAATCACAAACAGACAACAATTTACAGGAAAGTATGTACGAACATGCTTTGATACCAATATGACATATGAAATACACCCGAGGACTTCACTGATATGACTTCTTTGTGAGTGTGGTAAAGTTTGAGAATTGAATTCTCGTGTATTGTGCACGTCCCTTCTCAGAAATTAAAATAGAAGTCACAGAAATGCACACTCTACATTGGTGTTAATGGTATTCCAGCCTTGATGTATGTTTTGAGAAAATGACTTAAACAAAGGGGCTAAGATGGCCCTGAATCGCTCACCTGAGAAACATTGCCTTCATTACCTATTATAGTATTATGAGTCATACTGAATACATGAACTGACATCCATATTGAAATTAATGGACATATTTTGAGTTTCAGTATGAAAATCATACTTCAGTACAATTTTATTTTCAAAACATGGGGCCTGAGGTGGGGCAAATTTTGACACCAGAGCTACGATTTAAACAGACTTGGTACAGGTTCACTATTAAACATCTTAACTCCAGGCCTTGTGGTTTCTGAGGCCAAATAAAAAGTTCCATTTCTGGTCTCCAGCCAGAAAAAAAGAGGTGGGGTTTTTTACCCTCCAAATGGTGCGAAAACTAGAAAAAATGTAAAGAAAAGATTTTTTAAAGCTGGAAATGTAAAAAAAAAATAAGGGTCTGCCATGAAAAAAGAGGGTTGGTCAAGCGATCAGAAACAGAACTAAGTTTTTGGGGGGCCTGACAAGAAGATTTTTCTGGTTTTTAGACGGCAATAGCCGTCTAATGCTGAAGAACGAAATCAGGCCTTGCTAATTTGCATATTTTCCACAACATTTTTAACTGTACCTCTCCACCCTTAGTGCGGATCCATGCAATGCGATTCTGCACTAACGAATACGAATGGAATATGTTACATAGACGTTTAAATCATTACCGTAACCGCTTTTAGTGTGTTATTGTTTGTTAACATGTTTTCTTTTGCCATTATTTTGCACTGGAAGCATCAATTTTAAGCGTGAAAAAAATATCCGTGACATTTCTTAACCAGAACAGCAACCCATCTTACGTACATGAAGATCGACTCCTGTAAAAAGAAAAAGTAGTGCTCCGTATGTATGTAATTGACCTAAAGTAGTCCACACAATATTTTGCATGATGGCGAGATAGGTTCCTCCCAGGGCATTTCTTATCTTTGAAATAGATAGGCAAACATTCTAGTATTGTAAATAATCAAATACCTGGTAAATTTCTACACATACAAAACAACAGATAGAATTCGCTAGCAGGAGAGAAACAGGATGACCTACTTAGGTATGCAGCTCTTTATGAATGAAAGGTTCATGACCTTTACTCCGGATTATTATGTTACAAACAGAACTTCTGTAGCAACAGCAGATGGAATTTTTGTCGTCATGTGATTGCTTCAATAACTTCAGAAACACTGGGTTTAGAATGTTAATCCCGTCGCCGTCTCTCAGCGCATTGTGCGCTTTGATTCCTATACACATCTATGTAAAATCAGGTGACCCCTGGGGTGAGACCAATTTTGACTCCCAGATCATAATTTGAATAAACTTGGTAGAGATCTACTGGGCCATGTTTCACACCAATATCAAAACTCCAGGCCGTGTAGTTTCTGACAAAAAAGATTTTTCTAGTTTATTATTTTTTTTCCTAAACAAGTCTATGTAAAATCAAGTGACCCCTGGGGTGGGGCCAATTTTGACCACAGGGCCATGATTTGAACACTTAAACTCTATAGAAGTCAACTAGGCCATGTTACACACTAAATATCTAAACTCCTGGTGAGGCCTTGTGGTTTCTGACAAGAAGATTTTTCTAGTTTTACCTATGCAAGTCTATGTAAAATCAAGTGACCCCTGGGGTTGGGCCAATTTTGACCACAGGGCCATGATTTGAACACTACTCTAGACAAGCTACACACAAATATCTAAACTCCGGGCTGTGGTTTCTGACAAGAAGATTTTTCTAGTTTTACCTATGCAAGTCTATGTAAAATCAAGTGACCCCTGAGGTGGGCCAATTTTGACCACAGGGCCATGATTTGAACAAACTTGGTAGGGGTCGTCTAGACAATGCTACACACCAAATATCTAAGCTCTAGGCCCTGCAGTTTTACAGAAGAAGATTTTCAAAGATTGCATTTTTAAAATCTATTTTTAGCTCCTGTGACCTTTTTTTAACCAGTCAAAATAATTTGAACAATTTTAATAGAGGGCATCATAAGGATAAATCCTGTGAAATTTGGTAAAAATCCATTCAGTGATTTAGGAGGAGATGTTTAAAGGATGTTGATGCCGGAAGCACGCACGCACAGACACCGGATGCTCAGGTGAGCTAAATATGAAAATAAGGGGAGTATAACAATATAAATTTCTTTTGTTCTGAACAAAAGATAGGGCCTTCTGCTCTGCAAACCATATCAAACCTGATCAGATTCAATTACTTATCCTGACATAAATTATCTGTGAAAAATTGAGAAAAAAAATTCGTCTAGACCTGAAAGCTGTAGAGAGGAAACTATTATGGGTAGCAGATGAATTTTTTGACGTCAAATGACGTCATATGAAAACCAAAGTCATTGCATTCAAAGAAGACCTCGGAGTTTGCTTCCTGTCATATTTTCAAGATGCTGGATCTTCAGGAACCCTCTTTAAAATGAACAATAATAATTATCAAAACTTGGTGTCCCACAAGGGAATAAACTATTACTAGTCCTCTTTATATGCAACTTAGATCTACAAGGTTCAAGGTTTCTTTTCAACCAAGTAATTCTTTCTTATATTTTCATTTAATTTGTTGCTGAATTTCAAGGAGCACAGAGCATTAAAACAGATTACAGCAGCACATTATACCTTTAATGTAAAAGAAAAAGAATTTGAAATATTATGTAGAATCATCTGCAGAAGCACTCAGAAAAAGGTTTTTCAGACATTCTTATTTTCAATGTAACTTTTTCATATGATGTCCGATTTCAAAACCCTAGATATCATTAGGAAGGTCTTCAAACTTCCAACATTTCACATGTTTCATGTTTAGACCTATCTGTTATGGTTTTTGAGATATAGAAAGTTACTCCTACAGAAAACGACAAAAACCTGCAAAAAGGTGTTCATGTCAATTACTACCCTTCAACAAATAACTTGATAATAAATGGTCCGATCATTAAAAACTGCAATCCATTAGAACTGTATTGCTACACGCTAAAAATATTGTTCTTTATGTTATGTTCAAAAATTAATAATTTCTTAGAAAACAAGAGGGCCATGATGGCCCTGAATCGCTCACCTGAGTACCATTGCTTCAACTGATGTCAAGGTTTTTAAACAGACAAGGATTCTGATATAACTTAATCTAAAACATTTTACCCCTGACAATACTACACACCAAATATCTAAGCAATGGGCCATATGGTTTCAGAGAAGACTTGGGCGCAGGGTCATTTATCACCGTAGGGCCAAGACTTTGAAAATCTTTGTAATGAACCATTAGATGCTACTACATACCAAAAATCTTAGCTCTAGGCCTTATTGATTCATAGAAGAAGATTTTTTAAGATTTTCCTATTTAACTCTATGTAAAACAAGTGACCCCTGGTGCGGGGTCATTTATCATCATAGGGCTATGATTTGTACAATCTTGGTAGTGGCCCATAAGATGATGCTTCATACCAAATATCTAAGCTCTAGGCCTTATGCATTCATAGAAGAAGATTTTTTAAGATTTTCCTATATAACTCTATGTAAAACAAGTGACCCCTGGTGCGGGGTCATTTATCACCATAGGGCTATGATTTGTACAATCTTGGTAGTGGCCCATAAGATGATGCTTCATACCAAATATCTAAGCTCTAGGCCTTTTATTTTGCATTTCATTAAGGGTTGAAGGGAATTTTTTTTTAATGATTTTACCTATATTATAAGCTCTATGTAAAACAAGTGACCCCTGGTGCGGGGTCATTTATCACCATAGGGCTATGATTTGTACAATCTTGGTAGTGGCCCATAAGATGATGCTTTCATACCAAATATCTAAGCTCTAGGCCTTATGGATTCATAGAGGAAGATTTTTTAAATTTTCATTTTTAAAATCTATTTTTAGCTCCTGTGACCTAATTATGCAATGGACCAGAACCATTTATACAACTTTAGTAGAGCTTCATCCAAGGAACATTCCTGCAAAATATTTTTCAAATTGGCCA
>CM037788.1:13992286-14008181 GCA_021229015.1 Solen grandis | reverse complement strand
TAAACCCAAAAAGGGCCCCCAGAGTTAGATATTTGGTATTGCATCATCTAATGGTTCATTCCCAAGATTGTCAAAGCTAGCCTATGGTGATAAATGCCCCTGCCCAGGGTCACTTTTTTTTACATAGATTTAAATAGGAAAATCATTAAAATCTTTTCCATAAATCCAGAAGGCCTAGAGCTTAGATTTTTGGTATGTAGCATCATATATGGTTCATTACCTCAGTTGTTCAAATTCTTTAGCCTTACAGTGATAAATGCCCCCGCCCCAGTGGTCACTTGTTTCACATAGAGTTACTTAGGAAAAGACCTAGTGCTTAATCTATAGATTTGATGTGAAATATTGTCTGGGGTCCGTACCACATTAATCATATAGACCAATCATAAAAAATTATTTTGCAATATTACTAGTTTGAGAGATTATGACAAGATCATGGTTAAAATTTGGCCCTTGATTAAATTCACTTTTTACTTTAAATTACATACTTGATATATGTTTTATATTAAAATCAGTATCTACGATTAAATAAAATGATAAAAAGACTAAGAGAATATTTTGTGTCAATTGTATATTAAAAAAAAAGTTTTCTTTAAGAAAGATTGAAGTACAGGTAATCGTATTTTTGGTAATAAAATCACATTCGGTTGTTTTAGGTTATAATTATTATTAACCAATGAAAAATAAGAAAATATTCAGCCTCCATTTCGGTTTCAGTTTGGTAGGTATTCGATTCTCTTCAGAAATTTCAATGAATTATCGAAGATCATTAAACTAATAGACCTAAAAAAACGATTTAAAAGTAGGTCGTAGGGCAAATCTTAGAAAAATCTTGGTTTACACACTAGAGGCCACAATTTGAGACAATCTTCCT
This sequence comes from Solen grandis, assembly GCA_021229015.1. Taxonomy (NCBI): domain Eukaryota; kingdom Metazoa; phylum Mollusca; class Bivalvia; order Adapedonta; family Solenidae; genus Solen; species Solen grandis. The sequence continues at coordinate 14,007,310 of CM037788.1, read as the reverse complement.
CAAATTGGTCAGAATGTTTGTCTTGATGATATCTTGAAGCCTTTCGAAAATGGGTCAGGTTGGATCAAAAAGTAGGTCAGTAGGGCAAATCTTAGAAATCTTGCTTACACACTAGAGGCTACAATTTTAATCCAATCTTCCTCAACTTGGTCAGAATGTTTTTCTTGATGATATCTTGAACCCTTTTGAAAATGGGCAGGGGCCGACCGAAAAGTAGGTCAATAGGTCAAATCTTTTGAAAAAATCTTGTTTACACACTAAGGCCACAGTTTTGATGCAAAACTTCCTCAAACTTGGTCAGATTGTTTTTTTGATGATATCTTGAACCAGTTTGAAAATGGGTGGGGCTGGATAGAAATGTAGGTCAGTAGGTCAAATCTTAGAAAAATTTGTTTTATACTCTGAGGGCAACATTTTTGGTCCAATCATCCTCAAAATTTGGCAGAATGTTTGTCATGATGTTCTTTTGGGATGGGGTCAGAAAATTCCTGAACATTGTTTCACCTCATCATCTTAATTCTAAAGAAATCTGTTTTGTACAGGCAATGAATGATATTTTTCTCAGGTGAGCATCTAGGGCCATCTTGGCCCTCTTGTTTTATTTAATACAAACTATTATATATTAATTTAAATAAAAATTAATTTAACAAGAGCTGTTCGAAAGACAGCATGCTCGACTATTTGGGTATTTGATAGTGACGCAATACCATTGTATTAAAGCAGCATTAATAATTTATGTGACTAAATTTAGCAGAATGCAACAAAGGGCCCAGAACTAAGATTTTAAGAAATTTTAGTAATTAGATTTAATAAATAGTAATTAAAATTTAATTAATTAAATTAAAAATTATTATAATTATTTAAACAAAATTAGAAATTTACATAACCTTTACATATCAGTGACCACAATATAAATTGACTTGAATGTAACCACGTACTGTACTGGATTTATACTTCACATATTAATTCATCCAAAATATGAGAAAAACCAAACATATCAAAGATGAACTTTTCCTTGATTTTTTTTTCGAATTATGACTGAGTTTTACTGAGAATTAAAGAGAACATGCTGCTAAATTGGTCAATAAGTTATTTTAATACTGCTTTAATACAATGGTATTGTGCCCATATCAAATACCCAAATAGTCGAGCATTTCTGTCTTTCGGACAGCTCTTGTTTCTTGAGCAATCATCTTCAAACTTTAAGACAATGTTAGACCATAATTTTCTTGACTGAGTTCGATTATGGCTGGGATCCGTCAATTAGGTCAGGGTTATGCACCTTTTAATATTAAAAAAAAGCCATTTTCACGTTGTTTACACTCTAGCATCTGCATCTTTTGAGCAATCATCTTCAAACTTTATGGCAATGCTTACGACCATTATGTCTCGATTGAGTTCGATTATGGCTGGGATTGGTCAATTAGGTCAGGAGTAATGCCCCTTTTAATTTTAAAAAAATGCCATATTTCACGTTGTTTACACTCTAGCATCTGCATCTTTTGAGCAATTATCTTCAAACTTTATGGCAATGTTTATGACCATAATGTCTCGATTGAGTTCGATTATGGCAAAGATCCGTCGATTAGGTCAAGAGTTATGCCTTTTAAAATTTAAAAAAAATGCTAGATTTCACTTTGTTTACACTCTAGCATCTGCATCTTTTGAGCAATCATCTTCAATCTTTATGGCAATGCTTATGACCATAATGTCTTGATTGAGTTCGATTATGGCTAAGATCTGTTAATTAGGTCAGGAGTTAAGCCCCTTTTAATATTAAAAAATGCCATATTTCACTTGTTTACACTCTAGCATCTTCATCTTTTGATCAATTATCTTCAAACTTTATGGCAATGCTTATGCCCATAATGTCTCGATTGAGTTCAAATTTATGGCGGGATTGGTCAATTAGGTCAGGAGTTAACCCCCTTTGATATAAAAAAATCCCAGATTTCACTTTGTTTACCTCTAGATCTTCTTTTTTGAGCATTCTTCAAACTTTATGGCAATGCTTATGCCCATAATGTCTCGTTTGAGTTCGTTAAAGCTGAGATTTTGTTGATTAGCCAGGAGTTATGCCCCTTTAAATATAAAAAAAATGCCAGATTTCACTTTGATTACACTCTAGCATCTTCATGTTTTTAGCTCCCCTGAGCACAAAGTGCTCAAGGTGAGCTTTGTGATCAACAATTTGTCGTCAACAATTGCTTTAAACGACATCTCCTCTAAAAACCGCTGGACAAAATTTAATGAAACTGGCAGGAATGTTCCTTGGGTTGAGGCTGTACAAAGTTGCTAAAATAAAGTTGATCCATGAAGAACTCTGGTTGCCATGGCTACAAAAGAAAAATATTTGAAAATTTTTAAAATCATCTTTCCCTTAAACTACTGGCCAGTTTTAAAATAAATTGGTACAGATTTCTTGGGTCAACCTTACCAAAGTTGCAAAAATTATTCCGATCCGAAAAAAAAAACATGGCCGCCAGTGGCGGGGCTTATTTGCCTTATTATTAATAGAGAAAACCTTTAAACAACATCTTCTCTGAAACCACTGGACAGAATTTGATTAAACTTGGCGGGGATGATCCTTGGGTCAACCTTCACAAAGTTGCTAAATAAATTTTGATTCATGTAAAAATCTTGTTGCCATAGCAACAAAAAAAAAAAAAATGAAAACTTTAAAAATCATTTCTTCAAATTATGGCCAGATTTTAAAATAAATTGGTACAGATGTTCTTTGGGTCAACCTATTTATCTCAGGTGAGCGTTTTAGGGCCATCATGGGCCTCTTGTTTAGCAATCTTTTTCAAACTTTAAGACAATGTTTATCCCCATTATTTCACAATTGGGTTCTTTTTATAACTGATATTGACAAGTTAATTTAGGGTTTATGCCCTTTCACCATAAAAAAGCAGATTTCACTTTTACACTCCAGCATCTTTATTTCTTGAGCAAACATCTTTCTCAGGTGAGTGATTTAAAAGGGCCATCTTGGCCCTCTTGTTTAGATTTAATTTTTGTCTGGAGCATAACACAAAAAGTATTTGAGGTATCAAATTGATACTTCATAGGTGAATAGATCTAATTGAGGAGGAGTGCAGTGCACAAGAATGACAACTCTACCTTGCATAATTTTTGAGTTATTGCCCTTTGTTATTTTTCAGATTTAATTTTTTCCAGAGCATAAGTTTAAAAGAATTTGAGGTATCAACTTGAAACTTCATAGGTAGATAGATCTTATTGGGGAGGAGTGCAGTGTGCAAGAATGATAACTCTACTTTTCATAATATTTGAGTTATTACCCTTTGTTATTTTTCAGGCCTAATTTTTGTCTAGAGCAAAACTCAAAAAGTATTTGAGATATCAACTTGAAACTTCATAGGTGGGAATAAGAACATTGAGGAGGAGTGCATTGCACAAGATTATAACTCTACCTTTCTAATGGTTTGGTTATTGCTTTTTGTTATTTTCAGGTTAATTTTTATCACAGTGACCTTGACATTTTACTTGTAGACCTTAAAATAGAGGAATTCGTAGGGCTTCACTTGGGTTTCATATCCATAATCACTTTAAACATTAGTCTTCATACCAGAAATTTTCTTTTTTAAAAAAGAAATATTCTACTCTCCAACACATCTTCTAAAGAGCAAGCTTTCGGCGGGGATGGCCATGTCAACATGGCTCTTGTTTTACATGGTTTATATGGGAAAATCTAGAAATTCACCTTGTAAGAAACCACAAAGCCTGAGTTAATATATTTTGGTGTCTAACTTGCCTTTAGTCTTCTACAAATTTTGTTAAGTACTGGGCCAACCAGGAACCCTCGAGAGGGAGTAGTTGTAAGAACTTGTTTCCCAAATTTACGTAAAATAAATAAGTTTAACAAACTACAAATTTTGTTTAAATTATGGCCTTGGTGTCAAATTTTCCCCACCACAGTGGTCACTTGATTTTACATTGGTTTAATAGGAAAGACTAGAAAATTTGTCAGAAAACCACAAGGCCTGGAGTTTTGATGTTTGGTGTTTAAACATGCCTTATCAACATCTGCCGGTTTGTTCAGATCATGGCCCCGGGTCAAAATTTGCCCCGCCCCATGGTCACTGATTTTAATAGACATACAGAAGAGTATTTTAAAGATCTTATTGTCGAATTACAAGATCATGAGCTTAGATATTTGGTATGTGACAAGGCTGTTCACTTCATTTTATAGCTATGACTTTATGTACAGTTTTTGTGTGGATTTACAATTATTTTGCTGTACTTTAGCATGGATTTGTAATCAGTGTGACTGTGTTATAAAAGGCAATGAAAGGGAATATTCCCGGTGAACAATTTAGGCCATTTTTGGCCCTATTGTTTTGTAAAATTGTTGTAAATTCCATGGGAATTTTTTCATAGTTTAATTCAGTTATATGTTATATATGTTAGATAAGTTTCTTTTAATACATTGTATATTATATCTTTTCCGACAGTGTTTTAGATATTAGTGAAGCTCATACTTGAATGTCCATCATGCGTATGTGCGTCGTGTGTCAATAATTTCAGTGTTTACACTCTAGCATCTTGATTTTATAAACTTAAATAGGAAAGAAAATTTAAAAGACCTTTTGTCAGAAACCCAAGGTCTAGAACTCATAACTAATGACATGCGATCACTTAAACTTAGAATGATAAAGTGACTGCAAGCATTTATGCTAAGATAAAGTGACATGCAAACACTTATGCTAAGACAAGGCAAGGAGAAATGCAAATGATCCATCTAAAATAATGTAATTTGAAAATAGTCATGCTAAGTTTATGGTGAATGGAAATACTCATGCTAAGATAAAGTTAAGTGACATGTAATACTTGCTCATCAACAATTTGCTTTTAAAAGACATCTCCTCTGGTCCCGCCAAGTAGAAATTAATGAAACTTGGCATGATTGCATGATTGGCACTTCATCTTCAAACACCCCACCCTTGGGTGAACTTCCACAAAAATTGTTAAAATAAGCTTGATCCATGCAGAACTTCAGTTACCATGGCAACCAAACCCATTTTATTTTAAAACTTTAAAAATCATCTCTCTGAAACTGATGGTCAGAATGTTATTTCGTTTGGCACAAATGGTCCCCTTATAGTCATCTGCCATAATTTCGAAATGAAGTTGATCCCTTTTAAATGAGGCCCCACAGGGTTTGCAAGTTTCCTTATATATACTCTATACAGAAATATTAAAAAATCATCTTCTCTAAAACCCATTGGTCAGAATTTAATTCTTTTGGCACAAATGGTCACCTCATGACCTTTTCCACAATTGCTTAATTAATTTTGATTCCTTCAAAATTGGGGCCCCTACATAGTTGGCCAGTTTCCTTATATACTCTATATAGAAAATTTTCAGAAATCATCCTCTCTGAAACTAATGGTCAGATCTTATTTCTTTTTGGCACAAAATGGTCTCCTAATTTTTCTCTACAGTATTTGCTAAAATGAAGTTGATCCCTTTTAAAAATTGACCCAACTGTGTTGGTTTTATTTTCCCTAAGGGAGATAATCATTATTTTTTTTAAATTCTCTAAATAGAGGTATTAATTAACTTCCTTGAGAATATAAATTATTCTATTTTAATATTTTAAATAGAGAGTTTGATTCAACTTCCTTTACTGAATTCATTTTTGTTTAGTTGTCATTTATATAAATATCATGGGAATAGTTTAAAAATGTTTTTTAATTATATATCATTTTACGTTTTTGCTCACCTGAGCTTTTGTGATCGCCCTTGTCCGGCGTGTGCGTCGTCCGTCGTCAACAATTTGCTTTAAACGACATCTCCTCTAAAAACGTGGACAAAATTTAATGAAATTTGGCAGGAATGTTCCTTGGGTGAGGCTGTACAAAAGTTGCTAAATTAAAGTTGATCCATGAAAAACTCTGGTTTGCCATGGCTACAAAAGAAAAAAAATTTTGAAAACTTTAAAAATCATCTTCTTCAAAATATGGCCGGGTTTTAAAATAAATTGGTATTGATTTTCCTTGGGTAAACCTCTACCAAAGTTGCTAAATTATTCCGATCAATAAAAAACATGGCCCCAGGGGGGGGGCTTATTTGCCTTATAGATATAGGGGAAACTTTAAACAACATCTCTTCTGAAACCACTGGACAAAATTTTGATTAACTGGCAGGAAGATCCTGGGTCAACCTTCAAAAAAGTTGCTAAAATAAACTTGTTATGTAGAACTCTGGTTGCCATGGCAACAAAAAAAAAAAAAATGAAAACTTTAAAAAATCATCTTCTTAAAAAACTAGGGCCCAGATTTTAAAATAAATTGGTACAGATGTTCCTTGGGTCAACCTCTACCAAAGTTGCTAAAATTACCCGATCCGTAAAAAACATGGCGCCAGGGGTGGGGCTTATTTCCCTTTATATGTATAAGGGAAAACTTTAATCAACATTTCCTCTAAAACCACTGGACGAATTTGAATAAATTTGGCAGGAGTGATCCTTGGGTCAACCTTCACAAAAGTTCTTAAAACAAACTTGATCCTTATAAAACTTGGTTGCCATGGCAACAAAAAAAAAATAAAAAAATGAAAACTTTAAAATCATCTTCTTCAAAACTACTGGCCAGATTTTAAAATAAAATTGGTACGATTTTTCCCTTGGGGTCAACCTTTTTAAATCTGGTGAGCGACTTAGGGCCATTATGGGCCTTGTTTGAATACTTTGTAAAAAAATAGCAAACCAGCAGTGTTGTTTTAGATTATTTTTTTTTTTAATTGACATAATAGCCTATGGTCCTTATCTTGTCTTACATGGTTTTGATCCCTAAAAAATAAGCTTGCTGATGGTAAGTATTTGTTATTTAGTTGTTAGAAACTTTGAAATTTTTATATTTTTTTTTATCTGAAATTTAATCAAAGTTCAGCAGAATTGTTTAATTAAGTGATGGTACTCTGGTGAGCATTCTAGGGCATCATGACCCTCTTGTTTTAAATCATGATTCACCCTTTTCTAAGTGTAAAAGCAGCATTATGCTTTGATAAGTTGACAAGTTGATATTTATGGTAACACTTGGTGGTTGTTCCTGTAGAAGCAGCAGTATCTCCCTTGTCATCTTCATTGATTTCTTAAATGTGCAACTATCTTAGTAAGCAACACAGAGAGTGGGAAGATCAATAACTGTGGAAGTATTTAAATCCAACAGAAACAAGCCTATTCCTGTGGGGGATGCTTTAAGAAGAGTGTATGTGTTTAAGGGATAAAATGTTTTAAAATGTAGATTTGAACAAATACTTTTGATTGGGAAATTTTTGCGAGAGATTTATTTTCGCTAATTTCGCGAAGCCCAAGATCGCGAATTTTAAAAAATCGTGAATATTTACCTTTGACTTCCGTACATTTCCGGAAATGTGGCCGTAACTGCCGAATTTTCGTAGAAGGCTGTTTGCAGGTAATGACTCGTGGATACTAGTAGACACGATTCTATTAAAATATTACTGTAGCAAATAAATGCGCTTTCAAAATTAGTCGGGACCATCGTTATATAGGACAGCAGTACAAAATGGCAGACATACCAGCAGTTTTTTTTTAAAAAGTTTCAAATTAAATAAAAATACACAATGAAAATTACAAAAAACGCTCATTGCACAAATATAGAAATCTGTTAAATATAACAGTGACACTTATGTAGTTAACCCCTATTATGAAAATTGAAAGAAATGTTTTCGCACATTGTCAGTACCAAAGCTTAAGTGTGTCGCATGTATCGTCTCAAATTATGGATAACAATGCTGCATTAAAGAGTGAAATGATCGGTGTATTTACGGAAAGTTCGGCATTTCCGTAATTCTGCACATACGCTCTTCGCGAATTCATGACTTCGCGAATAAATACGGACAGGGTAAAATCGCAAAAATTTAAAGTGACGCGAATATTTCCAATCTACAGTACGTATACACTTTTACTATGGACCCCCACCCCCTTTGTAATGACTCAGGTTTTAAAACTTCTCTCTCTGTCCCCCACCCTTCCCTGTACACACAAAGAATAATGTCTTCTCCTTCAGTGATGGGCGACCTTACAGTTTTATATAATTTTAAAGATAAAGTTCCTTCATATTTAAATATTAAAGATAGTCTTCATGATACTTGGTTACATGTCTCAATGATTGAAGACTGTGTTGCAAGCACAAATTTGGGGAAGGGCTCTAATTACATTTAAAAAATTTGTCTGCAGCATAACTTCTCATATTTGGGATAGGCCAGTGAAATTTGATACATGCACCCATGAATTGAAAATGATATGCCACAAAAATTCTGGAAAAAAGGCTCTTTTTTAGTTTGTCTGTTTTTCGAAGAAAAAACTACGAGCTTTTCCCGGTGTCTCCGCATTTTTGTCGTAAGCGTTGCCCAGAATTTTAATGTTGGCCTATAACTTCTCTACTATGAAAATAAACAACTTCCATTTTTAGTTCGACTATTCCGTAGAATCTATGCAATATACAACTTCCATTTTTAGCTCGGATATTCGTAAAATTATGAGAGCTATTGTAGTCATTTCTGGCGTCGGCGTTGGCGTTGCAGCTTTTGGTTTAAGTTTTGCGTGCAAGTTACTATAAACCCTTATATCTCAATAAACCATTTATGGTATTGACTTGAAAGTTTATAAATATGTTCAGCTGCATCAGAAAACCCAAGGTAGATAACTCTTGCATGAATTTTTAATATGAATTATGGCCCCTTTTTACTTAGAAATTTTGGTTAAAGTTTGCATGCAATAGAAATTTGGTTAAAAGTTTTGCATGCAAGCTACTATCTGTTTGTATCTCAATAACCATTCTGGTATTGACTTGAAAGTTTATGAATATATTTAGGGGCATCATAAAACCCAAAGTAGATAACTCTTGATGGAATATTTATGGCCCCTTTTTTAACTTAGAAATTTTGGTTAAAGTTTTGCATGCAAGATACTCTCATGTTTATATCTCAGTATCAAGCATGCGATTGATTTGGAAATTCTTTAATATGTTTGGGGTATCATACTTTCATGGTAGATAACTCTTGATAGAATTTGTTGCAAATTATTGCCCCTTTTTAAACTTAAAAATTTTTGGTTTAAAGGGTTTTTGGGCATGCAAGGTTACTTCATGCTAACATCTCAGTATCCGGGCATGGGATTGATTTGAAACATCTTTAATACGTTTAGGGGTATTTTAAACTTTCATGGTAGATAACTTTTGATGGAATTTATTACAAGTTATGGGCCCCTTTTTTAACTTGGAAATTTTGGTAAAAGTTTTGCATGCAAGGTACTTTATGCTAATATCTCAGTATCCAGGTATGGGATTGATTTAAAAACATTTTTAAATATGTTTAGGGGTATCATACTTTCATGGTAGACAACTTTTGATGGAATATATTACAAGTTATGGCCCTTTTTTAATTAGAAATTTTGGTTAATTTTTGCTTTGCAAGTACTTTCATGCTAAATCTCAGTACCCAGGTATGGGATTGATTTGAGACATCTTTAATACTTTTTAGGGGTATCTACTTTCATGGTAGATAACTCTTGATGGAATATGTTACAAATTATTTGCCCTTTTTTAACTTAGAAATTTTGGTTAAAGTTTTGCATGCAAGTTACTTTCATGCTTATATCTCAGTATCCAGGCATGGATTGATTTGAAATATCTTTAATATGTTTAGGAGTATCATACTATCAAGGTAGATAACTTTTTATGGAATATATTACAAGTTATGGCCCTTTTTAACTTAGAAATTTTTTGGTTAAAGTTTTGCATGAAAGTACTTTCATGCTTATATCTCAGAGTCCAGACAGGGGATTTGATTTGAAAAATCTTTAATATGTTTAGGGTAATCTATAAAGGAAGATAACATTTGGGAATGGAATAAATTAAAAATTATGACCCCTTTTCACTTAGAAATTAGGGTTTAAAATTTTTTGCATTCAAGCTACTATCCACCTTTATATCTCAGAAATTGTTTGTGGAATTGACTAGAAAGTTAAGGTGTGTCTTCAAGGGCATCAAAAAAACAGGAGGATAACTTTTGGACTGATGCAAATTATGGCCCTTTCTTACTTGGTTTTTTGGGTTTTAAATTTTTGCATGCACAGTGTTTTGTGTTATGTCTCAGTATAGGCATGGATTGATTTTAGACATCATAATATATTAAGGGGTATCAGACTAACAAGGTATATCATTTTTTACTATTACTATGAAGGGCAAGAATTTAAATTAGATTTCATTTGTTTTTCCAAACAAGCATTTTGAATAGTCGAGCGTGCTGTCCTCTGACAGCTCTTGTTGGTATACATATTTATCTTGACAAGGCCTATCCAGACATATGTATATATTTCACCTATTGACCTTGACCTTGGCCTTTGACCATTTTTGCTGTAACTTTTGGAAACTTTAAAATACCTGTCATTTCAGAACCGTTACCAAAAGGGCTCTGATATTTTGTGAATACCTTGTGGCAAGTCCTTTCCATCAGTGTTACTTTAGACTTGTATAGGAAAACCTGCTAAAATTTCTTTTCAGAATATTCAAAGGCCTGGAGTTAAGATGTTTACTTGGGGGACTGCAACCAAGTCTGTTAAAATCATAGCCCTGAGGTAAAAATTGACCCCATACCATGGTTCACTTGATTTTATTTCGACTTATTAGAGTTTATGACTTAAAAGTTTGGATGACAGGTACAGTTTTTGTGTGGAATTTAGATGATCTTGCTGTACTTCTGTATGGAGTATGTATTCAGTATGACTTGTTATACAATAATTGGGCATTGAGGGCAATGTTCTAAGGTGAGAAAATTCAGTCCCATCATGGCTCTCTTTTTTTAGCATAGGTGTTTCCCTTGACATGCTACCAAGAATTGTAAAATTCATTGGGATTCTTTGAAAAACATGCCTGCCAGATGGCAGAGCCAGCTTTTAGCTCACTTGAGCACATGTGCTCAGGATGAGCTATTAGGATGGTTGAATGTCTGTCTTTCGTCGTCCACAAATAACTCTTCGCTTTTTAAACAATCATCTTCAAATTTATGGGCAATGTTCATGACTGTTATCTCTCGTTCAAGTTTGATTATGTCTGATATTGGCAAATTAGGTCAGGAGTTATGCCCCTTTTGATTAAAAAAAAAATGGCAGATTTCACATCGTTAACACTCTAGTGTCAACATTTCTTAAACAATCATCTCAAATTTTATGACAATGTGTATGACCATAATCTTTTGATCAAGTTCGATTATGGCTGCTGTCGGTCATTTAGGTCAGGTACTTATTATGCCAAATTTCACATGGTTTACACCCTTGCATCTTCATTTCTTTAGCAGTTATCTTCAAACTTATGACTATGTTTATGACCATAATCTCTAGGTCAAGTTCGGTTTTGGCTGCTATTGGCAAAATAAGTCAGGAGTTATGCCCCTTTTAATATAAAATAAATGCCTGATTTCATTTTAATAACAAACTAGCGTATTCATTTTGATCAATCAAATTCAAACTTAATGACAATGTTTATATCCATAATTTCTTGATCAAGTTAGTTTATGGCTGCTATCAGCCAATTAGGTCAGGCGTTATGTCCCTTTTGATATAAAAGACCATAATTACATTCTTTATACTCTAGCATCTTCATTTTTTAAGCATTTATCTTTTTAAAATTATGACAATATTTATGGCTAAATCCCTTGGCAAAACACAATCCATAGAAATAAAATCCGTAGAAATTAACAGTAGAAAAATATTGGTAGATTAAAACTCTTTGATTCCTTCGATCATTAGATACTGATCTACATAAAAACAATGTGATGGTATTTCTATTATCAACAAGAGTCTGTTAACACTAGCAAACAAAACAACCAGTCAATGTAGTTTCACTAAATGGTTTGTAATTACAGGAAATTGATGAAAGAATAAAGGGGTAAAGTTGACAGTTTGGCCTCATTTCACAGGGCTTTTTTTCCTTCTATATTAGAGGCCGATCTTCGGTGACTTCCCAATCGTAAAAAGGCTATATTTTTCCCAATTTTGGCCAAAAGAATTCCCAAAATCTAATGATAAATTCCAATATGTTCCAACTATTTTTCTCCTTAAACCTATAAGCGAATATTTTTTTAATACAGAGAAAAAAAACCCCGTAATGCAGTTGTTTCCGTAATGCACAAAAAATTATATGTCACTCTACACTGCATACTACTTAAAGTAAGCACCCTTTGCCTGTTCGGAATGGGGTCCGGATTTTATTGGACGACTATCATTTGTCACACCTTCTACCGACTATTTTTTTTACCTTCATTTAGAGAGCTGTTATGAAGTTGCGCAATCATCTCAGTCAATGGCGGTGTTTGCGAAGATACATTAGCATTTTTATTGCTTGTTTATCTTTTTTTAAAACATTCTGATCAGTTGTTCAGTTCACCAAGTAAGTTTTCAATACATAAACACATCAGTTATTTACCCTTTATGTTAAATAACCAATTCCTTATTGCTAAGGAAAAAGTCAAAAACGTAGCCAAATGAAACGTCCCCCAAACATAACATACTTTAATTTTTTTTTTTTTTTAAATTTCACTTTTGATTTATTATTAGTCTTTTATACATGTAATTTTTAAACATATTGATATTAATTTTTTAAAGTATTTTTATATAATAATTATATCACCATTTATTTTGAATGATTTATTTTTAAAATTTGACAAAATATTTTAACAATTTTCTATATAAAACTTAGAGTTAATTTCATTAATCTAATTTTCAATTGAATATTGTGAAGAAAGTTGTAATGTCTTTATTTCAATATAATGTACTGTTTATTATTTTTTTTATTTTTAAATATAACGTACCAAATGAATGTGCATTTGACTTTCAACTAAGATAATTATATAAAACAAAATAATATATTGGAGCCACTTGTAAAAAATCTGCCTCCCAAATTAAGAGATTTGGCTCTATCTGGTGAAAGCCAAAACATTTTTGCAGCTAGTTTCTAGTCTTGGTTTTTGACACCAGGAGGAGATTGTTTTTTGGACATTAGTTCCATTTTTAAAAAAATGCAGCGATTGAACCAAAGACAGCTCTGTTTATGTCTAGTTGTTATATCAATTCGTTTTGATTCTTAAGATTATAAGACTGTTAGAATATTACTGTGATACATGTGAATTTAGTCTACCTTTTTCCCAAAACGCCCCGAAATCGCGTTTCAATTTCCCAAAATAGAAGGCTAAGGCCCTTCCCAAATTTCGGAAAAAAAAAGCCCTGTTTCATTGTAAACTTCCTCAATGTGTCACCTTCCAGCACCTGGGACGGGGAGATTTTCTCCCACCTCGGGTCTTAATAAGACTGTGCATAATTTTGTATGAATTTTGTATGAATACAATGGTTTTCTCGCTCGAAATTTATTTACAGTTGAAGAATCTTGTTTAAATTAGCATTTGAAAATCTATAAACATACATAAAAAAGTCAAGCTATGGATTTACTCATGTCTGTTACTAACTTATACCAAAGCAGCTGTTAAATTTGGAACGGTATGGTTGACGGTTGAGTATGTGAGATGTAAAATAGAGTGTTCTTCCCTTTGGTGAATAATGTTTGTTTTTTAAAAAGCAAGGTAAACCCAAAGGGAGAAATAAATTCTTCCTGGATCAGAATCACAGAAAATAATCTGTAGGAAAAAAATTTAACCCATTTTTAGCTCACCCGACACAAAGTGCTCATGGTGAGCTCTTGTGATCGCCTTTTGTCCGTCGTCCGTCGTCCGTCGTGCGTGCGTGGTTTGCGTAAAATTTTCCTTTAAACAATTCTCCTAAAAACCCCTGGATGGATTTTGACCAAATTCACAGGAATCATCCTTTTTCATGACCTCTATCAAAGTTGTTCAAATTATTTTGATTGGGTGAATAAGTAGGTCACAGGAGCTAAAAATTTGATTTTAAAAATGAAAATTTAAAAATCTTCTTCTCCGAAACCACAAGGCCTAGCCTTTTGATTTTTGGTATGTAGCATGATCTTAGACTCTCTACAAGATTGTACAAATTATGACCTGGGGTCAAAATTGGCCCCGCCCAGGGTCACTTTATTTCACATAGGTAATATAGGAAAACTTGAAAAAAATCTTCTTCTCCGAAAAACCCCATGCCTTAGCCTTTTCATTGTTGGTATGTAGCATGTCTATTTACTCTCCCACCCAAAATTGTTCAAATTATGGCCCGGGGGGCAAAATTGGCCCCGCCCAGGGGTCACTTGATTTCACATGGCTAATTTTAGGAAAAACTGAAAAAATCTTCTTCTCCGAAACCACATGGCTAGGCCTTTTGATTTTTTGGTATGTGCTATGATCTTAATGACTCTCTACCAAGATTGTTCAAATTATGACCTGGGTCAAAATTGGCCTGCCCCAGGGGTCACTTGATTTAACATTGACTAATATAGAAAAAAACTTGAAAAATCTTCTTCTCAGAAACCACAAAGCATGGAGTTTAAATATTTGGGGATGTAGCATGATCTTATGGGCTCTTTTACCAAGTTGTTCAAATTTTTGACCCTGGGGTCAAAATTGGCCCTGCCCCCGGGGTCACTTGATTAACATAGGCTAATTTGGAAAAAAAAATTGAAAATCTTTTTCTCAGGGGGCCACAAAGCATAGAGTTTAGATATTTGGTTTTTAGCATTTTCTATTTATTCTTACCCCAAAAATTTTTCAAATCATACGCTGGGGGGCAAAATTGGGCCCCCCCCCAGGGATCAATTGTTTTACTTTGATTATAATTTGGAAAAAAAAAAAGAAAAAACTTCAAGGTCGGATTTAAATATTTGGTATGTTAAAATTGGGGAAAAAGACCCCTAAACCCAAAAAAAAGTGTGGGAGTGTGTAGCATTGTTTTAGTCCAACTTACCAAATTTTTTTCAAATCATGACCTTTGGGGGCAAAAATTTCTCTGCCCCCGGGTTTACTTGATTTTACCAAAAACCTTTAAAGATACCAGGTGAGGATCCAGGGCCATTATGGCCCTCT
>CM037788.1:13942186-13992186 GCA_021229015.1 Solen grandis | reverse complement strand
AAATTACTAGTGAAATGAATATAATCATTGGAAATACTATCCATCAGTGGAAAAAATGCAACAGTAAAAAATTTTAAAATTAACCAACAGAAAAATTTAATTAACAACCAAAAATTAAAACTATCTCTCACCAAACAATATATTTATACACTTTGTTGAATGATATTCATGTACTGGCAATCTGCAAAAAAGCATAAAAAATATGATCTTGAATATCCTTTCCTTTTCATATAGAGGGTTGTCATATCAAACAAAACATGTTTAAAATAACCTATCACAGAAAATGTGTTTTACGTTACTAACATACCTTAGGAATGTAAAACATACTTTCGATGACCCATTATTTATCGTTCAAACCCTATATTAAAACTTCTTAAAACACGATACAATAGTTCAATTTTACTTGTAGTTTTCAAACTGTGTGGTGATCTTTTCCAGATCATGAGCTTGGAGTTTAAACATCTTACGTGTGCCATGTGGCACAGGCTCCTTGATCACATATCCATAAGATATCTTTCTTGCTTATCCAGATTTCTCTCTCGTCTGCTTCGAAGTTTATGACGCCCAATTACGTTTGAAGGCTCATAATACCGCATTACCCTAGCAGTCTCTTTTTTCAAGTATGCAGACCCTTCTTTAGCCTTTTTTCGCTCTCTATAAGCCTTCTGGATCTCTGCCCGACTTTTCCCCATCTTCCGAACTTGATTCAAACAGGTAGTGTTTTACGTTACTATTTAGTGTTTTACGTTACCGTCCTATGCAGAGTTTATAGTAAGAATCCATGCCATAACACTAAATCGTTTATCTCATATAACAATCAAAGTCTATTATGCGCTGGATAAAACAATATTATGATGTAATTTCACAATACTTGCACAGGTACGACACTTCTATAAACTGTAGTCACTTTTGTAAAAGTTTTCCAACGATGTCCAGAAGTAACCAACCTTTTCCCGCTCCAAAACTTTTATTCCTGAAGCACCGTTAAGTATAACGGGTGATGCAGTACAAAAATACCCGCTAAATTTATCCTATATCCCTAAAACGGTCATTTCTTCATAAAGTCGGTAACGTAACACACCGTAACGTAAAACAGTTTTATACACTTCTGTTGCAACCAAGAAGTACGTATCAACTATTTATTGCCAATTTTAGGATTTCATAAATCAATATGACTGGCTTTATAAATCGACAAATATATGATATGGTTAACAATGTTTTGTCGTATGCAGGAGGGTAGTAACGTAAAACACATTAGCTGCTATCAATTTGAGTACGCATTTAAATGTCAAGAGAAACATTTTAATTTATCTTCTTCATAAAAAAAAATGTTTCATATATTTGTTAGAACATATATGAGACAATATTAAGCATGCTTTCATTTTGAATTTGCTACAAATTCAGATCCATTATGGCGAGGTACATGGCATGGTAACGTAAAACACCGTAAATCAGGGGACACACGTTTTTCAAACAAAAAAAATTTTTTTTGGCAATACAATGCTATCATTAGCATTACGTGTCAAATTTAATGTGTTTGCAGTGTTATGGAACATATTTAGTACAAATTTTGTTTTATACAATCCTTTATGACAAATCCGAAATAAGTAACCCCATTAGAGGGACATGCGTTTTAGCTAATTTTAGCCTTTTTAAGACCTAAAAATAAAACAATTGATGTGCTTGAATGTGTTGCTTTTTTTTCATCTGGTTGAAGTATACCTACCACTGTTTAAAAAAGTGTTTTACCACAAGAAAACACATCTCCTTAAAAAATATAGCAGAGGGACATACATTTTCTGCAATTGATTAACTTAACTCGTTTTGGCTGAATGTCAGAATGGTATGGTTCCTTACTCCAGATTGAAAAAAAGGCATCATATTTGCTTACTCCATGTACCAGTATAAAAATAGGAGTGTATGATGGGTAATGTCTTATTTGGCTGAGTATGTTTCAAAGATCTATATATATATATAGTTGTAATGAAATGGATTATACTTTCCATTTAATGTTGAAAATCAAGAGATAATAGGTTATAACATGTATGTATTTGACACTTTGAATGTAAAACATCAGTGCCAAAATAAATGCATTTAAAATGCCACCTGTAAAGTGAAAAGTGTTTAAACCCCAACTAGGGACAGTTCCTGTCCAAACAAACCTTGTACTGTGGATAGCCAATGTCTACTATCCACTGGGCGAGAGTGGGCGTGTCCCAGTAGATACACATTGGTACCCCGCATTTTTCGTCTGCCGCCAACACCTTCCGAGTGGCCTTGTCTGTCGCCATCGCAAAAAGGAACCCTTATTTTTTTTTATATATATATATGCACTGTCTGTACCCCGCTACTCTCAGCATAGGAAATGCAATCCTCGCGATGAATATTTGATGACAACGTACGATTGTATCTTTCAGAAGATGATTTTACCTTCTGAAACCTCTAATTAGTTTGATTCGCTGCAAAGTAATTACAAACTGTTGAATTTTGTATGTGGGTAAAGATTGTACAAATGACGTTATGAGACAATACGTCGCTTCTTGGTTACGTAACTAAGACGACATTTTACTGCAACAAGTTTGACGTCATGATTGACGTCCCGTATTTGGCCTTCCTCGTGTACATGTGTATGATATTATTGTACACTGAAATCTTGCGATGAAGACATAGACATAACAACCAGACAGAGATATGAAACGGTCCGAAAAAACGTATTTGCTCGTGATGAAAAAAAAACAGGTGAATGGGATTTGAACGAGATCTCGCTGAGACGCTTAACACATTGTTGACGCCTGTAGGTGCATAACAGACAATATCCCTTATAAAAAAAAATCTGCGGTCTAATGAGAGACATATATACGAGTTGTAGTTGGTTTTATCAGCAATAACTTGAAGAAATACTCAGTATATTTATAATTGATATGAGCAATGAAAATCACACTTAATAAAATAAAAATAAAGTACGTCAACCATAATAGTTTGCCTGTGTTTTTATGTCAAAGTTGGTGCCTTGTTCGGACAGTATATTTATGACTTTTTATTCCTTTTTTCATTGTTTTTAGATATATACGATCGATTTATTTACATTCGTTTTTAATTCATATCGATCTATTTATATATCGCAATCAACTTGAATTAAAGGATAATGAACATGTATTTTGATGGTAAATGAAAACATATAGGAATGGAATATAATTTTGCTGTTGCTGTATTGGGGTTTACCGTCGCTGCGATAGTATTTCAATCATATAGCGACGTCCAGCTAATTACAGGTGGAGGAAGACCCCGAGTACACAGAGGTACCCGGGTAGAACCACCGACCTACCGCAAGCCAGCTGGAAGGCTTCCTCACATGAAAAATCCGAAGTCCCTATCGGGATTCGAACCCACAGCGGTGAAGGGCTGAGAGATTTGTAGTCCAAGACTGTAACCGCTCGGCCACGGCGGCCCCTATAATTTTGGAACTAGATTTCTGCTTAACAAAAGGTGCTGATATGACTAGCAGTTTATGACGTATAGCAATTTGTTTTCTCATAGAAAATAATCCCATAAAATAAATATATGCTAGTTTGTTTGAATGTTGGGTTGAACGTCCCAGCGACAGTATTTCAGTCATTTGCAGACCTTGTCTTCTTGAGACAGATGTAGTGCTGCCAAACTGCAGTATCACGCCGTAGACACCCAATCACATTATTTTGACACCGGACAAACCAGTCCTGGAAACAATTTTGTATGCTGAGCGTCAAGCAAGGGATTTATACCAGTACTATTTTTTAACGACTTTGGTATCTCGCGGCCGGGGATTGAACCACGACCTCTCGATCCCAGGACGGATGCTAAAACCATTCGGTTACCGTGGCCGGAATATATGCTTATACTTAATTACTCGTAGGTAAATGAGTAACTTCTTACAAAAATGCCACTATGAAGAGGAAAAATACATTTAAAAATATTGCGGCAGTACAAATAAACATAAACGCTGGAGCATTATTTTCACCTTTTTGTCATATAGGCAATATTTGCCGTAGTATATGCAATGATTACCCTTTTTTTCATTGATTGAATTATTTCCTTAATGTAAAATTTCCTTTCCAGTCCTTAATCAATCGTAAGGACCTTATATTGACTACTCTCGTATTTAAACAGTAATTAACTCACATATAAATCTGCCGTATGCAACCGGTAGCTTACAGTCAGCTATGAAGTTGTATTAGGACCATATACCATGCTCTTCGCGTGCACGTTATGCTGTAGATGTTCATCGTAGTTTTTGACACTAAGTTAAAATAAGACGGAATAATAATTATTTAATATTCTATAACACTGTTTTACTTTTATTGCAGAGGGCGGATACTTTCAGTTTTACAAATCTCATGTTATCTCGCGGTCATATGATCGTACACGTACTTTAACGACAGCTTCTCGTGATTTGCTCTTAACTTATACCGAAGTTTCGGATCTCTGTCAGGTTATTTTGTCTATGTATTAAGACCACCAAAGGTTCCAACAAAAGGTGGTCTTAATAGTGAGGTGGTCTTAATTTCGAAGTAGTCTTAAAGCTGTATATACTATTTTTATATGTTTTATTAGGTTACGCAAAATAGACATAAAGACTTTGAGATGAAATATATGTCACAAAATTTATAATAACTTCCTTTACAGATGGTATATATATTTATATGGACATATATATACCCTGATCCTTTCAGGTTAATTAAATTACTAAAGTTGTAGTTGATAAAACTGCAATAGGGTCATTTTCAGTTACGGATTCAGTAATTCATGCTAAGATAGATAAAAAAGGGATGGGGGTACAAAGGCTCGGGCACTGATGTCACCTGAGTTTCTTACTCAGATTGAGGCCAGATGCTATTTTCTCATGTCTATATCATTATTTTGTCATGTTAAGTGCATTTGCTTCTAAGTCGCTCATTATATGTACCTGTACGATGTTATATATTGCAAATAAATAAATAAATAAATAAATAAATGTGCAGCCAATTTGTTGGAACGCGGTTGGGCAGGCCGTAGTGTCCCGGTAAATACGCCACCGAACTTAACGACTTTTTATTTGTATCCATTTTTTCTGATTTTATTCGCGATGAAAATTCATGATAACTGTAGGTTACTTTATATTTTATAATTAATTATACAAATCTACCAACAAACTATTTTCCTGCATTCTATTTATCACGTTCTTCCGCATGTGTCGTCTCTGAATAGGGTAAACGACAAATAAATATACAAGTAGGTACTTAAAATAAGCAGATAAGTAGTTCACTGAGTTGATTCATGAATTAATATGCCTCCCAAGTAATCAGTTTATAAACCAGTATACTCAGCAAAAAAAAAAAAATCATTTCTAAAGTATGTCTTTTAATATTTTGTTAACACAGATATAACTAATAATCGTTTAAGTGCTTGTTGACCTAAGTTTTATCAGAGCTTAACCATGCTCTTAAAAACCAAATTTGATGGTTTTGCACGTGCGCCTTGTGCAGCACCGGTCGATATCCGGTGGTAGTATCTGACTGCACCAATTGACCGGAAATAAATCAAAATTCTATAGGATCAAGTCAAATAAAAAATGCCAAGTATCATTTTTTTTTTTTTTTTGAATTTAATGGAATTTATATTAAACGACGCGTAGCGGAGTACTGCGATAAATCCATAATATTTTAAATATAAAGGATAACATATGTACAGTTTGTCACGTACGCCATACATTGCATAATGGAACCGCCTCCCGTTTGACAATTTTACGATTGATTAATGATCAGCAGAACCAAGTTATAGGGATGCTAGATAAAGGTAGTAGATGCTGTATAAACGAGTCTCATCGAAGCAAGTGTCATTTTTGAAATAGACTCCCATGTCATATCGTTCGAATTGTTTCAATGAAAGAAATATCGCAGCATTTTTTGTTTTTCATATAATGTCAGAAAAGAGTGGTTCTTTATACTCAGAATATATGCTAATTCCAAGTATATAGATAGCAATGACTGAAGGGTACTTTCTATTTTGGCCGAGTATATAATAAAAAACTGAAAAAGGCATCAACAATCAAATACCTATGTAAAATGTCCTTTCATAAACGACTTGCTATGTTAAATGTCTCTTTTAAGGACGTTTCAGCGGGTTACAGCTGATTTTGATTTTGGTATATATTTTTTTTTGAATATCTGATTTAATTCAAGTAGAGTGATAGAAGAAAGCCCAAATTTAAAGAAACATGTGTTATGAATATCATTAAAAGTATATTTGCCAAATTTGAAGGAACAAAAGTCATATTTTAGTGTTTTTATGCAAATTTGGCTAAAATTTCAATAAAAAAGCAGTTTACGTTGTTTAAAAACAAACCTGGGGAGGTATGTCTTTTTTTTACATTTTCAGAAAGCATTTATATCAAAGGATGACACCGAAAAAATAAAAGAAATCTGTCCGTTTAATTTTTTTTATTTAGAAAAATATATATAAAATTCACAGTTTTGGGATAGTTTTTGTATACATTTTGGTCCGGGCACAATTTAGATTTAGTGCCTGTTTTGTGTTTTCAATACATATTTGACAGTATTTTTATCTGTAACTTATAGTTTTTAATTTTTAAAAATTATATACATTTTCATATATCTTTTAGTTAAAGTATAAAGAACTTTTATGCATTTTCTTTTTAGAAAAATCTGTCCGTTAGAAAAAAAACAACAACAAAAAAACGCTCAAACGTCTTTAATGACTAACTTATGTTAATGCTCGACTATAAACCAGGTCGATCAAGTAGTGTCATGTAAGTGTATATTCTTCGGACAGAAAAGCAAAGTGTGTGCTACAGATTTGTTACGAGATGCAATCTGTACATACTAGTTGTCAACGTTACTACAATGCATAAATAAGATAAAATATCTTACTTAAGATCACTCAATTGTTTACAAAAATACTTATATGCACATTCCATATTCCGCACATCTTCGTCAATTTTCCATAGACCTTCCATATGTCTCTGTTAACGAATCACAAGTGCATACATTGATGACACAGCAAATTAACATATTGTAATTCGACGACGGTTTTTCAAATTTCAATTATTTCCGATTACAGACCGTCTTCGGGGAAACTTGCCAATGCAAAATGAAAACAATGAGGGTATTTTTACATCCATCAAAATACTGAATTACGTAATCTGATCAACATTATCAATGCGTTTAACTGTTATCTTACAACAGATATTTGCACATTATGTACCATTTGTGTAAATCTACGATATGTCAATGTTATTTTATATTTTCTTTGTTTTTTTCCCTTTTTCATGAAAACTGAGTCATAATGAAATATAACTTGGGCTTTAAAATGTTTAATTTTAATGTTTTTTGTTTTTGTGTGTGTGTGTGTGTGTTTGTGTGTGTGTGTGTGTGTGTGTGGATTAAAGAGAAATAAATGTGAATATTGCTACTTTTTTCTGCGCCACTCGTTAAAAGAAATCTTCATAACTCGATGAATAAAAAATAATATTCCACTGAAACCAACAACTATCCCCTATGACTCTTTCCCAGTAATATTTCCAAACATTTCCAGAATCTACATTAAATACCACTTAGTTCTGAAGTACTCTCAAGCACCGATTTTAACAATTGAACTGATGGTATATAAGCTGTGTTCTGAAAAAGATGTTAACAAGTTGGCTTATCAGAATCTACAGATAGCTGCAATTTTGACACCAAGTTCTGTACACAGAAATGTTTAAGTGGCCAGTCGGAAAATATGATTGCTTTGCTTATGGGGTCGCTTAATGGAGACCAAATGTAAAATGAAATCTAAATACTGACCGCTTAAAAGGTCGGTCACTTAATACAGATGACAGTCAACACAGTCTTGACTGAGAATAACAATAGTCCGAAATGGTCTCATAAGAAACTGATTAATAACTACAGGAACTTTTTTGTCAATACTTGCATAGAATATTACGACATACACTGAGTTCCCTCCCTTAAATGCACCACGCGCCCGCCCACGTCTATTTTTTTTCCAGTAAATAACGCCCACTGTTGTTGGAGGTACTCCATACAGATAGAATAAATCCATACACATCCGAGCAGTCGAAGACTTCATGCTTCATGCTAATTTTTGTTCAGACGAAGAGAAAGTCTTCAAATAACACACTGCATGTCGCCTAGGGAACGTGAATTTCCATTTGCGTCAGAGTTTCGCCTCATATGAAGCTCAACATCGCTATTTGTATGAATCTGTCTAGCGATCCGTAAATATCTTATTTTCCGCGAAATGCGATGTTGATTTTTTTTTAAATAACGGTAAATATGAGATGAGGTGTTAACAGAAAAGTCACCTTTTTCATTAGTGTATTCAGGTGAAATGGCGAACAGACGGGGGTAGCTGGACTGGGTTAATACTTAAATTTAGTTGCATATTTGTTTATATGATTTGGTATTACGTTCTGCCGACAGTATTTCTGGCATTTCGTTACCTTTGTCTACTGGATAACGTCGTAGAAGTGGTATGATACCACACCCAGTCAAACTATCCTGACACCGGGACAACTAGTCCTTGAGCTTCCTTATGTATTGAACGCTAACCACAAGGCAAATATGCCAATACTAAATAATATTCAAGTAATAATAAGTAGTAATAGTCAAGCAAGTCAACGATATACCCGTTCGGAGGTTCTTGATTTGAATTTGTTGATCATTCATTAGCTTGATTTTGTTACAATTTATTTTCTTCAGGCTCCGATTAATCTGAAATTGAACAAGTCTAACAGCTTACAAGGGCACATAGTCGGTTTGTATATCCGGAAGGCATGCATACAAGGCTAGGAGCGCAAATATACTTCCTAACCGTATCGCGATATATTGTGAAACGTCCTGACCAACCCGTATCGCGATATATTGTGATACGTCCTAACCAACCCGTATCACGATATATTGCGATATATTGTTATACAGTCAACCCGTATTGCAATGCATATTTCAATACATTGATTGTTATGAAAAACTTTTCAAAACTAGTAATGAATTATAAAGCTACTGTTTATTTTCGAAAGGTAAAACACCCCCAAAACAGTTTAAGAAAAAGCTTTATTACGATATGTTCGAAAAGTTCATGTTAATAACACTTTTTATTTAATGCTTTTCGGTGGATTATAGAGAAATATCTGTGAATTAAAAATAGTAATTTCGCTTATTAAAACAGTGAATATTGCCATTTTCATCATTTTTACTCCAAGGGGGGGGGGGGGGGGGGGGCTTAAAGCCAAATTTGAGACGACACTTCGAGGTCTTCCGACTGCCTGAGTTTGGCTTTTTATTGTTCAGACATTTTTTTTTTTTGACAATTGTTTAACAATATCATCTTACTAACAAGAACAAAATAAACATCATATGAAACAGAGCCAAACAGTAGATCCGGCACTTTTTTCTGATTTTATTTTTAGACAACGAGGTTAAAAATGTTGACATACTAGACCAGAATTGATATTTATTGACATTTCTTTTGATATATACCTTTTTAAGTTATGTATTATTTAGGGGTATACTTGATAATGTAAGATTATGTTTCGCCTGAAAATTGAAAAGATATTTAAATATTGAAAAGAAACAATCCTATTTAAATCGAACTCTGAGAAAATCTGCGATATCGGATGGGTGTTTTCCGAACAACAGACCGTTGTACGGAAAACAACAATATCGGACGATATGTACGTGATCGGTATTTGAGTTGTTCAACCTTGATTTATGTGTTGTGTCAAATGTGTGTTTAAGTTTGTCGCCCCACTACTATACCGTATGTTCACCTTACACTTTTTTACACACGTATATGCCGTTCTGAATTTTTCCAGTTGAGTTCCTCTTTTTTCAATTTCATTTTTTTTCTCTCCCAAACTCTACTCTTTTTCTTACAACTAAAGCGTTATCTAACCACTCGTTATCCGTATTATATTTTGATACATGTATGTACCCCAAGTCGTCGGTCCGTCTGTCCGTCTGTAAGCAGAACCTTGTGATCGCAATCGGAGGGGTTTATTTCAAACTTACACACAACACTTGCCATTATATGTAGTTATGCATGAAGGCTAGCTTATGCACTTCCATGGAACTTACGAGAGTTATGGTCCTTTATTTTTTTTCTTATATACAGTTATGAAACATAACCTTGTGAACACAACTTCTCTTAAACTACCGGAGGGAATTAATTCCTTGCCTTTATATGTAGTTGTGTGTGAAGGCTGGACTTTTTGCTCTCATGAAACCTAAAAAATTATAGTCCTTTGTGTTCATATGGAAACTTTCAGAACTATGGCCCTTTTCAATTTTTCCTATGTACAGTTATGTAGCAGAACCTTGTGAACAGAACTCCTCCTACACTATTGGATGAGGGTTTTTTTTGGTTTACCCACAATACTCAATTTCATATGTAGTTGTACATGAAGACTGGATTTCGTGTTCATTTGAAATTTTAAGTTATGACCCTTTGCTACTTTTTCTTTACAGGGTTATGAAAGCAGCTCATTGTAAACACAACTCCTCTTACAAGTGAAGTGGTTCAAACTTATCCATGATACTCACCTTCATATGTTGTTGTGCACGATGGCTGGATTTTGTACTCATTTGATATTTTCAAGAATTATGGCCCTTTGTTACTTTTTCTTCTATAGAATTTTGAAAGCAGAACCATGAGAACATAACTGGAGGGATCTGATTTAAGCTTATCAAGTTACATTTGTCTTCATATGTGGTTTTGCATGGATGCAGCATTTATTTATTTTTATTTATTTTTTGATTTTTTTTTTTGCTTACACATTTGATCATAGAGTTATGGCCTTTGATCACTTTTCCTATAAAGGGTTCTGTAAGATCATGTAATAGTCATGTGAACACAGGCGGGATTTGATTCAAGTTTACCATACTTGCCTATGTAGCTGTGCATGATAGAATTTTATGCTCTTAAATTTCTTTGGGGAGTTAAGGCTCTTTGTCACTTAAACCTATGCAGACTCCTTACGTAGAAGCTAGTTTCAGTCACAAGTGTGATTCGGCCCGTGATAGTATCTGTAGTACACAAATCACAAGTGGTTATGCTTTCTTTGTGGTGACTGACAACAACCCCTGAACATTGTAACACCTTCGGGCGTACATTGCCATTCTTTGTGGAACTCTTGAATACAAATCCAAAAATCTACGAATGCTGAGCCTTGTTCTTGCCAGTCAAAGCAGCAATCCTAAGTATACGACTATCATCAATGTAGTAGTAATGAATACTTCATAAAAATATGTGACATATAGCAATATAATAAATACAAATACATGTATATGGGAACCTCAGAAAACCGACTCAATAGGTTTTCTGAAGTAATCGTTTTTCAGTGTGTTTTTTTTAAAACAAAATGATATCATAACTGTTACAAATTGTATAACATGGGAGCTCTATTTGAGGTCTATTCTGACTGTATATGCCAGTCTCAATTATAGGAGGACTTAAGAAACTCTTAACTGACATGGTAATGAATCATAATATTGTACGTGTTCATAGTCAAAATTAAGACTATGTGTCTTATCTGTTACATTTTGAGAACTTTTTGACATTGAAATATCTACCTGCTAGTGCAAATTAATGTTTTTTTTCTTCTTTAGGACATATAAATAATATATAAATGTCGATGCAAACAAAAGCGTCATTGATTTCTATGACCGCATTTGAAAAAAATATTGTTATTTCAGAAACATTTTAATACGCATGTTTCTATTTTCAAATGCTTTGTTCAAAAGTACATGCTGTATCTGTATAATGATGAAAATGAATATATGAAGTTTTGTACAAACGCGTATACTGTTTCAGAGAGTGTGTGTGAGAGATCGAGAGAAGACACATATAAATATAACTAGGTCTATATTAGAAAATACTTTAAATAAATTATTTTGTACATCTATCAAGATCACATTTTATATCTATCAAAAAGGACCCGTATTTCAGCCACTGTAAACTCATATATACATTCTAAGCCAACAACAATGTGTTGCCAGTATAGGAGCCGCTGGAACACGTGTACCTTCAGTGTTACCTCGGGTACCAGTAAACAAGTTTATGGACTTAACCTCGATAACCAGCTTTTGGGCGTTACCTCGGGACCTAGCTTTTGAGCGATACCCAACCACCGCTTGATGACTATCATGGTTCAAGTGATAATATCAATTTTAAGTACTATACTTGAGCGCTGTGATACCAAGTGCACCAATCACGTGCAACAATTATCTATCACGTGTTGGCCACATGTCATTTTGTCTTCTTCCACTCCATCAGTGGCATTTATAAATCAGTAGACCACGTTCCATTTTTACATACAACATGAATGACATGGTTTTTATCTTTACCTTTTGATTGATTGTTTGATTGATCTCACGTATTCCCAGCGGCTCTGTAGCATCGATCAGCAGTAGTGAACGCTAGCGGTCACAGAAACGGATACCTCGACTGCCACCCAGACGGCTCCTAGTGTCGTCTGCTATGTACACAGTGGCGCCACCTGATGGTGCGTGCAGAGGGTCGGGACTCCACCCTTTTGGTCAGGGACCAGCAGGTGAAAATGCGATCTATAACATTAGTATGGAACCAGAGCACGGTGCATAAGCTGTGAGCATGTTAAGTGCTGCTTGCTGCTTACATTATTAATTATTTTACAAGACTGAAGATCTTTTAAGAGAGAGAGAGAGAGAGAGAGAGAGAGAGAGAGAGAGAGATGGTTCCTTAGAGAGAGAGAGAGAGAGAGAGAGAGATGGTTCCTTTTAATATAATATTCGAAAAGCGGAATTTATTTTCTGCAGTAATTTATTAACGATACCCCCTACAATATGCCTGCCAAAAAAAAAAAAATGAATTACATGAAGATATTGCGGATATTTTTAAAGCGGAACTTTCCAATCACATTCAATATGACTGCAGGGTCAGAATGCTGTAGCTCACCTCTTGTATATGAGTCACAAT
The DNA here is from genome assembly GCA_021229015.1 of Solen grandis. Lineage (NCBI taxonomy): Eukaryota > Metazoa > Mollusca > Bivalvia > Adapedonta > Solenidae > Solen > Solen grandis. The sequence continues at coordinate 13,979,199 of CM037788.1, read as the reverse complement.
TATGCTTATTTTTTCTATTATTTTTATTTTTTGTTCAATGATCAGAATGCTGAGTAATAAATAAATTCATTAATTTCAAGTCAGCAAGTCAAGAAAAAATATATCAGCACCTACACTATTTAATAGATAAATAGATAATTAAATAAAACCACAATAAAGCTTAAATGTCATTCATAAAATATAAATTTAATTCTTTTGAATACACACATTAAGTTGAAATCATTGACTTCTTGCACTTGTACTTATTTTGTCTTATGTAAGTTTTGGGGGGAAAATGGTGGAGGTATATCTCTATAACATCAGAATATTATAGCACAATTTGTGACTTTTGTACGGTTTTAACAAAACAGAAAACATTCAGATGTATATCGAGAAACGACAGTATTTCAGTGATTCAGCCTTCTCTACATGAGACAGGTATAGTGCTACCTCACTACAACGTCACGCCGTAGATAAGTGGCGAATCACATCTAGTCACATTATCCTGACATTTGACCAGTCACTCCTCCAATCGTCCATATGCAAGGTATATCAATACAATTTTTATTACTTTGATGTGTCGAGATCAAGGATCGAACCTACGACTCCTACGAGGTGACGTTGTAAACATTCGGCCATCAGGATCGGGCGTTTACATAAACAGGTTAATAAAAGCATACATTGTAATGCAAGCTGAACTACTACTTGCGTTATGTATCATGCAATTATTGACAAAACGCTTATTGTTTCCAGTATGTTTCAAGTTTCAATGTATAGTTTGCAATGTTAATATTATAACACTCAGATCATTACTCAAGTTGTAATGTTTTCAGAATTTTTTTGCGCCTTTGCAATATGCATTCAAAATTTGCAATGAATTAAAATCTGTCCAAAACAGTCTTCTTTGGCCTTATGTGCAATCTTGCATCGTCTACTTTAAGTGTAAAACATAACCCATAATCTATATATTTTAAATTAGACTGGGGAACTATTTAATTTCAAATACTGACGCTTAAGGCACTTCTGCAGCAAAATCCGAAAACGGATGACGTCTGGCCCAGCAAATTATTCAAGAACAGTTTGATTCCAGTTTTGAGTTTTGTCGCTTGCATTTAAAAGCGATCAATGCCCTGAAAAAATATATATCTATGATCGAGCGATGTGGAACATGTACCGCACAGAACTATAGAATTTTATATTGTGTAGAGACTATAGCTTCTGAAAACTCACTTGCGAAGCCTGGATCGATACTCCTCTCATTTCGTATGCGGAGCGGTTAGTCTCCGGCACCAGCGTATTTAGTCGTCCGCATTAGAAATACTAAACCACGATGCGAAATGTTTCAATTTAATGTCATCTTTTTTAATTCTTAATTCCATCTGTACGTGCGGACGAACAATTTAAGGCATATTCGAGCATTTGGAGTCCATAAAAGTAAGGAGTGGACGTCATTTTGTCAGCAGTTTGTGCAATATATTGGTACCGACTCGGAGACTAAGGAGAAAGCGGGTACAGGTTCTTCTTCGAAGCAATATTCAAGATGGCGGGCATTTCTAACTGCTCTGGTGGATATGCCATTCTGTGCAGACGTCATCGATGATGTCCAGAAAGTAAGTCTTATATTGTTTCCATTTAAGCCAGAATGGGAGGAATGTATATGAATGGAAGGCATTTTTAGTAGATAAGCATGGCTCCAGTGATTATTTTGAAATGTTTGATCTTTTCAAATGATAGAAGCGAGAATCGTTCATGATATAGTTGCTTTATATCATATGAAAGAGCAGGTAAGTTAAATGTAGCCTGATTTTAAATATCTGATTAGAAATAAATAATATATATATATATATGATAAATTATGGTACAATTTCTTTTTTTTTTCTTTTTTTTTAATCAGCTTCAGTTTTTTAATCAATGTCATCTTTACATCTTCTGGGCGACTGTAGGTACGCAGGTACGCTATATACAGGACTCCAGGTGTCAAGCGATTCCAAGATTTGGACAATACGTTTCTTGCAATACTATGGACCTTAAATCTTTGATTTTTTAACATCTTTTGAAAATATGAATGATTAATTACGTGACATAATCAGATGTCACCTAGCTCGCAATTATTTTTTTTAATGATTCCGCATAACGGAAATACTTAATAGTGATATTACTCACACTACTTTAGTTATAACATATTTCATTATATGCCCGAAGGGTTGTATTATATTATACCCTCAGTCGTCCGTCCGTCTGTTCGTACGTCTGTCTGATCGTTAGCAGAACCTCGTGAACGCAACTCCTCCTCTACTACTGGAGGGATTTGGTTCAAACTTACCAGCAATACTTGCCTTTATATGTAGATGTGCATGTAGGCTGGATTTCGCTCTCACATGCAACTTTCAAGAGTAATGGCCCATTCATTTTTTTGCTATATGCAGTTTTATAAGCAGAACTTTGTGAACGCAACACCTCCTCCACTCATGGAGGGATTTTGTCCAAACTATCCAGCAATACTTGCCCTTATATGCAGATGTGCATGAAGGCTCGATTTCGCTCTCACATGCAACTTTCAAGAGGTATGGCGCCTTCTCAAGTTTTCCTATATGCAGTTTTAAAAGCAGAACTTCGTAAACGCAACTCTTCCTCTACTATTGGAGGGATTTGGTTCATATTTACCAGAATTATTTGCCCTTATACGTTGATGTACATGGAGGCTGGATTGCGCTCTCACATGCAACTTTCAAGAGTCAGAGTTATGGCCCCTTCTCAATTTTTCCTATATGCAGTTTTATAAGCAGAACCTCGTGAATGCAACTCCTACTCAACTACTGGAGGGATTTGGTTCAAATTTACCAGTAATGCTTGCCTTTATATGTAGATGTACATAAAGGCTGGATTTCGTTATCACATGCAACTTTCAAGAGTTATGGCCCCTTCTCAATGTTCCTATATGCAGTTTCATATGCAGAACCTCGTGAACGCGACTCCTCCTACACTACTGTAGGGATTTGGTTCAAACTTACCAGCAATACTTGCTTTTATATGTAGATGTGAATGAAGGCTGGATTTTGTGCTCTATTATCTGAAACTTAACAAAAGTAAATGTAAGCATTTTGTGAATATGATTGAAAAAAAAGGCCATGATAGAATCCGCAAACAGCGTTGCCGTCAAACGAAAATATTTTTCTTGTGTTAACATTTTGCATTTTCATTTTTTTAACCATATTACCAGAAAGTAATGTTAATGATAATGACTGATGTTTATGTTTGGATAGTTTTATCATTTAATTTACAATGATGATAAATTATGCTTCCTGTGAGGTAATTGACATCAGTATTGTACCATATAACATACAAGGCTTCTTCACATTACAGTACCTTCGGACGTATATTGCCATGCTTTGCGGTGCTCTTGCTTTTCATATGTTACATGTATACACATATAAATATAATGTACAATTTGAGAAAAGGATTGGAGTGGAAGCTAGTATTATGTGAAGTCCTCTCCAAGAGAAGGCATATGTTCACCTTGGTGTACGGTGAATTTTAGCATGTTCAGATATTATATATGAAACACAAATAAGATGTAATTCTTAACAGAAAATGGAAAAACAGGAAGAAAAATGTATTCCGGTTCTCAAAAACAAAGTCGTTAATTTTTAAAAAAAAAAAAAAAAAAAAAAAAATGAAAGATGAAATGTTCAGGTTAAAATGTCAGACATTATAGATGAAATAATATACACATAGAAGTTCTGAATTAGCTCGATCAAGATATGCTTAGAGTCATTCAAGTAATGTATTCAAAGGTTACAAATGATATTTAGATAAACTTTATTGTCTAAAGATTTTAATATTGATGGTATTTTTGTTCAAATGTCATTTCCAATTACCGCTGCTCATATTTTACATATATGTTAGACAAAAACAGTGTTACCATTTTCAAAACATTAGGTTATCCTTATACATAGTTGTCGTGCATTAATTTGCTAACCTTTAGGCAATTAAGTTGGTAGACAGCCTCCAGTTATGGTATCATTCAATGGTTATACAGCTGCAGATGTGTATTAATAATTACGCAGTTGCAACGGATTTCAGTTTATGAAGCCAATCACTTATATTTTTTTAACAAGAGGGCAATGTTGGCCCTAAAATCGTTCACCTGAGAAACATTGCCTTTATTGCCCGATTTGCTTAAGAAATGAAGATGATAGAGTGTAAAAAAAAACTCCGGCAAATCTGCGCGATGTGATGATAGTCCTATGGCCTAAACTGCAAATCTATCATTCCAATAATAGCCATAATCAAACTCCCGAGATATTGTCATTAACAATGAGTATAAGTAAAATGGTGATTGCTTTACAATTGCAGATGCTGTAGCGTAAATAAAGTAAAATCTGGCATTTATTTTAATTAAATAATTTAAAGATGATAACTCCAGAGCGAATCGGCCAAAATCAGTCATAATCGAACTTGGTTAAGAGATTATAGTCATTAACATGATCATGAAACTTCTAAATGATTGTTTTTTGTTTGTTTGTTTGTTTGTTTGTTTGTTTGTTTGTTTGATGTGTTTAACGTTCCACCGACAGTATTTCAGTCATTTGGAGACGATGCTTAGGAATAAAGATGCTAGAATGTCAACTAAGTTCAATCTGGCATTTTCTTATATTCAAAATGCCGAAACTCTAACATTATTGGCTAATATCAACCATAATAGTACTTGTCCGAGATATAAAGCTATAAACATTGTCATAAATTTTGAAAAAAGATTGCAGAAGAAATTAAAATGCTATAGTGCAAACAAAGTGAACTATGGCATGTTTAGTATTAAAAGGGCCGATATCAGTTAGAATTAACTTGGAAAAGGGAGACTATATCTATGTATAGACTATATCTATGTATAATATTGACACAAAGTTTGAAAATTATTGGTTCAGAAATGAAGATGCTATAGTGCAAACAAACCAATTATGGACGACGGACGCCTGACATTCATCAATCCTAATGGCTCATCCTTCGCACATGTATTTAGTTGAGCTACAAAAATCTTCACCGAAAACTTATATTTGTTACTACGATTTCACAGTGCACCATATCAATTTTCTTTTTATCCCTTGTGTCTCTCTTTTATTATGTCTATATAATGAGTGTCTTCTTGCATATGTCACCCTTTTGATATTTCATTTTGCTTTAATTCGTCAGATAATGGAATGGACAAAACAAATGAAATATTATTTATATAGGTAAGACGTGTCAAAGCGTTAGGTGTGCTTATATTCCAATGGTACTTGTAAGCTCAATTTTTAAATTCAGACGCGTGATTGGTAAAGCATTTTAAATTGACACTTTTCGAGCTTGCTGATTGATTTATCTCACTTGCCTGGCGCGCTGGTTTTACGATAGTACGGTTGTACGTCGGGATAATGGCACTGAACGTGGTATCATGCCACATTTGCCTACGGTGTAATGGTATCTGTCTCATGCAGACCAAGTCCCATATTGACCGATGTACCGATGGAACGCTAAAACCATCTAAACAACAACGATTTTTCCATGTTTTTTTTTCTATATGATCTTATTTACCAATTTAATCCTTTAAAACAACTATTAAGCTGGCCTAGTTTTACAATGGTATTATGAATGAAAGACAAAGGCATACAACTCCGGCATACTATCATAAGCTTTTGATGATTTTTTTTGCGATGCTCCTAAAAGGTTTTCTTTGGATTTTAGCGAAAAGCAGGATCGTTTCTTTGATTCATTTATCATTCACTCTATGTGTGAAGAATTTATATTTGCTAAGCAATTAGCCGATTTTCCCGGCTCGTTATCGACCGAATTGAATCCCCTGAAACGGAACCCAGTAAATACAATTCTGAAATCATTGAATAAATGTGACGACGGTCTAATTAGGTTAAAATTCTGGTTTCAGATGAACCCAGTAGGAACCATGCGGCGATTAGACTGTCGACAAAAAAGATATCATTTTGGTACTTGTGACATTTGCCGGATTTAAGGAAATTCATTTTTTGAACCTGTTTTTATCTCCTTATATGCAATTATCGGTTTTAAGTATTTGCATTAAATGCAAACTTTATCTGTCATACGTGTTTTTTAAGTTCAACATTTTCCACAAGTCTTTATTAAACATAATTTTGAAAGGTGTCCAGAGTAAATCTGACGAATTGAGTTGATCTAATCCAATGCGTTTATGCATGTTTTTATGAGCCATTGATATTGCTGAATTAATTAGTATCAATAATGAGAAATCCACACTTATTTCGAGTACAATAAAAAGGCTAATTAATTTAAAATTATATTCCACATCACTTGAGATCCGTTTTTCTGGGAACGAGAGGAAACATTCTTCTACACGAATCGTTATGTGGATAAACAATCACTTTCTCCAATTTCCGTTTGCACATCAGCAAGAGAACATGTCACGTTGATCGATACCGGCCTCCTCAAACCGCCGACATTTCAACACTTTATCTAACCTCGCTAAGGATGCTGGGTGAACATGTCCATTGCGTAATAAAGGCGCTCAACTGGTGGTCCTTTCAGGCATACATGTGACGTCACTGATTCTGTCTTTACATACATACAAACATACATACATACATACTGGAAAATGGAAAGTCTATCTATATCATTTTTTTTGCTCTGAAATGTGATTTATATATTTTCATACATTTAAAATAAAATTAAGTTCGGCGATCCTAGGGACACAGTGAAAAGACGTGTCTCCCCAAACTGTCCTACTTGAATACCTGATAATACAAAAGAAAAATAGACTCATTGATGAATGGCTATAGTCTTCTTATTTTTCAAGTTTACCTCGTTATAGCTGAGATGTCATATTCTTAAATGTGAAAATAAGGTTTTAAAAAGTTTGAACTACATGTAAAATCTGATAGATACATCTATTTTGACCTGGAAAGCTTTTAAAAATACTTATGTAAATTACCTTGTTATATTAATACATTGTGTACTCTCTCTTTCTAAAAATGTTCACACAAGTTTTCATATATTTATTTTCATCATAAACTAGACACAACAAGTACTTTTTAGCTTAAAATCATAAAAAAGCGGGACAGTTAGGAATGAACCCTGCAAGACATGGTCAGATTGTAACAATCGGGTTCATGCCAAGTATGCCACTGAGCACATCTACGAAATATTATACATGACCTACACGTATATACAAACATGGTCAGATTATTTGTTTACTATTCAATTGTCCGAGGATATCTGATATTCTTCAAACCATCTGCGGTCTGTCGAAATATTTGAAACTCAATCTTATATAGACCTATAATGGTCAATTAAATGAAATACGTAGTTTAGCGCAATACCTGCGAAATAGTTACCCAATTCATGGATGATTTTTAAAAAAATGAGCACGGGGTATATCAATGATGATTTAAATACATGTTTAGCTGATGTTGCAACATAACTTGTAATGTATTAACAATAACCTTTATAAACTCATTATACCGTTACAACAAGAATGTCATATCCATGTCACGTCGATGGGACGGTATTTGACGGTCTTTAAGGTCACGGATGTACCGGTGACTCTATACTGATCAACATTGATAGCAGATGTGAATTGAGTTGGCTCTATTGATTAAATGATATTGGTCATAACTCTATCAAAGAAAAATTTCCATTTAAAAATAAATAATGACTCACGGTCCTTTTCTCTCTCTCACCAATGAGGTAAAAAAAACAACAAACAAACAACATGAATAAAACAAAAAACAAAAATAAAAACACCGCATGTTTGTGTGTTAAACGATAGCGATTTTTAATTATTTCAAGACCCAATAGTGACTTTTGTTCATTACAGATGACATTATTGCTCGTCAGTTTCGTAATTTCTGAAATTATTTATTTTTTTTTAAAAGAAATTCGCGAATTTGTCTAAGAATATAATTTATATTTTAACGGAATATCATGTAAAGGCCCGTTTGTGCATTTTCAAGGAGATATGTGAATCGCACGGGAGGAGAAAGGGGTCGATTCTTTATATAATATGGTGGCATATTCTACACATAATTATCTGAAAAAAGCATGATATCCAATTAACATAAGTGAATATGTGATTGGCAGTAGTGGGCACTAACAGACAGTTTTGGCCTGTTAAGATACCTATGTGGATAACTTGAAAATTCTTTACTTACCAGATAATAGCTGAATATGTGACAATTTTTCAGAAATGTTTCGACATAGTTAAGTGGATAAGTGGCTGTCAGAAATATTTCACCATAATAGCCACCATAATATAACGTAATGGTCCTTTCAAGTTAAGTTATTATGAACATATGTCTGAGTCGGTTTACAACATAGAAACAATATTTCTGTTTGGATTTGAATGTATGTCATTGAGTGTCTATAAGTGTTGTTTTTCAAATAACGTCCTCGGTACCTAGGCTATTCATAATGTATAGGATATCCTGAGCAAATTGACAATCGACACTTCATAGTCCATTACTATTCAATGTACTTATGAGCGGACACACGACAAACATTGACTGTTTCCATTGTGTAAAGTCCACCATGAATTTTATATTTTTACCACAGAAAATGCGTTTGCTTTTGAAAATTTAAGTTCCTTAATTTCAAATTCATTCAATTTTTCCTCGTTTATCAGCGTCGGAGACCCACGAGCGCTTATTCCGTTCCTTCATGACAGATGTAATAGGCAACCGTGGGTATTCGACGCTGCTCGTTTACATACTTGGAAGCTGCCATATTTGATGTCTTGCCTAACAAGGTTTGACAGCTGCGATTTCATTGGATCGCCCAGAACCTCGAGTTCAACCTTAACTCCTCGGCTATTTCCGTACCGCATGAGGTATGTGTCATGCGACCAATCAAGCGGCTGGATTTTACTTCATACATTTTTCACAAGTACGAGATATTTACAGTCAGTTTGCCAATGACCTCCTTTAATGATTTTATATTAGCTCGAGTAGCAATCTTTAATTGAACCCACTGAGTTCGACAAATTCTTTCAATATCGGAAATTGGATCCATTCGGTTTTATCGTAAACAGTTAAAAAACCGTGTCGATTAGAGTATCGTCCCTTTGAAATAGACATCTTTACAGAATATTCACGCCAAAATAGCATTTATCAATATCATCGTACCTAACATGACGTAATTTGAACATATTTCGATTAAAAAAAAAATCAAATTTCATAAAACAACCTAGTGCATAAATACCGAATTAAATTTGTACGAAATTTTTATTCCTTTCGCTAATTCATCAACAAATAGTTACAACTAAAAAATCAACCAATCATTTAATCCAACAATTATTGTTATCTTTTTTATTGGCATACCGATGCCTTTACTCGTTTAAATATTATTCTTTGCATAAACAAAATACCGTCATCGTAATAACTCTCATTCACCAACTTTAATAGACAAATAAACCCTTTCGTAATTTGTTTTTATTTCGCTTGTTTAACCTAATGGCAGTAATAAAATGTGTTCCATGCTTTTTTCTAATGATGATTATATGACAACAACATGATATGCAATTCGATTTGGTTTTCAACAATTAACATATTTTGTTAAACTGTTTATTTGGCTTATTTTTTTTATTAAATTTCAAACTACACCAACATATTTTTTTTCATTTCAATTCACAGTGTGAAGCTGCAGGAAGTTCTAGTTACGTCTGTTTCGATATATACTTTAAATACATATATGTTAAAATATATATTAAACCATGTAAGTATATATGCTAGGATGATGATTGCGTGTGTCTGGTATCAAATGTATACGTACAAAGTTGAACGCAGTCAAGAATTGTCTTACCTTTCGTCAATACAAATAAACAAAGTTTATAATTTTAAAAAGGTGCATCCTGTGCAAGGTTGATGGGTACATATTGCCAAAACTACACTTAACGAAACTTGTAAGTACTCCGATTTCAAACTTGCTGGAGAAATCTATTTTCAAAAATATATGCTCAATCAATTTTGAAAATGTGTATTATTTCAATCTGTTGTCGGCTTCAATGGTTTTGATGCGCAATCAACCTTGCGAAACCAATTTCGCCTCTGCTATTGAAAACCGAACATAAGTTATTTTAATGCTGATAAGAAATTTACACAAAACTCAGGTCGGAGTTTCGTCCAGTGTATATATTTAGACTATTTCTAAATAGTTCGATCCCCGGCCGCGATATACCAAAGTCGTAAAAAATGGTAATGTAATAGCTCCCTTGCTTGGCGCTCAGCATATAAGGGTAGTTACAAGACTGGTTAGCCCGGTGTCAGGGTAATGTGACTGGGTGTGGTACCATGCCACACCTTACGGTGTGATAGTGTGCAGTGTTGCAGCACTATATCTGTTTCAAGTAGACATCGTCTCCAAATAACTGAAATACTGTCGCTGGGTCGTTAAACCCAACAAACAAACAAACTTTTCCAAATATTCGTACATTTGATATAAATAAATCGCTCTCAATCTTAATTTCGCCTATCACGCTTTCGTGGCGAGTTATTTTAGAATCACAAGAGATTGAAATAAACATAAACACGCATGTTATGATACTTGAGTAGCACTCAAACTAAGCTTACTATTCGTAACATGATAGCAATGGAATAAATGTTACGACCAGAGGATCGGCAATACCCAGTTTAATTCGCTGATTTGAATTGACCAATCAGTAACTGGGGAAAAATATCAAGTTTATGTTCTTCCTCCATTGAACATTGTGTGAAATTGTACACCAGCTTGTAGATTAGATGTTCAGGAAGTGCTCGTTGATTTCCGTATGTTTACATCTCATTTCGGAGTGAATGGTCTATACCTGGGATTAGTTCGGACTGGTGGGTGTCGCCCGGGTTCTCCAGGCGGTTCAAATGCTCACACGAGCCTATGTTTGTTGTTGTTTATATCATGCCGACTTACAATATTATTATCACAATGCTAATGTTGAAAGTGGTTAGTCAAGTTACGTTTCAAGTGAAAGTCTTTTCTAAGATTTCAATGACTGTCAAATTGATTGCGATGATTTTTGCTTCACAATATATTTCCATCGCTATGTTTCTTTTGTTGCCATAGAAACGATAAGCGGATATTTTCTATATTTAAAAATATGGTCTCATTCATGCTAATTAAGATTAACAAAATACGATACGAAAGCAATGTGAGAGTTTGCAACCGGAGCCATGTGTCCGATTCCCTTTCAATTGGCGTTTGAATTTCAAATGCCATTGCAAAATCAGAGGTTGAGAATAGTGTATCAAAATCATTTTATCATGCAGTTCTGCCACTATCTAACATTTAGTGTTTACAGTGAAATAAAAGCGGTACTTAAAATAAGAAGCAAATGACTTTGTTAAAGTTGAAATGTTATCAAATTGAATCTCATCTTTGTAACCTATTTGGGATGATCTGACATTTAAAAGTGATCGTGTTACATAACGGAAGACCGAAGCTGAATCTCCCAAGCTGTATATGGCGGAAGAATCTGCCATATTATTGACGTCATGGACGCAATATTGATTCCGTGGCTCGATTCATTGGCAGATCGTGTTTCGTGCATATACCAATGCATTTTTTATTTCTATTCCTGATTAAGTGGAAGAGAACGCAAGTGTCCGGGCAGGATCAGAGAAGCTAGTAAGTGTAGAGTATTATGTACACACCAGTCCATCACTTGGGGATCATGAATCGGAAACAATCGATTGTTCTTCCATAGGCATCTGCAGTTTATATTTGTTGGAGTCCCCCCTCCCCCCAAAAAAACAACAACAACAACAACAACAAAAAAACAACAAACAAACAAAACACACACACACACACAAAAGACATGGCACAAGTTTTCCATGATCTTTTTTCAATATGCCTTTTACAAGTATGGTAGTAGAAGGTAAAAAGAAATTGCCCAATTCTGGATTACTTGATTGATAAAAATTGAATAAAATGTACTTCCGGCAGCATTATACTTTTGTTATGCAAACCTATTTTTATTACATTGTAGTGACACAATATTGAATGTCATAGTAATCTATCCATCTCATTCGGTTATAAATCGAGTACATTGCTTTCCCTTTATCAACGATCCACCACAATACCTAGCGCTAAGAACGACATTACATCATTACTGATCTATACAATGCTCAAGTACATGACAAATGGACATATATAGCTTAATTATCTTAAAAACTAGGTTAAGAAACGGAATATTTAGGCATTTTAATAAGGGACACACTAATCTTGAAATTCGTCAAAATTTAAATTTATTTCAATCAGGGCTATGTATGGTTTGTTGAATTCGAGCCAAATTAAAATATTTGATATTTAGCAGCAGGTGAAGTTCGAATCTTGAATTTTGACCTATTTTAACGAATGACTATTATTGATGACAATGCCAGACACGATTTCTTAATTAGATTCAAAGATTTCCGTGCCGTTTTCTCTTTTAATTGTTACAAAATGATTTTTGCTGGAAATATCTGTAGTTCATCCGAATCAGACGTAATAAAGTACCAGGCTACAACAATAAAGCAAACATCAAATAATGTAATTACATTACGTGTAATATTTAAGGAATGAAGAGGTTAATTTGAACTAAGGTATGATGAATAGTTTATATATCAATATATTTTCATTGTAAAACAACTTTTTATAGGCTATATCCAAATCCCTACCCATAAATTCATATAAATTACGATTGTATGTGCAAGAGATGCCAGTACAATGGTGTAATTGTATAATATACACGAATCCCTACTTCAATTCGTTCATTCATCCGTCGATCGGGAAACACGTTCTTTAATCTGTAACCAATTTCTTTTTGGTGGTTTCTGTGTAAGCCTGGAACCTGGGTTCGACCCCATGACCTTCAGATCCGCAGTCACGTATGTTATTATTAGACCAAGGCGCCCTTCACACTCACTAAGTTTTTTCAAAGCCTGCTATCAGAAGTGGTTGTCGAGAAGGATATGCAATTCTTCGTAAATTGGATGTTAAATTTTATATACATCATAATTTACACAATAAAATTGACAAGTCTGGCATGATGCACGAATAACAAGGAAACTTTTGCATTAAAGAATCAATGGAAATTCTCCTCTGATAATGTTTCTGATAGACACCTTTGTCTGACCTACTGTCTTTATGAACTACATGTAATACTGTCATCGATCACAAAGAACAATGGATACCGGTAATAAACGACATAGCATATATATGTCCAAAATGCCATTAGAACTATTAAATAAACGAACCATTTTCCCATAAAGATAATTGAAAATATGAAAAAGTATACATGTATGATTTAAATGTAAAGAAATGACTTGTATAACTACCACTTTTATAACAATTAATTATTACTATTACTTCTATTATCAGTAGTATTATTAATAGTAATGACACAGCTACTATAAAGAAAATATGTTGATGGTGATTTGTCCAATGGTAGCGCAAACAAATTCCGAAAAACTTGACCCGAACCTAGTTGAGGTGGATTTTTCAGAACTAACCCAGGTACAAAGTATTTATCAAAACTTGAAACAGTCGATAATAAATTGAATAAGTTTTTAGAAAATTTACTTTCAAAAGGAAGGTTTGCACAAGGCATATGGTGATGATTTTGTTCAAGTCTTGGACCGAGTATATGAACCAAGTACCTTAGAATGAACTAAAGCTTTGAATTTAGCTTTTTACGAATTGTTGGCACAGTGTGTGTGTGTGTGTGTAATATTGTATGTTTATGTGAACAAATTGCATCAATAGTTATATACAGATTCTTAAAAAAAATGTGTATTGATTGCTGCATCTGCTTTATAAAGAATCGAACTGTAAAGGTCATGATATAATTGGGCCAATGATAAAACATGGTTTTGTTAATGATCGAAACAAAGTACCAGAACAAGCAGTCCATTTCTGTTTGGTTGATTGTTCCTTCCAAATTCATGTTAACTTTGAAAAATATCACATATGGCATGTACACAAACGAATAATCTCGGATACCTGTCAAATGCAATGTGTCCGAAATTTTACGAGAAAGATACCTTAAAGGGAATCGCAAATCCAAATGAATACATGGCCTGCGGCCGCAAGCTAAAAACGTGTATCCCACACGACTTAAAAGAAACGCGTTTAAAGAGTTACTGTAGAAAGAACCTGAGTCCAAAAGAGTCTATAAGATAAGATACGACAATGTTATATTTGCTCAATATATGCAGAGATAAATCTCTACCGTGAAGAAAGAATGTGTAAAATAAATAATATAAAATGACGTCCCAATATCGAAATGGAATTCGGTGTGTCCTATTGTCTGATTTGAATAGGAGTTACATGGATGGAATACGTCTGAACGAGGAAGGCGGAAAATGAATGTCCTTTCCAGAACCTGAGTCATCTTCCACATAACACTTAAATTATGTACAAGTATTTGCTTCGTGCGTTTTCTTTTGCCTGCTTTTCATGTTTGCCTCTCTTACACCGTCACCTGGTGAAGCTGTAAAATTTGGTAGTCTTATGCATTTTTAATGTGCTTCGCGGAAGAACTACTTTCGTACACATGTAAAGGGTTCATGATTCAGAGAGCGGATGAATACATACTTGGAACAGCCGTGCCAGACTGCTTATTCCCCGTCAAACATGGAGGCGGGGCTAGATTAAATGTAGAATGAGAAAACGAGTTCTTCATGATTTTTATGAATGATCAACTGGAAATTACTGCGAGGTCTTATTGATCGAGATTTGGTTGGAGAAACCACTGGGTTGGTTTGGCGCCTCAGTCTTTCTGGAGTATAGGTTCTCTTGGGAATACCCTTTGTTACATTTTTTCATAATTTGATAATAAGATTATCTCGTATATCTACTCTGAAACAAAATCGTATCTCGACAAATGGTACACACTTACTAATTTAAATTAAACCGTTTGTCAATTAGCACAGATCAACATTATTGGCACTTAATCACTAAATTCAGAATTTTAAAAATCATAATAGGGGTTTGACAGCAAAATATTTTTTCTGTATTCAAGCCAACGCAAGGAAAAAGTAGAGTCACTTATGTTTCACGAGCAATCACATGACAGGCGAGCAGCGAAAAATACCGTGGTCGTTATCTGACCATGTCTCATTTCATTACTCAATGCATTTTTTGAGGCCGATAAAATGTCTGAAAAATTTCATACAAGATATGTCTTATGATAACTCGTTAGTATATATTTTGGGGAGATTTAATAATATTTTCTTAAGCAAAACGTATTTAGAGGCATTATTAGTTAGGTATCTTGTTCAATTAATGAAGCAAAGTGATTTATTTCACTGGTTAAAATGTATGGTTTTAGCCTGAACTTGCAGCCTTGAGATCCACAGTCCTAAAGCCTTCCACCGAACCACTGGTCGCCCACTTGCAGCACAGTACAGTACAGCGTGTTTGTCGTTACTGGCAACTCATCGGTCCGAAATATATATATACAGTTATTTTATATTTATTATCATTTCCAATAGATCTCAGCAAAAGCCAGCATCAGAAGATTTTTTTTGTTTTTGCTTCATCAAATTCTATAAATGCATGACTTTTAATAACTTGTTAATATTTGAATTATCACTTTACCATGTATTTTACACTAGTAAACAAAACACCGATCGTTTTCAAACATTGCTGTTTCTGATTTAAAGTTTACCGTTACTGACGACACGCGGGTAGGACAGCCGACCTAACACAAGCCAGCTCGAATGCATCTTTGCATGAAAAATCCGAGTTCAAGTCCATGTCGGTGTTAGTAATCGACCACGGATGTCTTTTTACTTCGAATAATTAATTACTTGACGGAATTGTATTCTTCAGAATAGTTCTATCCACAATTATTACAGTTATCTTGTAACTTGCAATGACACTGCGTTTAATATGATTAGAAAATGCTACTGAAATCAGGGGTAATATAAGACCCCGCTGTACATTGGGAGTGAATGGTGTGTTGGTTATGGGGATAAACAAACGCCCTTCCAGCTGGCTTGCGGTAGGTCGGTGGTTCTATACTGATGCATCCGTGCATTCGGGGTCTTCCTCCACCTGTAATTAGCTGGACGTCGCTATATGAATAAAATACTGTCGAAGCGACGGTAAGCTCAAATAGCCAAGTCAAGTCTTAAACAAATGCCAATTTCCACAGATTATAGATGGTTTCCATTTTATTATGAAACAAATCTGACGGTTACGAAGACTTGATCGTGCCCCCCCACCCCCCAACCATTTTTTTTTACCGATTAGCAGAAAGTGCATGGGTGTAAATGATAAAGCAATTGCTGAAGAGGTAACCAAACTATCAGAAACAGGGAGGTATGTTAGTCTCCATAGTATATAAACGAGTCTACTTAAGGTATCCTGTTTTCGCAAGAAAGGTAAAGTTAAAATATATAGTTTCCTAAGAAAAGTACAGTGATCGGAAGTAGTATGACGATGCGTCGTCACGGGTGTAAATACAATCTCTAACAACTGCGTCAGGGAGTCGACTCTTTGGCTCAGTGGTTAGAGCATTGGGCTATCACGCCGGTGGACCGGGTTCGATTCCGGGCCGGGCCGTGTTCGTTACATTTGGTGGCAGCGGTGGGATAATATCAACTGTCATACCGGAGTTGCCTTACCCACCCACGTGTTTCCCAGGCCATGTCTCGGGTCGAGACTTCTCGGAAGGGGAAGTAATGTGTAAATACAATCTCTAACAACTGCGTCAAGGAGTCGACTCTTTGGCTCAGTGGGTAGAGCATTGGGCTATCACGCCGGCGGACCGGGTTGGATTCCGGGCCGGGCCGTGTTCGTTACATTTGTAAATGCTTGTAATCGCAAGACAGGGTATACATTGAATTGTAAAGGTAAAGTGATTTCGTTTATCCACGGTGCCAATTCTTACTAAACGAACACTGAATTTTTTTTTCCTTCAGAAATTGTATTCCAAAATGTTTGGGTGTGTCTAGAACTTCTATAACAATGTCGATCTTAAAAGTTGCAAAGTACATCCAAAAAATGTCTCCAACATGTCCTTTTGTTACATGACAATGTAAAGCCCATTGATCCTCAACTGTAGTACAGTTTTTGAAAAGGTCAATGTATTGTCACACCCTCCATACAACCAAGACTTAGCTCCACGCAAGTGTTCCTCTTTCTGAAATTGAAAAACCATCACCACCACCAACAACAACAACTATCGAGTTGGAGATATAGGTCCAGAAGTGCACCGGGGGCTTAATTCACAAGTTTCTCATGTGTGTACCCAAAGATGATTGAAAATTGTTTCAAAAATTAGATTTAACGATTGAAAAACGATGTGTTGTGGCTAAAAGGGTATGTTAATTAAAGACAAAAATATCAACTGTTCATTAACAACTCGGAGAAAATATTTTATCTGCAAGAGGTTTCGAACACCCATCATCTGATCACCCCCAGAAAAAGAGTTTCTACTTAGACATCTTGATTTCTCTTGTTCTTTAACCTTGACAAAAAGTGTAAATCTCTCTGTGCAACTGAGAGGTTAGTCACATACGTCTCGTGACCTGGGTTATATCAAAAGTGTCGGTTTATCAAACTGCTTTATTACATGCTTTAGACATAAACAGTGCGATAAATGTGGCTAATAACCAAGAACTAATGTAGGACCCACAACCGTGTTGCATTAATTATTCACTGTTTTTCCCAGGTACTTGTTCGCTGCCCTGAATGTTCGTTTGTTTAGCTTAAGCTCCAACTCCTGTTTACTTACTGTCTTTGACTGTGCAAAGTATTTAAATTACAAGAAAATATGTACAGTCAAACAGGTCATAAGAATCTAGAGAAAATGACAGCTCAATAAGGTGGTCGCTAATTGAAGGTTAAACATAATATCATAATAAAAGGATAGTTTGGTAAAATCAAAATTGACCGTTGAATGCAGGTTGACCGCTTAATACAGATGACCGCTAAAACAGGTTTATCTGTATTTAGAAATAAACACATTTTGAATTAAAATTTATATATTTCAAACGAAATTACATGGATAGCACTTTTATTTTTTCCCCTAATAATATGGAAACTATATGTTCTTTTTTACTCAAAATACTATAACAACGTAAAAGGGAATGCAGGTCAAGAAAGAAATTCTTTATTAGACAGCACGATAGGAAAGCGCATTGTGTATGATGTTTATTCCGAAACCTTCTTATTTTTCAAATATTTTGTTTGATTCTTAGAGTAATATTACACAAGTAAATAGGGCACGCTGCCGTCCAATCATAAGATTTTATGACCATAGCTTTAATGAAATTCTTTCAGTATTGAGAATCATTTTTGTATAACAAAGCATAAAGTATTTAAGTTCAAGCATGTGAACATTCTATATTTTCCTCATAACAAGTGATATTTTCATTACATTCAAATCACCGGATATTTTTCAATAGACTTACATAAATTTTTAATCGCCATACGAACATACTTGTGGTGTGCATCTTAAAACGCGAAATTCAGCTCCGTTCATCTGCAGTTTTAGATATTGCAATGACTGACTCTAAATGATGGACCGATTCTGTGAGGGAACAATATCGATTATGTATGCAACGGATCCAACCGGGAAGAAGAGAGGACGTGGCGATGCAATACGGATTGAGTATGCAAAACTGGCCTTACCGAGGATATCAAGCGGTCTAGGAGAGGTAGAGCATTTGCATGTAGAACATTGTATAATCGAATTCCTCGCTTCTCTCGGTCTGACAATAGCTTTGTACACGTGATAGCAGGTTTAAAGGTACATCACCGTCTATTTTCACTGAAGACTACAGTTGATCTGAGGTTGATATATGGACCATGCAAAGGTTTGGAATTTCGTTGTTGTTACTGCGCACAACAATCTCAATTTGTTAATTTACTAGTATCCACGAAAACAAATATAACACAGATTAATTTCCGTATTAATCCCCGGAACCACATTTCTAAGACATACGACATCATGTTTAGCTTAAAAGTACTGAAGCCGATGTTATAATATTGGACGGCCCTCATTAGCGTGAACAGACATCGGGTCCTATTTGAATGTGGTAATAAAAAGAATACGTATATTGTATTTACATTTTCAATGAGTATATCAATGAAACATAAGATTTGTTAATAAAGCAGAACTATAGGTCTCTCTGACCTGACTTCCTCTCTTGCAAACATATATCTTTTGGACACTAGCGAAACCGCCTAGGAAGAGAGGCGAGCAAAGTTTCTTTGGAAAAAGTATCTTTCTTCCATATCCAAAATGCATACATAACTGCCCTGCGGACTAAATGTCATTAAAACAACTGACTGCTCCATGGTAAATGACGGACTGTCAACTATTGATGCTTTTGCAGTTAAATTCCAGGTCTCCAGCTCATTTACACACCATCTGTCCCAAAACTCTGTGGCATCCCCTGTTGGATGAATATTCAACATTATGAACATGTCGAGTTAATGACTCAAACTGTGGTCTACCAAAAGTGAACTAATACCGAGTCGGTTGACATCTTTGGAATTTCGGTGCAGGTCAGTTCAATTCCCATTTGCCATACCAGTGCTGGTTTAAAGACATACGGTTTATTGAATTTGTAGAATCCGTATCGATTATGATCATAAATAATGTGAGTTGTTTCTGTGGGTATGTAACTGTCCGTTCAAGTTAATTCCGATTACGGCTTTAGAACGTATTTCTCTGTTGCGATATCATTACATATCGGAAGAATACATGTATATAATAGAATGACTTTGATATCCAGATTTTATTTTTAACTTCTTTTGCAATATACTGATATAGACAAGGCTTTCAGTATCATGAATGGTTCTTCCTGGTTCCTGATAAGTACAAGAAAGCATCTTGAGGTTCAAGAGGGTCGAGGGATTAAGTAGAGTCGCTCACGAAGGTTAATAAATGCACGGTCTCGTGTGAATCGTTCAGCAAATGAATGCTAACACAATTATGCTGGTTTACGTTCTGTTAGGGGCACTGGCCAATGTCTATTTCTCCCCATTAAAATCTCCGTGGCCGCACGGTCCGGCAGTTTACACACATCTTGCTAAAAGGTCCCGAATATTACCACGAGTCACGCAGCTGTCAGAGAGGTACTGTCCATGTACTCAGTATTCTGTCTGTATAAAAATATGAGATAGATGCCTTGTACATGAGGCACACACGAAATACTTTGTATGAATGCAAGAGAAACGAATGATCCAGCGTGTTGTTCCAAGAGGCTAATACCTCAAAGTAAAACAATGTCAGTGTTTGGACAAAAGATTCCTGGATCAGTCCGCTGACTTGAGACTTGGCATGAATTAACTAAATAGTTCGCCTGATTGCATTACATACTGAGAAAGAAGTGTAAAGCTATTGCAAATATATATAGATAAATACACGTTAATTTGTTCCAGTCTAAACTAAAACATCCAAACAAGAAAGTGGTTTTCAAAATTGGAATGTGCTGTTATTCATAAAAAAATAATCCAAGAAAATGGATGAAAAATGTGTTGTGTGTGAGTGTGATAGTAATCAAATTCGAAACGAATTTTACATTCTGTGGACAAAATGATTTTAAGGTTAAACAAATAGTAATATATCTTCTAAGTAACGCATTTATTAAATCACTGGTGTATTTTACGTATTCTTGATTTATTCCTTACTTGAAAAATGTAATTTGTGTTCTTGTATCCTCATTTTGTGATGAATGATACTGAGAATCTTTATTATCATTAATCCTTCCTAATCCTGTTCTGTTCTTTCTTCCATTTCTATTTCCTTATCCTGTTCTGTTAAGCATCGGGTTGTTGTAAGACTCTTGGTTGTCAAGTATTGATGTCGAACTTTCTTATACATTCCTGCACCTACTTATTTAGAGCTGAAACAAAGCCTTTGCTTATGATGGATATGATGTATCATTCATGTCTCCCTATCGATCACGTGATCAGCGTGTTTGTGGTCAGTACGTCAACGCTGACAAAACATTGCTGAACTGTCCACATCCAACCATATCTGTGCGATGAAATGATTGACCGATTCACACCGTTTCCGATCCTTACCTCACTGGGGACGTTTTTGTCTCCATATATGTAGTGACCAAGAGGGATTTATAGACGTAAAAGGCACTAGAAAAGTCTTTAAAAAAGGGTCAGTCAGCGTTGGTAGAATTAATGTACATAAAATGTAATATTAAAATAAATGAACAAGCAAACAGAACACAAAGATTTACATTACCATCGGCAAGCTCAGACTACCAGGCAATAAACACAGTAATGCAACATTTAATTCTGTATTTCGGTTATACTTTTATTATTACATTTAATTTCGCCGGCTGCTATAAACTTGCCAACAGTGCAAAACCAAAGACCAGTCTACAAATAGGCATTGTTTTTTTTCCTGATGGGAGTTAACTCTTTAATGCAGGAAGCCAACTCTTTATACTGGAAGTTTCATTTTCCATTGGGTGACGCTTGATCAGTGACTTGTATATATCCCATTCTGTGAGCCAGAACCGCGGTCAGCAACGGAGGAGACCAAGATAGATCCTTTCAATCTTGCATCAGAGCTATCACCAGACAGCGTATATATACTTGAAGGAATTGCTCAGTCAACTCCTTTATTGATAAATCAATAGCAATTTATATCACCGCTGCTAACAGACGCAAGATGGAGAATGTAAACTTAAAAGAAAACAAAGCTAACAGGTTGCCTCATTCTGCGGAAGAGTCAACAATAGAAGGGATATTATTATTTATACCTATTCCGATGTCACCACTGACGAAAAATGAATTACATATATTTGGCATTCTGGAATAAACAATTTTAGAGTAAGAGTGGGGGTCAATTAAATTATATTAAACAGAGGTAATTTCCGAACCAACATCTATAATTTACTATGTTTTCAACGCAAATTTACGGCCCATTCGAGTCCCTGTGGAGGCTTTACTTGTACATGAATAGATTTCCAAGTACGTTATCTGACATAAGATGAGCATCTACTGCATTGTAATTCAACATTTGTTTTGATGTCATTTGCATTTTTATGACAGTGTTTTAACTTAAACCACCTTTATCTCATGACCTTCCTACGGCCAACTAAGTACATGTTTGCTCATTTTAAAGAGTATATGTGTATTACAAAAACTATAAAATAAAATTGAAAAAGGTAAAAACCATTATTTAATCGATAAAGGCATGTGAATTTTGTACATGGAGAAACTGAACTTGAAAGGGGGGGGGCGTAACTGTACAATAGAAAAACATGGTGGAAGTTTAATGTGGACGTTTTGTTAGGTGTGGATGCCATTTTGAGAGGTTGACTATCCAGATGGATTCAGTTAACATTTGCTGAACTGTATTTATATAGGTCAACAAAGAACTGGAAAACATTTCTTGTGAGCTGTAATAGAATCTTGCTCCATTGCCATGAGCTAGGCAGAGCAGTTTGTATCAATGTTTTTTTGCGAAATCGATAGGCACTCTTGAACTATGATAGGTGTCTTAGACTGGGAATGTGGAAGGAGACGAAAGCATCGATTGGACAACAGGTTACACTAGATATGTCTCACACTTCCAGGAGATATGATGGTGTGACACGATGGGCTTATATTGCATTAGGGTCAGAAAAAAAGTATATATAAGGAAATCCGACGACATGATCAATATTCTTTTATTTACGGTTGCAGAGATCAAATTTCGAAGTTTTTCTTCTCATTTTGAAGTTGTTTTTGGATAGGTGTTTCGATGTTACTTATATAAATCCATCGTGGGATTTTATTTTTTCACGTATAAAAGAATAATTTTGTAGCAAATGTTTGGGTACGTTTACCTCTAGATGTATAAATCAAATTAACCTACAGAAAAAATCCTCCAACGAAATATTTGGCAATTATTCAAATTTTGAATATTGAAATTGGAAGATGCAAAATGCTAGTGTGTTTAATCGAAACATTGAATAGAAATGATTTTTTATCATACTGGTAATCAGTGGCTACAAAGACGCTGATTAACCAAGAAGATGATTTTCTAGTGTATTTAAGACACAATTGAACTACCTGTTATTTATTCATGCACGTGATAATCTGACAATCTATACGGGTCCGGTCGGCTGCAAAGAGCATGTGTCTGTTTGTAACCCGCGGTACGCAACTCGGTTGCCTTGTTAGGCGTTATTCAATACACTGAGAACACGAAGAACATTAATTTTGTATGAACCTACCAGGCGAAACGAGCGCGCCGAGTTGGAGGTGCTGCTTCTTTCATCCTTGATAAATATAAATGGCGTGAATTACAACAACCTGTAAACATCTTCATTTTTCCATATTTTCAGTCTTCTTTCTTCTTCTTCGTTCTTTACTCTATTCTTTCGAATGATAAAATAACACATTCATATGGAGCTGAGATTAGCTAGTAAACTTTGGTTGAGATCAATAATGTAATGCTATTTTATGCTGTGACAAAATGGCTTGACTTGACTATTTGAGTTTACCTTCGCTTCGACAGTATTTCAGTCATATAGCGACGTCCAGCTAATACAGGTGGAGGAAGACCCCGAATGCACGGAGGCATCAGGGTAGAACCACCGACCTACCGCAAGCCAGCTGGAAGGCTTCCTCACATGAAAATCCGAATGACCCTTCCGGGTTTCGAACCCACGCAGTGAGGGGCTGAGTGAGTTCTAAAGTCAGCGACAAAATGAAAAAATGAATCCGTTAGATTATGTAAGTATTGGAATTCACTGTAATAGTGAACTATATTAATACGTAATAGTATAATGTTTCATAATTTTCTCATTGGCCAACGAATGAGTAAGTTATATTGTAGTATACCGATACTACTATTTTCAGTAAAGTACGAGTACCTATGCTGTTGTTGTCCCCCCCCCCTCTCTCTCTGTAAGATTGGCATGAGTTATAAGTTATATAAGTTACAAAATGGCTTTCGTTAAAAAATCCCCGTCTCTTACACATTAGTATTGCTTGTAGGTGTATATGCCTATATTAGGAATATTGGACTTCCGTGATTTATTACCGAGATAATATGAGAAATGAACATGAAATTAACTCAAGCTGACGAAAACGCCAAAAGATAAAAACTTTTTTTCATGCTGACCTTGCTGTAAAATCGACCATTGCTAGCAAGAGTTCATACAAAAACCAAACTATCGTTCCATACATATATTGCAATAGAGACCCTTTAATATTGCATCACACAATATTGCGTATCCTTTGACATCATGTTCTATAAACAATAAATATCCTTAAAAAAAGATATTCGGCGTAAGAGAAAAAAAAGATGTGAAAGTTAAAGAAAGTAAACGTGTTACAATACATTTGTTATAATAATTCTGGCAAGTTTTAATAGTATGTGCTAGAAAATGTAATTGTTTCTAAATTTAGGAGATGTAATATACTAGCCAGTGAAAAAAAGAAAGAAAGGGACAAAACTGTAATATAAACGAACCATAAAAAGGTTCCGCAGTGTGCATTTAGTTAAGCTGCACAGAGGTTTATTGCAACTTGGAGGGACGAGTCCACTACCAAGGGTAACTACCTTTCTAAAGACTCACAACTGTTTTATTTTTCAACAGGGTGGTTTTTATGTTTGAATTTTTCAACTTGGTGGCTTTTATGTTTAAATAGGTAGATTTAATTGTTATTTGCCAATTGACAATCATGCAGAAAGATATTCACCCTTAAACTCCCATTTTATGATGGGATATTCTAATATAATTTTTGCAAACCAATTAAACGGGTGCTTTTTCGAACTCTTTGGTTGTTAACCTAGATTAGATTGGTTCAAGAAATATGTCAAAATCCATTTTATTCAGCTTCTGTCGAAAACATAACCTAATTTAAGTCGGTTTCAGACACACAACCCTGTATAATACAGACGTGCTTGAATCTTAATGCCTTGTTTGGCTCTGAGCAGCGGTGGAAGCCCCAATTGTATATTTGTGAAGCATTCAAAGTTGCGTGTCACGCGCCATTCTCAACTCTCGTCGTCATTTACACAAGTCATTGATTCGTTAAGTCATTGTATTGTGGAACAGGCCTTTTCGTTTTATCTGTTGTTTTATTATACTTTTTACCACTGCATGAACTTAACTTGTATTTAAATTCGTTCCTGGGCCCCCTTCCACACACTCGCCGCTATTCCATCGGATCTTTTGAATAATTTAGACATTTTCATACACATTTCTACAGAGCAGAGAGCACCAGAACTCTATCGGAATTTATGTTCTAGTCAATCGATGTAGCAAGAGCTGGTCTAATAATGCATTCTATATAGCATTTTGTCGCCATGCAATTTGTCTGTCGATTCACGAGAAACTTCGTTAACTTCCGGTTTGTGCATGGTCTGAGTCTTTGCTTGTTTGTTACAATAGGTGTCTTATAACAAAATACCTGTATGTGCATACTGGTGTGGCCGAAGATATCAAGTCCTGGTAGATATAAAGAGAATCACAACTATGCTAAATAGTATTTAAAGAACAATAGCTGAGTCATACACGTATCCCAAAACATTTACATACAAAACCTGCGTGATGACTTTTATCGTATTTATTAGATGTATTTTCGTCCTAAACATAGAAATAAATAAATAAATGTTTGCAACCAACCAAAAGTTATTTTAAACACTATTACTTAAAGGGGAAATCATTTGGTCATAAATGCCATGCCCTGCTGTTCTTTTAAACGCGAAAACTCTTTATTATGAATAATATTACATACCTAACTGCTGATATGTGATATTTACTATTTGTTTTATGGCGGAAACTGTTGTCAAGGTAACGATTTATTGAGGTAGAGTTAAAGTCGCCGATAAATAAGTCGTCATCTAGATGGCTAGAGACTCGCGTGAAGAAAAAGATAATGGAAGATGTCACGTGAATATGGCCGTAAATCAGATGAAAAGGGAAGAGCACACGTGTGGTTTTCTAGTCAGATAAATAAAATTATGAATATAGTGAGTATATAAGACGTGAATAGGATAGACGTAATACTGAAATTGTTGTACAGATAGCTGTAGTATTAGTTATATAATACTATTCTACTACCACTTCTTCTACTACATCTACTTTTGATAATAATGATAATGAGTATTGATTGTATAGCAAAAGTAGCCAATAAAGTGAGGGTTAAAGTTGTTTTCTGGTACAATATTTCATCGGGTTCATTTCCAAAAGTAGACAATTACTAGTATATATTTTACACTTATTACTATTATTTTCCTATTGTTTAAACACCCACCTTCATTTGCTTTTGAATACATCCTCATTGGCCGAAAAAATATTCAAAATACAAATGTTGACGTGTTCTGCTTCACATGAACTACGTATACAACTTCTAGTGCTAAACCAGACAATACCAATACCTGTCTCGGTGGCTATGACATCTCTCTCTACTAAAATAAAAGCTCAGAAAAATAATAAAGCGTTTCCAGGGCTATGAATAAAATCGATTTTGGCAAGCATCACTCACTGGTTACTGGAGTGGTTTGAAATCGATTTCTAACAAGATTTATTCTGTTCACCGAGAGTACATTTTTAGATTTAACATTGCTTGAATTGACATTAAAGAGGATTATAGAACTCAAAAGCATGTAATATCAATGTGGTGTCTGACGTTCTTGCTGGTGTATGCGTTAAGAATTGGCTTTCTTTTGACCTTGTCTGACTTTGTGAGAGAGAGAGAGAGACAGACAGACAGACAGTCAGAGAGAGAGAGAGAGAGAGAGAGAGAGAATAGGTGTTAATATCTACGATGTTTGCTTTGAATTGAAAAAGTGTATGTGCAATACACTTTATAAACATAGCACCAGTTTTGACTTTACTCTGTAAACATGTAACTTCCGCAAGTTTTGGATTACAATCTAATAATACATGTAATATATATGTATTATTTACAAACTGTATTGTATGTTTTGTATTACAAATCTATTGTTGATTTTCTACTATGATTACGAAATTATGCATTCTTTTGTATTAAAATCATCTGGACTTCTTAACATGAAGGTGTCTAATAAATATGTAATTCTCTTTAAGAATTGCAGAGTCAAACAATTGTCAAACATTCGAAATAGATATACCCTTGATCTGTATTATATCAGAGAATATGTATTTCAAACAAAAATTAACAGGGACAAAAGGTCAGAATTCATCGGTTCGTGTATCATTTGTAACAAATAACCTTTGTTATACATGGCTTCGTCTTGTCTGCAGTTTAATAAACGGTCAAGCTACCGTTCAAATATGGAACAAATGATACTGGTTTAAATAGCAGTCCTTTTGTGCTTTAATTGTTTCTACATCTCATCTTATGGATGCAATGTCACAATAAGTCCGCGTATTGAACTCATGAATGATAAATCAGCCCATTTTTATATCAGATCAAGATGTGTTGCAGAGGGTTAAACATGTCAAATGACTTGTTCCATCTGTTCAATTGTGTTCACCCCGTCCAATTATTTATTAGAATAGGGCAACAGGCTTATTTTTCACCTTGAGACAAATGTAAAAATTAATTAGTCGACCACTCTGATACACGGGTTGTGATTGCAGTACCCTACATAATGTTGTAATAGATCACGCCTGAATGTAAGAAGAACAATAACTCATTGTTATATGATCACCGATTGATCAATCAGATTACAAGATTTGATTGCAGATATTTTGACCTAGTAATGAAATATGTTTGACCAAATGCTCAGTATGTTCAGTATTCCGCCTATATAACATTTATTCATCGACAAACTGCCGCACAGTTTTGCGAGGTTGGACTTAATATTTCATTTTCTCTTAGGCGCAAAAACAGATGACCAAAAAACATTAATGTCAGCCTTGCTCTACGGACTCGTGAAAAATGAATCCACAGCAAAATAAAAAAGCATCGGTGCGTCAATGATTTTCACAGTAAAAGAAAAAAAATATTGTTTTAAAAGCCCCTATGTAAACGATGGATTATTTCAAAAGTTGAACAGAGCTGCCGAGCAAAGGAATACGCAGTGTAAGTTACTCTTGTTTAATTAAAATTCATAGGTAACATTTTTTTGTTAATGTATCTTTCTTATGTTTACCTTAACTAATATACTGATGGAATGTTGATATACGAAAGTATAACATGTAAATCTCATATTTGCATGTGTGCATAATATGTTTAGGCTTATAAGAAGCACGCACAAGCCGCGGTTGTTTATTTAGAATAAAACTCTGCTTTTATGTAAAATCGCCCATCCACTTTCTATCGTTCCATTACTTCATTAAAATTGCAGTAAAATGATTTTATGTAGGATGGTGTGTGTGTGTGTTATTTAATACAAACACACATGCAGCCTCCGCATCTTTTATAATAATTATTATGATAATAATAAATTAATAGTAATAATAAACCTATTAATAATATTTTTATTACTTCACTGATAGTTTCAAACTTTATCACTACTGGTAATCACAGAAGCATGCCAATTGTTCAGTAAACCCATCTATACACTGACATACGTCGGGACTCAGTAGATAAATGTTCAGATATTAAATGCACGCGTTTTTTGTTTTTGTTTTTTTGGCAATGAATAACATTTCAATTACTTTTTTACACACAATTAAGTATGAAATACATCGTGGACTAATCAATGCAACGGATCAGAGTGTGACCTGATTATTATCTAATTGAGAGCTTTATTATATTGTCTTTCTTTGTGCATTGTGTTAATTAGCACAATGAAGTAACGTCTTTAGTGTTCAAGCAATCTTAGATATGGATCTTATTAAATATCTTTATCTTGCCATGTGCTACCAACTTGAGCATGATCATTCAATGACCGACAATTCAAACATATGCACAGCAGTTGTGTGTGAGCTTGATTTTTTCCCCATCGGCCTTCAAGAGTATCGATTTATTAAATGCGACATGACCTATTTCTTGATAATCTTTTACCTCAGTAAACCGTATACGAGACAAAACAGATGAACATGTAGTTTCTTCTCCGTATTCTATAAATCATGCTGTACATTTCTTATGTTTGTGTAGGTCGTGTCGTGTTTTGATATTACACGGTGGACACTGTAGGTTTATTCATTGTGTATGAACAATACAAATAGGTGTGTTTTATTACGTTGCGTAATAAAGTTTTTTGGGCATTTAATAAATTAAAAAGCAAACACATCGTTTCACATTCCTTGTAATTAATATAGACATATTGTGATGTAAGGCGCAAAAGTGAAAAGAAGAATAAGAGAGATAAATTATTGGGGAAGAACTCATGTCTGCTCTTGAAACACTCCCTGATAGAGTATGTAGATTAATTACTACTTGATACTTTAATAACAATGCGAATAACAATTGGAAATTGGAAAGCGCATGTCCAAATCTTACTTCACGATTTAGGTCTCGCATACTTATAAAGATTACATTTCTAACAGTGATGTAAACATGAGCACTCAAAAGTTAGAAGATAAGTATATATATATATATACTAAAGTCGTTTTCTGATTTACTGATATTCTCCAAAGGTGATAGCTTTAAGTTTTTCAAATTGGAAAAAATATCTCGAGGTTAGATTTTTTTTTATATTGGTAGAGAACAACATACTATATTTCTGAAAACCATACATTTTAGATTGTCCGGGCACCAAGTGCGATTTAGAGAGGTTCCATTGAAGTCAGTCTATCAAACATTGTCATTTACAGTAAAATCTCTGTTTTCCGATTGTTTCGACGGATCGAATAAGTCATAATTACACATGATCATTTTTATTGTATTTCATTTTGTTTAGTTCGATATATTACACTAGCGTTTTATTTTAACTAATGATCGTTTGCTGCTTATAACCATCGAGTTAACAATAGCTAGCAACTAAACATTCCTTTGTCGGAAACCAACAGTTGACTTATTTCGCCTCACATCATGACACCAAACCGTGCAAACAGTCGTGACTAGATAATTGACCAATGCAAACGTGCCTCATAAATGAAATACCATAATGAATCATGAGTCATGTTAAGTTGTAAACTAAAAGCAAGAAATACTAGGAAAAAATGAATTCAAAAGTAAGATTATTTGGAATTACTTTTTTTTCCAACGAACGGGAGACGTTTCACAAATAGCCGAATG
Source organism: Solen grandis (assembly GCA_021229015.1). Lineage (NCBI taxonomy): Eukaryota > Metazoa > Mollusca > Bivalvia > Adapedonta > Solenidae > Solen > Solen grandis. Next base: position 13,949,136 of record CM037788.1, on the reverse strand, counting down.
ATAAAAGTATTATGTAAATCCACTTACTTTAAGGCTCCACAGTGGCGCAGTGTAGCGATCCAGTTTTCAAATCATCACTGTATTTCACTCTATGAGTTCGAATCTCAAAGGAAACAAAGAATAAATATAGAAATTTAATTACTTAATGTTTACATACATATATTACATGTATTATTAATATTATTGACTTAAATTGATAAAAAATCAATGTTAGATTTTAAGGTCATCCGTGTATCATGAAACTATGATCATGGTCCATTAATGATCGTGGGCATTTTATAGTAAATGCAAGCCTTGATAGACTTTGAGCAAAAAAACCTATAACTCCAAATCAACGGATGCTTGAGTCTGCACTGAAGTCTTTTTAAGCATTTGATGGACCACGGTATTATTATTTTTTTTTTTTTTTGATGGATGGATTATCTTGAAATTGTATGACCTCTCTATCACATTGATATTTGGATACTTATCAAAAGCAGTGTGTGTGTGTGTGTGTGTGTGTGTGTTACATAATACGACGAACACGTTTGATAAGCTTGAGGGTGGTTAAGTAGATCAGCGCATCACGTGTATCAAACACGCAGACGTCGATTCGACATTTAAGGCAATCCATCCTGTATTGAATTATAATCAGTATCCTTCAAATGCTTAAAAAGGCTTCAGTGCAGATGCAAGCATTCACTGAAATGGAGATTTTTTTGCTCTAAGTCTGTAAAGGCTTGTATCCACTATAAAATTCCAACGATCATTTGATGGGCCATTATCACAATTTAATGGTGTTTGGATTACAATTAAATCATTCCTAACTAAAAGAAATGTTTATCCAAACAATTTAACGTTCTTATTGTGTCACTCATATTGCACGTGGTAATAAGCTGCCTTTATTTGTTTTGTTCGGGCTTAAACCCGTAGCGACAGTATTCAGACATTTTTGGGACTTTTATTCATACGAGTCGACCCGCTAATGTGAAAAGAAAAAACATATATATATATAGTTTCCAATGTTTATACAACATTCAATATTATTGGATTAGATATGAAACGAAACCAATTATGAAATTTATGCTAGACGCTTAGTTACTGCACGTGGTAAAGGTTGTGTGATGTTCAATATCAGTGTAAATCCTATCCTGTTACCTCCTACATGTTTGTATCGATGTTTCCAAGCTTGCTTTATGTTAATCAGATGACGTGTACAAAACAAGCACTCGATGCCTTCCTTGTATAAAGTAACATATGAGCCCAGACTAAATTTCTTTGCATGCGAGTATATGATTGATCTCCACCATTGTTTCATCAGGTAAAATCGAATCAATTTTATTGCCATTATTGAACTTAAAATTAAAGCAAACGAAGCAGAAAATTGGATGAAGTACACCAGCTATGTAACATTATAATTTTAAATATGTGATTGGGGAAATCACCTAGATTTTTTTTTTTAATTATCTTGAATCAATAGTACCAGTAAGGCAGATAATGATATTTTAATAATGCGAATCATTCGTGTTTTGTAAACAAAATGTTGCAACTTACACTAATTCCTTTCGACGTTCATGGTTATACTGGTACCTTTCCAACTTGAAATATTTAGCCACGTGTTTCGTAGTAATACACCTTGTGTGGGAGATTATATATTTTTCTCCATCGTTCTCCACTGACTTTTCACCATACAACCGGGGTTTGATTCGATGACTGTCCGACATTGCATGTGAAAGGGTATATGGTCGTCTACGGACATGTGGGTTGTCTCTAGTCTATTACGTAAACCAAATAAAGTTTAAGTTCAGACCTACACTCTACCTCAGGTCTACAATGCCTAGCTTAGTTGTTGAATAAAAGTGTTTACTTAGTTAAGGTACATAGAATAACTGCCAGCTGCTTTGAAAATATATTAAAATATTCTGTCTGTCTTTGAAATTGGGGGCTGTGGGTTCGAGTCCAAGCAGGGCTATTTTTTATATTTTTCTCTCTGACCATTATTTCTGCATCACTCAGATTATATGAAGAAATGAAAAATATGTTTTGTTTTTTAATATTTTATATAAGTTCATGTAATGAGGTTTGATCTGAGGCACTTCCTTCTCTTACTGACTAATACATTCTAAACGCCGTGGTTAAAGTGTATACCTTTTACGCATCTAGTACAAGGCTAAACATAAATTGTTACAATACAATTTTAAAATAGTTAAAAAACAAGGTTATACATATATTGGTGTACATACAATATGTTACAATGGTATCATATTTGTACATACAATATGTTACAAACAGTACAAGGTACCATACATGTACATACACTATGTTACAAGGTATCATAATTGTACATACAATCTGTTACAGATAGTACAAGGTACCATACATGTACATTCAATATGTTACAAGGTATCATAATTGTACATTCCGTGTACATACACTATGTTACAAGGTATCATAATTGTACATACAATATGTTACAGATAGAACAAGGTACCATAATTGTACATTCAATATGTTACAGATAGTACAAGGTACCATACATGTACATACAATATGTTACAAGGTATCATAATTGTACATTCAATATGTACAGATAGTACAAGGTACCATACATGTACATACAATATGTTACAAGGTATCATAATTGTACATTCAATATGGTACAGATAGTACGCTTTAAAAGATTTAGTATGTTTATAGAAAATGACTAAAATCGCATTTTGAGCTGTGTAAAAGTAAGTATGTAAATATATTCTTTTGAGAATATTAAAGATACAAACAGATTTGTTTAGTAAAGTTTTGGTAAAAGTTTGCACTTTTAGTCCTTTTTTTATTTTGGGCCCAAGCTGGACATAGCGTGCATCATCATGCATTAGTGTCCCAGAACATTTTTTATAAAGGCCAGTGCCACGATTGGTTTCATTGTAAATACATTCATATAAATTGCAGCATATTTGATGATACATGTAATTACATTTTTTTTAAATGTGTCAAATATCGGAAAGTGTATATATAGTATTTTTAACCTTTCTAGAATTCAGCGATAAACCATTTTATTATTATAGCATTTTGAGTATGCTTTGTATGGACTGTTTTGTAAAATTGATAAATGAATAAAACATAAGAGAATACAATAAAATAATATAAATATTCATCATATGCAATATTAAAAAATCACACAAATAAGTACATATAAAAATGCTATCGTTCTAATGACTGTTTTATAATTAGTGACTTTAATCAATATAAAGATGTCCGAAACAATTTTATATCAAAACAGGAAAGCCTATAGGGCCAGCGATGGTGGTTGAGTAGCGCCGGAGCGGTTGGCAAATTTGACACATTGAGCCCTATAATTTTATCTGGCATTATCTTGAGCGGGCTGATCGCTTACTATCCTTAAGTAGCACGATAATAGCCCCTTGTTCGGCCGGTCACTGTAGTGGATAAAAGAATTATGTGGACGCAAACGGCCTTCCAACACGGTCTGTTTCCACTTATTGAATCAATGTGGCTTTTATTGATAACCTAGGATCTGTTAAGTATGGTCTCTTAAAATCATCAGAAAACAGTTTGGCACGTCTTACCCAAATCTGTGTGGCAATGTGTAGCAATATGTGCGACAATGTGTAGCAATCTGTGTAGCTATGGTGGTCTGCTTGTCGTTCATTATTTTTCTATCCCACTGTTGCTTGTTGTGATGATGACGTAGGAGTGATGATGGTTCATGGAACATGTTTCATAGGGGATGAGTTTTGCCTCCGAGTAGGTGATAAAACAATTTATCAGAATCTTATAGATTCTATGTTTTTCGCCCAAAAGGTCAATCTTCTACACAAGTTACCAAGATCCGTAGCACTAACTATGTCCTCGGAGGAAATCTACAAACAAATTGCTATATGATTAGATTTTAATGCAGGAATACACATCCTGGATATTTAAATAAACATTTGATGAGACAATTATATTGTAACTCACAACACGACTTGGAAGGGGAGAAAAAGAGGCAATTTTAATTGCTTAAAAAAATGCAGATGTATAGGATGAGTTGCCGATGTATAGGATGAGTTACCAATGTATAGGATGAGTTACCGATGTATAGGATGAGTTACCAATGTATAGGATGAGTACCGATGTATAGGGAGTTACGATGATAGGATGAGTTACCGATGTATAGGATGAGTTACCGATGTATAGGATGAGTTACCGATGTATAGGATGAGTTACCGATGTATAGGATGAGTTACCGATGTATAGGATGAGTTACCGATGTATAGGATGAGTTACGGATGCATAGGATGAGTTACCGATGTATAGGATGAGTTACAGATGCATAGGATGAGTTACAGATGTATATAATAAATTACAGATGTATATGATGACTTTCATCTGGACAGATATAGTTGATAAATTACGGGCCAACTGGAAAAAATATATTAAAACATACAGATGTATATACATGTGATACCTTATAGATGTATAGGATAACTGAATAGATATATATTGTATTTTACAGATGTATAGGCTAACAAAACAGATATAGTGAAAAACTTATGGGACAAGTGGAAAGCTTATATGAACACTTTTAGATGTAAAGGATATTTTAAAGGTGCACAAAATGACTTACAGCTGTAAAGTATGACTTACAGCTGTGTAAAATACCTTACAGACATACAGGATATTTACAGATGTACACGATAACTTATAGCTGTACGGATAACTACGGATGTACAGGATAACTTACAGCTGTCTACGATAACTTACAGCTATATATAATACCTTACAGATGTACAGGATAACTTACAGATGTACAGGATAACTTACAGCTGTCAGATAACTTACAGTATGTATAAAAATAATTAAATTTAAAAAACATAAAATAATGTATAGTCATAATTCTTTATTTAAGGTAATTTTGAGGAGGTATATGATATATTACAATGAAAATCATAATTGCAATGATGTAAATGATTATTGTTTAGATGTATAACATAACTTGCTGACGTTTATGATGGTTATGTTTGTTGAGTCTAACATCCCACCGACAGTACTTCAGTCATTTAGAGACGATGTCTTTTTGAAACAGATATAGTACTGCTACACTGCAGTATCACGCCGTAGACATGTGGCATGATACCACACCCAGTCACATTATCCTGACACCGGGCAAACCAGTGCTGGAGCTACCCTTATATTATGAGAGCCAAGCAATGGAGCTAAAACAGTACTTTTTTTACGACTTTGGTATGTTGCGGCCGGGGATCGAACCGATGATCTCCCGCCCCCGAGGCGGACGCTCTAACCACTCGGACACCGGGGACGATCTTTGTAGTGGTCATACATGTATATATAATGACCAGATTAGTTTAAACTTATTTATTTTATTTTGACTGGGAAACAAGTTCTTGCAACATATACTAATCCCTCTCAGCGGTTTCTGTTTTGGACAAGTATTTTGCGCCTGGGATGGTCATGAAAATCCCTTGGCCCAAACGGGGTTTGAACCCACGATATTCGGGTGTGTAAAACCATGTACAGGTATATGATTACTGTATATATAGAGAACAACCCACGATCTTCGGGTGTGTAAACATGTACAGTATAGATTCTGATATAAGGAACAACCCCGATCTTCGTGGTAAAAATGTACGGTATTGATTACTGTATTATAAGAGAACAACCACGATCTCGGGTGTAAACCTGTACAGTATATGATTACTGTATATATAGAGAACCACGATCTGGTTGTAAAACTGTACAGGTAATGATATGATATATAGAACAACCACGATCTTGGGGTGTAAAACCATGTAGGTTATGATTATGTATATATAGAGAGGACAACCCACGATTTCGGGTGTAAAACATGTACGGTATATGATTATGTATATATAGAGAACAACCACGATCTTCGGAGTGTAAACCATGACAGGTATATGATTACTGTATATAGAGAACAACCCACGATCTTCGTGTGTAAAACCAGTACAGGTATATGATTACTGTATAATAGAGAGGAACAACCACGATCTTCGGTGTGTAAAACAGTACAGGTATTGATTACTGTATATATAGAGAACAACCCCGATTCGGGTGTAAAACCATGTACAGGTATATGTTTTGTATTATATAGAGAACAACCAGATCTTCGTGTGTAAACCTGTACGTTATGATTACTGTTATATATAGAGAAAACCACGATCTTCGGTGTGTAAAACCATGTACAGGTATATGATTACTGTTTATAAGAGAACAACCACGATCTTCGGTGTTAAACCATGTACAGGTATATGATTACTGTATATATAGGAAAACCCACGATCTTCGGGTGTAAACCATGTACAGTATATGATTACTGTAATATAAGAGAAACCCACGATCTTGGGTGTAAAACCATGTACAGTTATGATTACTGTATATATAGGAGAACAACCCACGATTTCGGTGTTAAAACCATGTACAGGTATATGATTACTGTATATATAAGAGAGAACAACCAGATCTTCGGATGTGTAAAACCATGTACAGGTATATGATTACTGTAATTATAGAGAACAACCACGATCTTCGGTGTGTAAAACCATGTACAGGTATATGATTACTGTATATATAGAGAGAACAACCCACGATCTTCGGGTGTGTAAAACCATGTACAGGTATATGATTACTGTATAATGAAACCTCTGTGTAACATACGGAGTCGAAATGGAAAGACCCTCTGTAACTAGTATATATTAATAGAGAAACCCCTCGTTGAACCAGAGGTAGTTATATAGACACCTCTCGGTTAAACATGTAGTATGATAGATAAGAAACACGATGTTAAAACCTAGAATACTTATATAAAACAACCGATCTCGTAAAACAAGTATGATCTGTAAAGAACCACATCTCGTGTAAAACATGTACAGTATATTACTATAAAAACTCGTGTAAAACATGTATAATGATGAGAAACACCCTGGTGTAAACAG
>CM037788.1:13920487-13942086 GCA_021229015.1 Solen grandis | reverse complement strand
CATTTCACTAAATCTGTATGGAAATGATTCACTTCATGTACTTTCAAATTCTGTCTAACACTGTAATTGTGATATCTATCCCTATGGGACATTATCTCTTGTAATATTAAATGATATTTTAATAACTGATTACACTTATTCTTTTAGAAAATTTTGTGGACTTAAGTAACTTTAATACATGTACCTGACATGTTTTTGTAATTGTGTTGATAAGGAGCTTGTTAGACTCAAAGAAATGACTTTATCTGATGAGTTATTTTTCAGTCTATTTCAAAAGAATGTTGATTATTTTGAAAATCACCGAAAGCAGTGTTTCTCTTCATATTTCAAAATACTGTTTTTTTCTTAGTAGTTTGTGATGCATGGTTAACCTTGTTCTTACTATCGTTGCAGGAATCGGAACAGTACGCAAAGCTTCTGGAGGAGGCAAAGTCTGGGTTTCTGGAGATGCTGGCGATGGACGACTGGAAAGTGGAAACAGGAAGTGACCTGAACGAGGGCATCGTCAGTAGCAAAAATATAAAGAAGTATGGACGCAAAATCTTCAAGTTAATGGTAGGTTTTGTCACTGCTTTCAGGTGTTTTAACATATTTTTATAATCATTAATGTCTGTGAATAGAATATCTTTATTCAGGCTTCACAAATAGATAGGAATCACATACTTTAAATGTCCTATTATAATAGCCCATCATTTAGTGTTCTGTCCTGTTTTTCAAGAAGTTACATATCTTTTTATATGATTGAGTCAAGGTAGTATAGAAGAAGTATTACACATCTTAGTTAGATTTGGGTTTTCTGAAAGGAGTTAAGATATTTGTTTTTCACTTTTTAGCTCATCTGAGCACTATGTGCTCAAGGTGAGATTTTCTGATCACCCTGCGTCCGTCGTCATGCATCGTGTGTCGTCAACAATTTGCTTTAAACGACATCACCTCTGAAACCACTGGACAGAATTTGATTAAACTTGGCAGGGATGATCCTTTGGGTACCCATCACAAAACTTTTTAAAATAAACTTGATCCATTTAGAATTGTGGTTGCCATGGCAATGGAAAGAAAAAAAAAATGAAAACTTCAAAAATCATCTCCTTCAAAACTACTGGCCAGATTTCAAAATGTTTTGGTACAGATGTTCCTAGGGTAATCCTCTATCAAGATTGCTAAAATTATTCTGATCTGTAAAAAAAATCATGGCCACCAGGGGTGGGGCTACTTTGCCGTAAATTTATATAGTGAAAACTTTAAACGACATCTTCCCTGAATCCGCTGGACAGAATTCATTTAAACTTGGCAGGAATGATCCTTGGGCGAACTTCCACGAAAATTGCTAAAATAAACTTGATCCATGGCAACTGAAAGAAAAAAAAAATGAAAACTTTAAAAATCATCTCATCAAAACTACTGGCCAGATTTCATTATATTTTAGTACAAATGTTTCTTGGTAACCCCTTACTCAGGTGAGCGATCTAGGCCCTCTTGTTTATTGTTTAAGTTTTATCTAGCAATATTTATATAACGTTTAATCACTTGGCTATGATGTAAAGTAATATTTTTCATGAATAAAATCACTGTTACATTCCTTGCATATAAATTTTAAACCTAGACTTAACTTATTTTTAACTTTAACAGTCAGCGAGACCAGCAAGGTCTATTGCAAGTGAAGTTACCTTGAAATGCTTTGATCACCTGACTTGTGGCTAGTCTATATGATATACGCAGTTTAATTGTTTGATAAGAAAAATAAATAAAAAGATTTTATGAGACATAACTGTATGAATAGGTAATTTTCTGGTAAAATGATAACTTAAATAATGCACTTCATCATATATCATTTCCTTTGTTTTCTATGTATGGAACATGGAACCATATGGCTTTCACTTTAAATAAGAGCAGGAATATTGTTTCAAACTTTGATTCTTTTTATGTCAGTTTAGAAGAAGGTTCTTATATAAGTTGTACAAATCCTTCTCAACAGTTCTCAGGTCAGATTAGTTCTTTGATCCCAGGAAAGATTCTTCCCCTGATGGGGTTCAAACCCACTGACTTCATATCTGCAATCATTTAAGCTACTCTTAGACCATAATGCAAAGAATGAATACCTCAATATTTCTGATCCATTTCCCCCCCTATATATCAAACCATTTCAGTATTCTGTTCTATGCAAATCATTATGCTACCAAATCTTTCTTCTTCTATAGTAATGGCTATCAATTATTTACTGATTATAATGGCTATATTTTAGATCTTTGGAATTTTTTTATGGAAATGATTTAAAACTCTTCTTTCATGCAGAAAGCATTTTGAGCCAAGAACTTTATTGTCCCTTTAGACCACCGAGTGTTTGTCTGATGCCAACATTCAGAGAGAGGTTTTGTCATTAGAGCTAGCAATACAATACTACTAAGATTGCTGCGTGACAGATATTGGCTGTAGTCTCTCTCGTGAAGAGTGACAGTTGTTTGTTCTCCATCGTGCCGTGTGGGCGGAAGCATCTCATCAATATTCATGATATTGATAACCAGTCTACTTCATTTCAGGGAGTTGTTGACATGGCACCTAAGGACCTCTGGGAAGACATGATTGCAACCCTGAATGACTCCCCGAAATGGAATCCAACAGTTCTAGAAAGTCGAGTAAGTATGCAGGGGAGATTATCCTCCTCATAACCCGAATGTCAAGGATTCGGTCCCCCTGGCCACGACATATGAAAGCCCTAGAAATGGTACTGGTATATCTCCCTTGCTTGGTGCTTAGCTTATAAGGGTAAGGGTAGATCCAGGACTTGGTGGCCAGATTTCAAGATAACATAGTAATATTAAACTAGTATCATGCCTTTTAAATTTGTTGTGATATAACTGTGTGACAGCATTATATTTGTCTCATGAAGCCAAATGACTAGTGTCACTAGAACATTCAACCCACACATTCTCAAATTATTCTTTGCAAATGTAGATTCAATTATTAAAGATGTACTAAAATCATATTTCTCCTGTCAAGATTTTACAAACCTTGTGCTGATTAAAGAACTCTTAATTATGTACCTCATGAATATTAATGTACAGATTTATGACTTTATTAAAGTTAGTTTCTTGATTTTAAAGGTAAATGAAAAAATGAATTTTCCTTTGTTGTAGAGACTGTGTAGAAACTGGACTGTGATATTGTATGAGCAGACGGAGGAGACCCTGATCTGATCTCGGTCTACTCTGTTATCCATGGTGTCGAAACTTGTCTATTTCTATATTAGTTAAAGAGGCTTATGTATGTACAGGAAGATTTCTCATAAATATGTCCCTAATTTCAGACAGTGCAAGTTTTGGATGAGAATTGCGAGATAACTTATAATATAGCCGCTGAGGGAGCTGGTGGTCTCGTATCAGCACGAGATTTTGTATCGTTACGACAATGGGCCTACAATGGAAATGGGCAATATATAAGCTACAGTATAGGATGTCCCCATGCAGACATGCCTGCCCAAAAAAAATATGTCAGGTATGTTTCGTTGTTGTTAATGAATGAATAACAATGTTTTAATAATTATTTCAGACATTACAGGCAGTAGACAGTTGCTCAGAAGTAACGTATAATGTTTCTGCTGAGGCTGCAGCGGGTTTAGTGTCCGCACGAGATTTTTTAAGTGTACGTAAATGGGAGAGTTTGGGCGAAAATGCATACGTAGCTTATGGCATTGGATGCACCCATCCAGATATGCCTGTGCAGAAAAAATATGTAAGGTAGGTGATGGAGTGGAGTGGTCTATGGCGCACTTACCATCTGCCTGTAGCTGGACACTAGCATAATCTCCATATACCACGTTTTTTGCTGTTTTTTCTGTGTGTATATAATCTTTGGGATCAGTAGTTTGCAAATGAGTATTAAGTAGTCACTCTTAGTCAAAAAATTTGTGAAACCTTTTTACAGTTCTCCTGCATAGAAACATTTGACTAGTTCTCTCCTAGAATTTCATTTCTCTTGTCTCCATGACGATGATCCTTACATAATTACCCAGAATCCTTACAACTTTCATTTTATACGCATCCGTCAACAAAAACATTATAGTCTATTGTGTGTGTCCTCTAAAATTTTCATCATCCTTTGTCTCCAGAAATCTGCAAAACTTACTGCTATAAAATTACCAAACTGTTAAATTCAGTTACTATGTCTTGTGAAGAAAATGTGCCTCTGAATAAGAAATAACACATGTACACTGACATAGGCTAAATTTAATCATTATAATGTCTCTCCATTGCATTTAATGACTGGTTTTTGTAGGACAGACTTGTTTGTTGGGGTTCCTTTCAGAATTACTTGGACATGAATATTTCTGCCATGTCGTTTCACCATTTTTGTTTTTCAAAAAAAAAAAAAATTTGTTTAACAAATACATGTAAAAATAATTATGACAGTATATCCATTTCCTTAACCCTTTGCCTCATGTAAGTTTAACTAAAGGGATTTTATAGAGAAAAAAAAAAGTATTTGAGAGAATAATTTCTTTTTTATAATCAATGAAAAAGAATCAGTACAACTAATTTTCAGGTGATATAACAATAGGTTTGCAAATCATGAAACTGTTTACTTGTTTTTTTGTTGTTGTTTATTTTTTTTTTTTTTTTCAAATAAGACAGCAAATACTACACAAATCTTGTTTTTCACTGTGACCAAAATTAATTTGAATGGTGTAAATCTGTTGTTGTTTTTCTCCTTGAAATGTGTTGTTATACCATTCATCCACCAATATATAATTTGGCCACATGCACTTACTCTTTTTATCTCAAGAGACAATAGAAATACCGCATATATTTTGAAAATAATTTTTCACATTGTTAAAAAGTTTTATATATCTAAATTTAAACAAAAATGATGAAAAGCAATAAAAAATCATTTCAAACATCACCTGTTTTAAAAGGTCATATGATTAACTTTTCAATCTCATCTGCCTTCCATGCATATTTTAGTCTAGACTTAAGACAGACACTAATTTTTACTTATATTTCTCAGACTCTTGTATATTGTAGTGCTAGAATAAGACACATAGATATATTAAAATTCTTGTTTTATCATTATCACCATCTCTTAGAATAAATATATATATTTATAAATCTTGAGTAACATTATATTAACATCAATATTTTTTTTTAAGGATTTTTAGTTTTACTAACAGTAAAATAAAATCTGTTCTAATTTATTTTACCATTTTATTATAAGTTTGATTAATTAATTCCTTTATACTTCTAATGAAGTATTATTTATAAATTTCCAAATTCCATTTTTTTTTATTTATTTCCTTTAATTTATGATAATATAATAATAAAATGAATATAAATTTTATAAATACAAGTTTTTCTCAACTCATATATTTTCAATTTATTGAAATTTTTCTGCATTATTTTAAATCTAGTATGAAAAGTAAATTTAGTACAGTTTATAGGGTTCATGAATAGAGTATAAGGAATAATGATAACATATACAGTGTCTTCATATTATACTCAGTTTATAGTAAATGTGTTCATTTTACACATAACATGACATTGTATGAGACATGAAGTTAACCCTTTCCCTCATATAGACTCATTTTGACGCCCTCAATAGGTATCACATAAAGCCTGATCTGCAGAAAACCACAGTTAAACCTTACCAAATTTAATTACAAAATCCTCATTTCTAGACACTGAGGAGCAGCGAACAGCATAAAACCTGTTCAGCCTGCGAGTTACTCGCAAACTGATTTGGTTTTATGCTGTTTGCATAGGTCTTTTCATGGTTTCCTCTATGAGGGAAAGGGTTAATGGAATATTGACTATAATGATATAGTTCTTAATAAGTCATCATAAGAGTACAGGGTAATGGTGAAAATTTTTCCAGAAGAAATAATTGTGTGAAGGGAACTTGTATTGCAGGGAGAGATTATGGTATAAATGTTGTGTGATGGATGAGATAATGGTGTTGGGTGAGATATTGGTGTTACTGTGTTGTTGCATTTGAAATGATAGTGCTTTGCAGAAGATATTGTACAGTATTACAGGGGAGATAATGGTGTAATGCAGGAGATAAGTTACTGTATGACAGGGGAGATAATAGTGCTTTGTGGAAGATATTGTACAGTATTACAGGGGAGATAATAGTGTTTTGCAGAAGATATTGTACAGTATTACAGGGGAGATAAAAGTGTTTTGCAGAAGATATTGTACTTTATTACAGGGGAGATAATAGTGTTTTGCAGAAGATATTGTACAGTATTACAGGGGAGATAATAGTGATTTGTAGAGGATATTGTACAGTATTACAAGGGAGTTAAATGGTGAATTGCAGGAGATATGCTATTCAATCTGTCCATTTCATTTATTTACAATAGGACATCAGTTTAAGATATACGATGACATATCAAGGCAATATTCATTCTGTCAAAGAGTGGTCAAAGCAAGGAATGTAACCCCTCTCAAATCAGTCACATACACAAGAGATATCGGCTGAATTTGTAAATATTTACATCAGTGGATGTGAGGAAGGAGTGACAACTCTGCTTGGAGATTAAGAAGACAGGGGAGGTAATACAGGGGAAATGATTGTGTTAGTATTTTAAGATAAAAGGTATGTAGCAGGTAGATAAAGTATTGTGTTCAGAGGTGGGTTGTGCACATGATGTGTTTCAGGGCAAATAATAGTGTGAATGTGTTCTGTTTTAGGGGAGACAACGGACCAGGAGGCTGGGCATTTGATCCTATACCTGGGGAGCCAGATAAATGTGTTTATACCTGGATTGTCAACTCAAATCTCAAGGTATTGACTAAACAAACAAGTGCTATGTATCATATATGTTTTGATAGTTGATTTGACAAAATGTTTTACCTTATTAATGGTTTCATTGTGTCACCTGCTGTAAGCAGAGGAAAACTGATGTTTATCCTAGCTACTGCATATTTATTTATTTTTTGATGAGCCAGTAAATCTGATAACATCATATTATTAGATTTAGCAAGTTTTATATCTAATTCACAAAGTTTAGTATCTAATTCACATGCCTCTTGCCAGCATCAGTTAAATCTATCAGTTTGTCACCAATCAAAGTATTATATCTGTCTATAGTGGTGGGCCTCTGTGGCTGAGTGATTGTAGCTGCTGACTTACTACCGTGAAATCATTCATTTTCGTGGGACATTAATTTTCGTCGATGTTGTGGAGGATTATATCCACGAATATTAACCCCCACGAAAACTTGTCTCTTATATAGACCTCACGTTTTCTGGTACATAGATCCATGAATAAATGTACCCACGAAATTCCCTAAGGTACATAATCAACAAAAATTAATGTCAACGAAAATTAATGATTTTACAGTATCACTTATCCCTGGGCTGGTCTTTTTGGTTTATTATAAGAGTAATTCTTCCAGCTGGCTTACAGTAGGTAGGCACTTCTACTCTGGTGCCTTAAATGTGCACTTGAGGTCTTCCACAACCTTTAATTAGCATGACATCTCTAATTACCATGTGGCTGAAATATTGTCACAGAAACAGTAAACTTCAGTGCAACAAAACCGTAACAGTCTGAAATTATTGAGTAAGTTATTAAAGTCTTTATTTATAGTGGATAACATATTTGGCAAAAACCAATCTTCCATATGGTCCACAAATACATTACATGCAGCTTTTACCATCTCTTTTTATATTCTAAGATACAATTTTGTACTGTTGTAGTGTCGGTGAACTCCTACACAACAAGTTTTAAACAACTCTGTCTCTTGCAGGGTTGGTTGCCACAGGCTGCTATAGACCAGGCCCTGTCCGGGGTACTGGTGACATACCTGAAGCTATTGAGACAGCACTATGAGGAGGTGAAGGAAGCCAGGACCACCTAACTGCCACATCCAAGCAACACTGTGATATCATCGCTGTAGTCATTCATTTATAAAAACCTAGAGTGCATTCATGAAACATCTTCAATTGAAATTTCCCTAAATTCAAACTTTGGTGAATCTTAAACTTTCTAATTTATTGACTTTGAGAGTAGAACATTTTTTTGCATGTATTTTAATAGCGTTGTTTTCAACTCCTTTTAACTTTTATTATGGGAGCAATATGAAATTTTAGAAATTTTTATACCTGGAAAATCTCAAGTTAAGATGTTTTATGAAACAAATACACACCTGGTAGCTCTTTACTCCTTGTAACTGATGTTTATACATTTTTAGATCACTGAAAAAATCCCAAACCAGCCTGCAAATAATTTTGAGTCTGACCAGGTTTAGCAGTGCTACCTTGTGGTTAGCAGCAAGTTCTTTCCTGGCCCGGTGTTCTCCAAAAATAAGAATTGTACTTAAGTCTGATTTTTAAACTTTAACTCAAACTATGACCATAGGAATTTGAGGTTGAGTCTGAGATCAAACTTAAGTTTTTTCAAGAAGAACTTGAAACCTGGTCTGTGTTTTTGTTATTTGAAGGTTGGTCTGGTTTTATACTGATTATATCCCTGGAGTAAAGGCTACATCTGTGTGTCGCAAATTTAGTGGCCTATTACACTAAACTTTGTAAAAACTGCACAGATATAAAATGTGATTTATCTTCAGTAAAAGTGCTGAATTTATAGAATGCAATGAAATTTTATTGTGCAAATAAGACATTGATAGGACATTTATTGAACATCATTCATACGACCAAGATCAGATTTGTTTGTGCAAAGTTTAGTGAAACAGGTTTCTGGTTGGACAGACTTTCCATTTGTATTTGTTGATCAAACCAAAATATTACGTTTTGTACAGAGCTGGTCTTTTTATACATGTGGTCTCGTGAAGAGACTGGGACCTTGATTTATAATGCTCATTTGCATAAATGTTGTGAAAAAAAAAATATTTTATTAAGACAATATTTGTGTTTCAAAGAGTTCAGTGTGTAACTAATTGGTAGAGTTATCTTGTCTGATTCATAAAGAGCTGTATGACAAGTTTGTTCAAGCCCAGATATTTATTTCCTTTGGATATATTTTATAACTCAAATATTTACTTATGTAAATTCTATGCTTTGGTAAAAAAAGGGGCATAGCTGTGGAATGTCTTGCTTTCTCTACAGTAACTATTATATAGTTTTAACACTATTTTTTGATAATGCCCTCTGAATTAAATATCTGTGAATCTTTAAAGATATTGGGGGGTGGGGGGGTGGATTCATCACAATCAAAGTGAAAATGCTGGGGGATTGTGATATGGTCTTGTTTCAGTTTAGAAAAGTTACAAAACATAAAACCAGTAAACAGGATCCAGGAAATGTGAAGTGTAAATTACAATGGCTTGGACACATACATTATTATTATTTTCTGCAAGACAATATTGTCATAGACATTAGTCTATAATTAGAGCTACATGCTCCCTTTATTTTTTTAAAAATACCAAGTTGTTTGAAAAATAAAACTATAAAGAAAATGAGATAAATATAATATTGCACCAATTTTTAAATAAAAGATAGGATAAAGGTATGAGAGTATTGCCTTAAATAAACATTCTATTATCTGATTCAGAATCAATTCAGTGTCAAAAACAATTATAGAAATCTAGCTTCAACACATTGAAATCCATGATCTATGCTGTGCTGTTTTATGTACAATACTGCACTAATTCATTTGTTTATTTATTCAAATTTAATTCATATAAATCCTTATACAGGTGTATTCAAAAGACAAAACTCAGGGGATATAGTAATAATTGAAACCGAAACTAGCTCAAGAATCGTTTTCAAGATGGAGCACCTCTTTTTTATTCATTATATCAGAACAACTTTCCCCAAGAACAAAGCCATGTATATTGAGGCACATGATGCTAGGTACATGAAATCTTTTGTTGCCATCCGATCAAAATGCCATACTTCTTGCTTTTTCTGTGATGAAAATCATTAAATGTTGATGATACCTTGGGTGCTTGTAATAGATTCAATTCTGGTAGACTTAGCCATGTATCAGTGACATACAGAAGCCATGTCATACTGAGAGGAAATATTCAGTAGGAAAGGTTAGACAGTTTGAACTGCTCATGAAAGTATGACGAGTTTCAAACATTATTAAACCTGATCAGCTGGCAATCTTATATAGCACCAATTCCACATACCTTGCCTAGCGCAACTTGATATTTACTTGAATGCTTTGGTATGCATTTCTTTATTCTTGTTTCCCTGAGGAAGACCACGGGTGTTCACTCAAGAAGGGTATTATTCTCATAAGTGTACAAGAATTCATCATATATAAATGGTTCATGGAAGCTCTCCAGCAGGGGAGGGGTAGATTGGTAGTGCTACCCTGAGGCTTTTGTGCACTTAAGAGTCTTCCTTTATCAGCAAATAGCAGGACGTCTCAGTGACAGTACTTTCTGAAACATCATAATAAAATGTAATACATTAAAGCTCACTTATTATAAAAAAATAACATAGATTAGATGTGTCTTTTTACATTAGTTCCTAATCATTATTTTCATACAAAAATCAAGAGTATAACGAAATTTTGCTATATGCACGCGTTTATAATGAAATTTTCAATATGATGAGACGAAATTTGGATACCAGGTACTACGAAATAATTTGCAAGGTACCCATGATTTTGTAATATGTGAGCTTTACTGTATGGCATTTGTAAATGAAAAAAATATATTCTTTTCACAATAAAGTGTTGACACAATCATACAAAATGATTAATTGAACAATCATACTTATACTGTTTTTACATCATTATGTATAGCATTGCTATCATTGACATATAGTAAATTATTAAGTATTTTTTGGCATGAAATTATCTATGATTTTTTTTTATGGTTTATGAGTAGTTTTTATTTTAATTGTGAGGTTTTGTAATTTTTAAATGTGAAAAGGCTGTTCAAGTTTGTCATTTGAAAAAAAAAAGTTTTCAAAAAAATAGTCAAGACCTGCAATAAATAATAATAAAATTATGGATTACTTTGTTGCTGTTCTGTTGGGATTTTCCATGATCTTCCAGTAATGCCACTTTTATGTGCATATTTGTGCTGTACATATAAATTTTGTTTTTATATCAGTTAAACATGCATGACTACATTATTCAACAATGTTTCTCTGTTCAGTTATCGATGTTGATTTCTGTCATTGATTTTGTTTTGTTTACTTGCATACCTGTTACTATTCTGTCAAGATTTCTTTGTATACACAACAGTTAGTGTTGATACTATGTGAATATATAGTTATCTCCATACTGCTTGTATTCGTCATTTAACAAGTTAAAACTAATTAAGTAATGATCATGCTGAAACTTTTTTCAGATCTATATTTTTTTCCTGTTATGTGCCATTGCTTTTACTCTTTAATCATTACCAAAAATAAAATGTTTTAAAGATTTCAAAATGCCCATTTTTTTCTCCTATTCTCTGACTTGTTTCTGCCGTGTGTTTACAGGTTTACAGTGTAATGTCTTGATGAAGAAGATGCATTGTGATTTGTATCAAATATGACCAGTTGTAGATTTAATTTCAAGTTAAGCAGGTTTTATGCTGATTACAAAGGAAATTTCCATGATGGCTGACATACAGGGTAAATTACCATAAACTGTTGTATGTTTTAATAATTACTGGTGTAATAATAGTGGTTGTTACAGATATTAATATGCCTATATTTATTCTGGTTCATGTCAACAGCTAACATACAAAACATACTGGTATGCATAAAAAACATTTTTATCTCCACATACTTGACCATTTTTAAAAAAAAAATCTTTTTATCATGTTCTCTGGTTCAAACTGTCTTTATTATGAATTTGAATGATGTACATTAAGATTTTTTAATCCTTGAATGTTAGGTTTGTATTTTCATTGAGTAAAATCAGTATAATGATATACATGTATAAGGTTTTTTATATATGTATGTCACTTGTCTAATTTGTTGTGCAATTTCTCTAAAAAGCAATCATAAGTTATAAATTTATGTTTGAAGACATAATTCAGCAAATTCATAATTCATGCATAATAGGTTTTTGGTGGATCAACATAACAAAATATAGCATTGTGTTTTTAAATACTTGAAATTAAATTATCAATTTTTATCTGGGTTTCTTCAGACCCTTCTTTAAAGAATGAGGGCCAAAAATGTTAAAATCCATCTTTTTCATATATTGTAAAATTTTTTTACTCTTATTGGGATATACTTCCTACAACTTATAATAATCCTTCTTGGCTGGTTTTTGGAATTAAACAAGCACTTTGCAGCTGATAAAAAACTCATGTTTCCCCAATGAGGTACAAATCCAGTATTAGGTTAAAACTTATTTATTTTATGTCAGTTGGAAAAGGAATTCTTACAACTTATCTGAATCCCTCTCGACGGTTCCTGGGTTGGACCAGTAATTTGTGGCCGGAAAGGTCATGAAGAATTCTTGCCTCCAACAGGGTTCGAACCCACATTTGGGTCAGTAATCGGATACATTACCACTGGACCACTCTGTCTTTTGAGCTGCAGTCCAGTGTGTTATTGCACTGCTTATCCTTCATATTTGTGTAAATATTTAAAAATTTTATAATTGAAGTTTTTTAATTTATATAATGTCGGTGGCACATTAAACCCAGTAAACAAACAAAACAGTTATGCAACATTCTAACTTGGAGCCACCAATATTAAATATTCATCTGTTTATTCAGTTTTATTGTGATGAACACAAAATTAACTGCTGTAGTGAACTTAGGTCATTGATTAAATATTCAGACATTGCATAGCATCCATGTCTGCAACAAATCATTTTATGAATATCTAACTTTTCATAAACCAGTGCATATACAGTTACAAATGAAATCAAGTATATAAAACAGTCAGCCGTACATTTTATTTGTTTTTCCTTAATTTTGCCAGAGGTTAGGAAATTGTTGCACATAGGCCATTGTTTTATCGTTATTTATTCCACATGATTTTTATCTTTCTTCAATATTTGAAGAGAGTTTTAATTTTTTAAATACTATTCTGTTTATGAGATATTTAAAAAAAAACATCTTTAAAGGGTTGTCTTAAAGTGAATAAATATGCAAGATGTAAATAACATACTGTGAAATCATTGATATTTATGTGAAACTAAGACTCGTTGATTTCATGGAGGGTTTTCTCCACGAATATTAATCCCCATGAAATTTGTTCTTTTATCACTTTATCTAGAACTTGAATCCACAAATAAATGTACCCACAAAATTACACAATGAAATTTAATGTCAACAAAAACTAATGAGTTTACAGTACACTTGATGAAACAAAGCAGTTTTATTAAGTTATTACTATTATATCATGAAGCTTGCAAACTTAAGTCGAGAGTAATATTTGCCTTGTTGTACATATTTGCATAGCATGTGACTGTGGTACATTGATGGAGAGGGGGTATAGCCATGATTCCGGTCCAATTGTGAAAAGTATACTGTATTTATAAAACATTTTGACACAAGTAAATGTATGATTGTGTGTATGATTTAATTGAAAATATGAGATAAAATGATGGGAGTATCTGTAAATTAGCAGAGATGTTATATTTAATGTTAAAATAAAGCTAATAAAAATACAAATATTTGAAGCTTTTTCCTTCATATTTTTTGTCCCCCAAATGACTTCATTATGAGTAGGGCTTTACATAGTTCAGTTCATATTTTATAACTGTATTCTATGTTGATTGGGGAACAAGTTTTTTCAATTTATACTAATCCCTCTTGAGGTTCCTGTGTTGGACCAGTACTTTGCATCTGGGAAGGTCATGATAGATTCTTGACCCAAACAGGGTTTGAAGCTACAACCTTTGAATCAGCAGTTGGGTATGTTACCATTGACCACGGTGCCATTTAAGTGTTTTAACACAAAATCTTGTACCAGTATCAAGATGGATATCTTAAGCATTAGGTTGTTATTAAGATAATAAGAAGGCTATTAGTTCTAGGGTAGTTCCAGGTCTGGCTGACCCATTGTCAGGATAATGTGATTGGGTGTTGTATCATGCCACCTGCCTACAGGTGCAATACTGCAGTGGCAGCATATCTTGTTCTGTGTACAAATACTCCAAATGATTGAAATACTGTTGGTGGGACAAAAAAACAAACGGTACAGAGTGAGTCTTAAGGACTCCATAAAACAGTGAACAATTAATGGTATTTAATACATGGATGAACTGTCAGGATTTGCATTTCATTCCTTATATTTACATTTAATTACCATGATCTTTTTACAGTGTAATTTTACATACTTAAAGGAATTGTGAAGAGTTTTTTCTGTATATAGCATCTTAATTAAGTTATATCTGACCTAAATTACCAAGAAGAAAGTGAAGTTTACCTTGTATATAAAATTGTTTTAGATTGAGAAAACAACAACTTCAAATACAAATAAAATAGCACCACATGCCACTATTTCTGGCTTTGAGAAGTTATATGAATATAACATATCACATGTTTATAACGTCGGACAACAGTTTTTCAATCATTTGGATCAATTCAATCAATCATCTGGAGACATATAAACTGTCTTACTACAATATTATGCACCAAAGACATTGTGTACACATTTTCTCTCATTTTTTGACACTTGCCCATCCAGCCTTCAATTATGTTTATGCCTAGCATTAACCAAACAGGAACAGAGAGTCAGAAACAGGGTGAGGCAAACATGACCATAGCTGTCAAAATCTGCATTTAACGCCTAATATCAGAACAAACCAGACGCATGTATCACAAGAGACACAGCTGTAGAGGTTTTAAAATGCGATAACTGAGATAATTTAAGTAAAGGTTAAGGTAAAATCAACCATTCTATGAGAATATCACTGAAAGCTGCAACTGAATTCATGTCTTAGTTTAAAATAAATTCTGGTTTAATATTCAGGAAAATAGCTTGGTTATGTACTTACATGTAGACAGGAGTTCACCGTACAATGGACAGAACAAGTTGGAGATATTGGGGGCAGTTAGTCTTCAGGGAGCTTTTTACAATTTTGGTATGTCGCCGCCAGGGATCAAACCCTATGACCAGAACATACACTCTAACCACTCAGCCAATGGAGGCAGTTAGTGTCTGTTAGGATTATAAATGTTCACAGAATAGAATTTCTTTTGATTCAATCTCATTAAAATCAGATTCAAAATAATTGATCATATTTCGCTAGCTGAATCTGACCACATTGTATGGAAGGTTGTCTCAGATTGATCTTTGTGTAAGCCAATCAAATCGGCACCTACAAAATCGTTAGGTATAACCAGGGGAAGTAACCGCACTATATTTATGTACAGATTACAAGATGGTATCCTGTTGGGAGGACTACCACACAGTCCTGAGATTCCCAAATCAACTTTTTTTTATTCAGGCTTTAATTCTGGTATCCATAGTTTATAAAGAACTTTTTTTCACAGCAGTTATTGAGGCATCTATTTTTAATGTTTTACTGAAGTCAGTTTGAAATGCGCTATTTAATTGGTTTAAAATCGAGCACTTGTGTCTGCATATAAATCAGACATGACCTTAAGTACAATGTTATTAGATCCTAATTGCAGATAGTATAGGTGTAATGCACTTCACCTTTCACCATTGCATCCTGGGTTTGACTCATGGTAATGTACATGAGAGGGTACAGTAACTGCCATCCAGGTTTTCTCTGGGTTCTCTCCCACAATAGTGACAGCAGATGCAGTCCGCCAATCATGAGCGTGAGCGATTTATTTAAAAACTTGTGAGAACCCAAGGAAAGAAAAGAAAAGAAAAAGTTTAACCTAAATTTCCAGTCTAAATACAGACTTCAATGGAATGGACATACACTGAGTATCTTGCATACCATTCCAAATAAAATATAATGCATAGGGGAATGAAAAATGTTTGAAAAAGGAAAGAAAATCAAAATCAATTCTCATGTTTATTTCCACTACTGATACCAAGAGTTGCCAAAAGAGTCAATATTCTAACAAAGAATGTCTTCAAATGACTTCTGGTATGTAAATTTCTAATGGAACACAAAAAGGAAATGTGTCTACTTTCCACTAAGTATCTAGGAAATGTGTCTACTTTCCACTAAGTATCTAGGAAATGTGTCTACTTTCCACTAATACTAAGTATCTATGTATGAACAAAATACGATACTGGTGTTGAACACCAAGAAAGATATTTTTACTAGAAAGAATCTTGAGACAATCAGTATAAATCCCACTTGAACACATGTCTAGAGGCTGCATTATATAAGTCTTAGATTTTGGCATAATCAATTTCAAGGTGTTAGAAATTGTATTCTTGATCAAAAATGGGAACTGAATAAACATTTCGCTGACTAAAACAAAACTGATGAAAAATTGTCAGCTCAATATTACCATTATCTTATAATTCTCTTGCAGTTCTGTTCAGTGTTTTACATAAAAAGTGAATACATTGTGAATGATAATAAAATTTAGTAAAATGAATGCTTACAGAGTAAAACATCTAACTTGCATTCAAGTAACTGAGTCTGCCCCAATAATCTTTATAGTAAATACAAGGATGTTACACATACAACGAAATGAGAAAAATATTCTCAAACAAATTATCAGTCATACTTTCTGCCAGTCTTCAAAAATACCAAATCAAAAGGCACTATTTTATTGTTGGATAATGTCCATCTTACTATCAATATATTAAGCTTGCTTGGTAATCAAAAACAATCGAGGACTACAGACCAAACATAAATGGGACATGTTAACAGGTGAAATATCAGGTATTTTTTGGTACTTGCATAGGAAGCTAGTGTTTGCTTACTTCATTCTGTATGCATGATGTAAGTAACAAGAAAAATATCAACTTTACAATATAACCTTTCTAACTGCATACAAAAAAAAATCATTACACAGACATAAACTTCTCTCACAAACACGCACCATCTCTCTCTTTCACAGATCTGTGCCGCCAGTATCAGAAGCAGGGGGAGATAACCTTAGTATCACAGACAGCCCGAGGTACCCTCTCCATACAAAGGTCATAAAACATGCCCTCATTTACGAGATCATCAATAAAATTACACTAAAGCCTAGACAAATTGGTCATTAAATTGACATTGTTTTTCTTCAAATTCCCCTGGACTTCTTACAAATTTTATTTAATCAGCTCAACAGTTTTCAATAACACAAATTTTGAGATAAATACTGTAAACCTAAAAATCTAAAAGACCGAAAAAAAAATCTGCTGAGGCAAACTTTAAAACCTTTTCCGTCATTTCAAATATAGTGGACTATGTATTGAATGAGGTTCTATCTGAAATACAGCCTGGAAAAGAAATTCTTGCACATAAAGGATGCTACAATGTCTGCATGAAAAGCAAGGCTTGAACAATACCCCCAGGCTTTTAGTAGGAAGTCTCACCCCAAGTCATCATAAAACATAGCTTAAAATTCCACCCAGTCACACCCATCATCACTCATACTTTTTACTCCCAATTTGATGTACACTTAACACACTGGTCCCATAAAATATTTCATAGCTGCAATTGAAATCATAAAATATCAAGGACTAAAATATTCCACCACCTCCCAATGGAGATTCATTCTGACCCCTTGTTCAACCATACACACAGCCATGTAACTTTATAACCAGGGCCCTGCTTCATCAATCCCCTCAGTCTGCATTTTAGGCTCTGGATTGTTAAATTCAACATCAAGCATTTCTTTGTTCATAGACATACGATGTGAATTTACAAAATCAGGTAATCAATTAATTTATGTACAGTCAAGTCTGTATAAGAGATAACTTTTGAATAACAGCAAACCTGTGAACACAGGCACTTAACTGGTCTCCCAGCACTTATAGAAAATCTGAATGACATCTACCTCCAGATAAAAGCCAGTTTTTATTTCCAACAAGCGTCCTTAGTTCACAGGTTTTACTTTGATAAAAAAATTAATTTTATGTCATTAAAATATATACAAACCTAGTAAAATGTCACTGAAAATTTGCACTTCTGGATTCTGAGGCTAAAATATCTTCAGAAAATCTCTTGAATTTGGCCCTAATTAATTTTCTACCAGCATTATGACTGATGAAGCTTCAAACTGGGCTCAGAGACTGAGATTCCAGGTTGTCAACATGAGATAGTGTTAAACAAATGTCATGAAAAATAAATGCTTAGTGCCTTCTTGGAAGTCCCCATCACTCACATATGTACAAATTAATCTGTACAACTTCATACAATGAATGTTATTTACAATGAAAATGTATGCAACTTCATTAGATACAAAAAATGCAACAAATGACAATGGACACATTTGATCATAGCTGTCTTTTCAGCACTTTCGATTTCTGTGACCCAATCATAACCTTCACATGGTATAATACCTTTATACGGTGACGGTTTAAACAAACATCACCTTAACTTCAACAATACAATGGATTTTTCTTTAATTTTTTGTATTTCAAATTTCCAGCATGACCATGTTTATTTTTGCCACTGCTATAATCCATCAAGGTTCTCACTATGTTTACGAAACTAAAGACCTTGTGAAAGATTTGCCAAAAAGAAGGAAGACCTCCCATATATCATAAAGGAGCTTCTCTGGTTTCCCAAAACAGGAAGTCATGGACACAATGAAGAGTCTAGTAAGTTGAAAATACACATATTTCTGTTTTTCAATTAAATCAATTCCTCCAGCAAAATAAGAAAAAAAAAATGAAAATCCAGAAACAATGAAATTGCAGCATCATTTCATGATTGTACAATTTAAGCATTAAGAACTTGATGAATCAAGTTGTTATGAACACATTTTCACTGTCACACAAATTATAATAAATTTCATTTGTAATATACTTATAGAAATACCAAGGCACTTCAAATTTATGAATAATCCACTGAGTTATGCATAAGTATGTAGAAAAAATAAACATACATGAGAAAATAAATTCCAACAAAATTCTCACAAAACACATACTGCACTAGACAACTATGTTGCTTGAAAAATACCTGAGTACTTAAATATATAATATCACATCCTAGAAGTGTACACTGCAAGAGTATCTAAGTAAAATATTTAAAAAATATATATATATCTTTTTGAAAAACAAAATTTATGCTGTCAAATTCATACATTTCCATTTTTACTTTTTTAACATGAACAGTAAGTATAAACCAGTAAGTTGTTATGTGTACAAATATCTTATACTTTTGTGAATGTTCCTTGTGTCATAATGTTTCTAAGAAATTTTTTTTACAGGCACAATATGAATAGTAGAGAATATTTCTACAGGTCTGAAGAGTAAAGAAATCAAGAGGGTCAAACTTGGGGGGGGAAAAATACTGCATCAAATCCTGGTGGTTCTGGCAGCCATAGTACCCACTTCATTTACTTTTTGCTATTTTCTTGTCAACTAAATCAATTAAGGAACAAAAGTCAATGGCAACTTTGATTGCTTCTTGAACTCTGAAAAACAAAATCAATAAATTATCTTCACATGATACAAAATAATGTATTTATATTGAACAAGCAAAAGCAAACAAGTGATATTAAACAAATGCTAAGTGTGGAACAAGGGAAAAATCAGAATATTTCTGTGTTTTCCTTCATATAATCTCATATTTGTGATGAGCAAGTTATAATTTTAGGAATTTCATACCACTGAATGCATCCTAATTTCATAAAGGAACTAACATCAGGTTAAAAACTGTTGAATATGTGGCAGGGCTCTCCTTTGACCCGAGCTCCCGTGTTTTGACCCGGGAGATTTCTCAATGACGCTTATTTGACCCGGGGTAAAGTTGTACCAAGCGTCATTTTGACCCGGGGCAATAACAGCTGGTGCGTCAGTACCACCTGATCAGCCGGTCATAAAAACAGATTATGTGATCAATGAGTGCAACAGACCCCCCATTGACTCACTATCACTGTCAGTTACTCTAATGAGCCTAATAAATTCTCGTATTGCTTCAGCAATCTTCGTATACACCACTGAATGTAATCCCCGATTGCGTAACCAACCTAATTACAAATTCCCGTATTGCTTCGGCAATCGTGTACTCTCAATGCTACTGTTAGCTTCTGTACACGAGGTTGCTGGATCCCGTTTTTACGACGTGTGAAAAGATTACAGGCGAGAACCATGACAAAATGTGTTTACTTCCTATGGCTGTTACTCAGGTTAATTACCGATCGGAATCGGCTGAAATTTTTATTGTTTGATAATAACAAATAGTTTCATGGCAGTACTTTAACCATGCTGGTTTAAATGAAAGGTGTGATGATTGTAACAAATAAGCATGATTAGTCTGTCAACTGAAAATATGGGACCAAAACCGAAAGTAGATCGACTCTTCCAGAATCAAACAAGGTTTAAAAAAAAATGTAATGATGAAGGTAAGTAAAACTTTTATTTTTCCTTAGCTATCTTTCTGTATTGAATAACTGATAATGATTTGAGCAATTATGTTTTAATATGCCTGGATATTTATCTATGTAATTTTGAATAATATTGGTCAGATTTTTTTTTTGACTTTATTTTAAAAAAAAATTTTTACTATTTTATTGAATTATCCTGTTTACATTTGAGTTTGACAACAGTTTATGATGATGATCTGGACTATTCCATTATAAAAATGCAGCTTCCCAATGTGACTGCACTTCTAAGTAATGGAACAGATAATAATTCTTATTTTCATTTATTTTTTGGTTGACTTTTTTCAGGAGTTCCAGTTACATGCTTTGTGTTTCATTGTGACAAATAATCTGTCATTGATGGCCCAGAATGAACTCATCACCATTCAGCAGGAGAGAGGGGGCTTCCTTCCTAGAGGACAAATCATCAGCATATGCCGTTGTCCAGATATTTATTATAATCTTGTGTTTTGTATGCAATATTATAGAAATAAATTTAATTTTCATTTTGTTTTGTTTTGGTTTAAAACAGGATTACTTTTAATCAGAACACTTATTTTAAATAATATGTACATACAATAAACAAGTATACATTACATACACAAACATTGTTAATCTAAACATGTATATTGCTACATGTAAAATTTGTGACATATCACGATCCAAGCGAAATACTGCAAATTTTATTTGACTCTTAAGAATTTGTTTTTGACTCTTGAAAATTTGGCCCCAAGAGTCAATGACTCTTGGGTTCCAGAGACTAAGGAGAGCCCTGTATGGAAATATATTTAGGATTGTTTTTTATTAAAGAAACATGCCTAATAAAGTTCAATGGCTTAGCATGTAATAGCAATGCTATACTAAATCAATGAATAGATGGTAAACAAATCTTCCAACTTACTGTGCCTTAATTTCAGTGTACCTCGCCCGATCGAAGTTGCTATGTTTAATGGCGTTACGACACAATGAAGACATCCCTCTATAACACTGTTGTTTGGTTTTGTTGTGAGCGGCATTCTCCCAGTCTGGCAGCCTGTCTATGTAATCCACTGCCTTCAGACTGTATTCAACACTGGCATCCCAGGACTCTGACACAAGCAACTGCTTCCCTTGGTCTATACAGGTTGTCTGTAGGGCACAGATGAACAGGAGTTTGTTTAAAAATAGACAATATTCAAGGAATTTACTTGGAACTATACATCACTTGATTACTTTTAATCATTTTTTTTTTCAAATATGAAATGAAAGAGGCCGTTGGTTTTAAAGATTT
>CM037788.1:13870387-13920387 GCA_021229015.1 Solen grandis | reverse complement strand
GAAATAGTTCAGTATTTTTTCTATGAAATATACTTATTTATAGACGGTATTACAAAAAAATATATCTGTAAATAGGCTTGTTTGATATTTGTTCATATCATTATTGCATATGACAATTGTGATATAAAAGCGTTATTAGCTGTTTTGGTTTTGGCGAATTAATTTTCAATGAGCATCTCGGGAGGCTGGAAGAATTCAATATACATAGTAATTAAGGGGTTTCATGTCATAACACGGTGGATTCTTTTTTGTTGTTTTAAATCATTTTCACAAAGTAGCATTCCTCAATTGATGGAAAAGGATTGTATTTAACTTACTGAAATCACTTTCATGTTTACATCAAAAAGAAAAGTAATAACACCAAGCTGAATGATATATACAAGCTGCACCCCTTATTTACAGTAATTTTATAGTCCATAACGATGCGTTAACCAATAACAGGAGTCCTTTTATTCAGCTTAGAATTATTTACCGCTGTTAGCGTACATTTGATTGGTTTAAGATGCGAGTTGAAATCGAAATTATACAGCTACGCCGAATAAACATGGCATATATCAAGTGGGATATACCACGTGATTTTATAAATAAAAATGGAGAAAAAAAAATGCTCCGATAAAGTGACATTACTGAGTAAATTAGTATAAAAAAATTTCACGTGGGATTTGAAACATTTTTTCCAGCTAATACTGATGCTACCACCTAGAGTATGTCAAAAGCATAAAAACATGTAAGAAATTATCCTAATATTTAAGCTTGTTACTTTCCAAAAACGCAACAATATACCATATGACAATCACATGACCGGTTTGACAGATTGCGGTAACCAGACGATAAAAAATATGGAGGGAAATGCATTCATTAAAAATTTTAGGGGGGTAAATAATAAACTGCTTTAAAAGTATTTTTTTTTCTTTAAAACAGACTATGCCTCTAATCTTTTTACTTTTTTACTCTTGACACCTGTATTTTTCACACATCTTATGATCTGTCTATAGTTGCAAATCAGATAAAGAAAATACCGACGCTAATGACGTAATCATAGCTTGTGTAAATAGGAATTCCGGAAATTACGATACTGCGCGAAAACGTATGTGCGTGAAAACATATGACTCGACGATAGTTACAATTTTCGCACACTATATCTTGTATGCATTAGTCATAAATCTAGCCCAAGTTCTACCATGTGACCTGGAGAGATTTTTATTTATTTATTTTTAATTTTGGCACCAACTAATAGGCTTTCAGCTAAAAAGTTGGCAAAAAACACAGAAAACGAAGTGCACGTGCACTTTCTTTTGGAACTGAGTGTATGCTTAGATCAAAATATTTTTAACAGTTTTGGTAGAGAGTGATTAAAATATATTTTTATAAAATCTAAATCAGCCACATTTCGGAAAAATTTTTAAATTTTGGTAGAGAGTGACCCAAGGAACATCTGTGACAGATTCTTTTAAGAGTTCACATTTTCCCACTTTGAAGGTTTTTTATATAAAGTTTTATGAATTTGTAGATGCACTATACATGGTATTCATATCATATGAGCACAATAGGACTGAAGCATAAATTCTAACACTTTTTTGGCTAGATCACAACAATTCTTCAACTGAAACCAGCGCTTAATTATATTCTTTATTTGCTAGATTACAACAATTCTTCAACTGAAACCAGCGCTTAATTATATACTTTATTGGCTAGATTACAACAATTCTTCAACTGCAACCAGCGCTTAATTATATACTTTATTGGCTAGATTACAACAATTCTTCAACTGCAACCAGCGCTTAATTATATACTTTATTGACTAGATTACAACAATTTTTCAACTGAAACCAGCGCTTAAATATATAATTTATTGGCTAGATTACAACAATTATTCAACTGCAACCAGCGCTTAAATATATACTTTATTGACTAGATCACAACAATTCTTCAACTGCAACCAGCGCTTAATTATATACTTTATTGACTAGATCACAACAATTCTTCAGCTGAAACCAACGCTTAATTATATACTTAATTGGCTAGATTACAACAATTCTTCAGCTGAAACCAACGCTTAATTATATACTTTATTGACTAGATCACAACAATTCTTCAACTGCAACCAGCGCTTAATTATATACTTTATTGACTAGATTACAACAATTCTTCAACTGCAACCAGCGCTTAATTATATACTTTATTGGCTAGATTACAACAATTCTTCAGCTGAAACCAACGCTTAATTATATACTTTATTGACTAGATTACAACAATTCTTCAGCTGAAACCAACGCTTAATTATATACTTAATTGGCTAGATTACAACAATTTTTCAACTGCAACCAGCGCTTAAATATATACTTTTTTGGCTAGATTACAACAATTCTTCAACTGCAACCAGGGCTTAATTATATACTTTATTGACTAGATCACAACAATTCTTCAGCTGAAACCAACGCTTAATTATATACTTAATTGGCTAGATTACAACAATTCTTCAGCTGAAACCAACGCTTAATTATATACTTTATTGACTAGATCACAACAATTCTTCAACTGCAACCAGCGCTTAATTATATACTTTATTGACTAGATTACAACAATTCTTCAACTGCAACCAACGCTTAATTATATACTTTTTTGGCTAGATTACAACAATTCTTCAACTGCAACCAGCGCTTAATTATATACTTTATTGACTAGATCACAACAATTCTTCAACTGCAACCAGCGCTTAAATATATACTTTATTGACTAGATCACAACAATTCTTCAACTGCAACCAGCGCTTAAATATATAATTTATTGACTAGATTACAACAATTTTTCAACTGAAACCAGCGCTTAATTATATACTTTATTGGCTAGATTACAACAATTCTTCAACTGCAACCAGCGCTTAATTATATACTTTATTGACTAGATTACAACAATTTTTCAACTGAAACCAGCGCTTAAGTATATACTTTATTGACTAGATTACAACAATTCTTCAACTGCAACCAGCGCTTGATTATATAATTACATGGCTAGATTACAACAATTCTTCAACTGCAACCAGCGCTTAATTATATACTTTATTGGCTAGATTACAACAATTCTTCAACTGAAACCAGCGCTTGATTATATAATTGCACTGAATTGTTTGTCGGGCAAAATGACACAAAGACTGGAAATGAAAACACCATGTACATATGTATATGAATAAACAGTGAACGACGCATAAGTCAAACGTTTAATCTGATCAATACAATAAATATATGTTGTCGACCGCAAACTTAATACTACAAACTAATCAACAACAACAACAACAACAAAAACTCTTAGAAGGGGGAAATTGTATTTAACACATATGCAAATAAACAAAATAACCACATAGCCAATACATAAAAAATGCAACTTAACGCCAATATATACAATATACCATATAAACTGGAAACGATAACAACAACTCGAATATATAATATTGCAATAAATAAATATGCTGTATATACACGAAATACTTAAAAACAGTAATACATAATAATGCCGGGTCGATTTATTATATTTATTATTATTTTCACGCATCCCCCATGTGTAATATGCCAAAACAATATAGACCTCAACTCATATGGTTGATAACCGTCACGAATCGTGTCTTATCACCCTAGGCAATATGAATATGAACTCTCCATATGGTGTGCCACGTAAACAAATTATTTTAAGAAAATTTAAGTTTAATAAAGTGCCTTTACCTTAACATATAGAAAAAACTGTATATGATATTACGGAAAAAATTTTTAAAAAAAAAGGTGAAAATAAATAGCCACTTAACAGCTACGTACGGTATTTGAACACATATAGTATGTTCGACTGTCGGCCGGGAGTTGTGGCGTGCTCCTGTAATCCAGCTACCTGGACGTCTGAGGACGGCTTGAGGTTGGGAGCCCTGCTGTCAGATTGTCTGTGTCGATCGGGCGTCCGCACTAAGCCCGGCATCAATATGGGCCATTCGGGGGAGCCCGGGCGGTCCAGGTTGACTAAGGAGGGACGTACAGGCCCAGGGTGGTGACACAGCAGGCAAAAGTTCCCGTGTCGCGCAGTAGTGGGATAGCGCTCTTGAACAGGCACCTGCCAGCAGCCCGGCCGATATAGCTGCACTCGACCCTTTTTACCTTTTATTTTTTTAAATTTTTTTTTTAATGAGGCTCGGGGACTCTGTTGCATTGTTAACAATCATAAAAAAATAATCATAAAATAAAATAAAAAATGCAATTAAAATTTTAGGCATAGAATGGTAAGATTTTGATGCTTTTTACCATCTGTAACTTAAGTTATATAGTATATGTTATATTTTCATTTTGGTCTGCTTTGTCCAGCTTGGTACTGAAAAAAATGCATTCTATTTTATATTTTGAGATTTGTAAATTATTAACCAAAACTTCACTAAACATTTCTTTATTATATAAAACAATTCTTATATTATAAAACAATTTCTATATATTATAAAACAATTATATATATTATAAAACAGCTCAATATATCAAAATTCTATTACTTAATCTTTAAAATCGTTCTGTCTGTAACATATTGTAAGTACAATTATGGTACTTCTTACTCTCGAAATTTGCAGCATTTAACTGATAAAGAATATGTAAATTATATGAACTTTTTATACGGTGTTTAAAATTATATTATCATTAAAAAGTAATAATCAATCGTCACTTTACCTCGAAACACGACCCTTAAATACTTAAATATCTACACAAATCATAAAAATGAACCTTTTTTCTCTCTTAGTCTGATCACAAATAATAGCCAGAGAGTAAAATAGCGGAAAAAAGATCATACAAGGACTCGAACCAACAACCCTTTGTTTCAAATTAATCGACTCTTGCATAAAACTAACAGATTTATATACACATATATTAAGGTGTGTGTGTGTTGTGTGTGTGTGTGTGAATCAGACTCCTGATGATTTATTTTGCTGCAAATAATTGATACGTAAAGATATAACAGTAAATAAATATCAACGTGCAGACGTCTTTATTGGTTTTTGTACTCGTAATATATGGTAGAACGAATTATTAGATATTTTAGATGATTCAAATCCAGTAGCATCTTTATGAAAAATGCCTCATCACCTCGGGCAATATGAACTCACCATATGTTTTGCCACGTAAACAAATTATTTTTGGAAATTTAAGTTTAATTAGGTACCTTTACCTAAATATGGAAGAAGAAATTGTACATAATATAACCAAAAATAAACGAAAAATAAAATAAAATAAAATAAAAACCAATACCAAAAAAATAAAATAATACGTGAACAAATTTTACCAAATAACAGCTTCGGTATTTGAACACATATAGTATGTTCGACTGTCGGCCGGGAGTTGTGGCGTGCTCCTGTAATCCAGCTACCTGGAGGCCCGGGTCTGAGGACGGCTTGAGGTTGGGAGCCCTGCTGTCAGATTGTCTGTGTCGATCGGGCGTCCGCACTAAGCCCGGCATCAATATGGGCCATTCGGGGGAGCCCGAGCGGTCCAGGTTGACTAAGGAGGGACGTACAGGCCCAGGGTGGTGACACAGCAGGCAAAAGTTCCCGTGTCGCGCAGTAGTGGGATAGCGCTCGTGAACAGGCACCTGCCAGCAGCCCGACCGATATAGCTGGACTCGATCCTTTTTACCTTTTATTTTTTTTAAAAATTTTTTAATATATAGAATCATAAAAAATCATAAAAAAAAAAATAGAAATAAAATAAAATAAAAAATGCAATTAAAATTTTAGGCAAAGAATGGAATGATTTTGATGCTTTTTACCATCTGTAACTTAAGTTATATAGTATATTAGTATATATTTTCATTTTGGTCTGCTTTGTCCAGCTTGGTACCGAAAAAAAAATGCAATTTATTTTATATTTTGAGATTTGTAAATTATTAACCAAAACTTCACTAAACATTTCTTGATTATATAAAACAATTCTATATATTATAAAAAAATTTCTTTATATTACAAAACATTTATATATATTATAAAACTATAAAATATAAAGTTCTTCTGTAACATATTGTAAGTACAATTATGATACTTTATTTCTCTCGAAATTTGCAGCATTTAACTGATAAAGAATATGTAAATTATATGAACTTTTTATACGGTGTTTAAAATTATATTATCATTAAAAAGTAATAATCAATCGTCATTTTACCTCGAAACACGACCCTTAAATACTTAAATATCTACACAAATTATAAAAATGAACCTTTTTTCTCTCTTAGTCTGATCAGAAATAATAGCCAGAGAGTAAAATAGCAGAAAAAAGATCATACAAGGACTCGAACCAACAACCCTTTGTTTCAAATTAGTCGACTCTTGCATAAAACTAACAGATTTATATACATATATTAAGGTGTGTGTGTGTGTGTGTGTGTGTGTGTGTGTGTGAATCAGACTCCTGATGATTCATTTTGCTGCAAATAATTGATACGTAAAGATATAACAGTAAATAAATCTCAATGTGCAGACGTCTTTATTGGTTTTTGTACTCGTAATATATGGCAGAACGAATTATTAGATATTTTTAGATGATTCAAATCCAGTAGTATCTTTATGAAAAATGCCTCATCACCTCGGGCAATATGAACTCACCATATGTTTTGCCACGTAAACAAATTATTTTTGGAAATTTGAGTTTAATTAGGTACCTTTACCTAAATATGGAAGAAGAAATTGTACATAATATAACGAAAATAAACGAAAAATAAAATAAAATAAAAACCAATACCAATAAAAAATACGTGAACATAATTTACTTAATAACAGCTTCGATATTTGAACACATATAGTATGTTCGACTGTCGGCCGGGAGTTGTGGCGTGCTCCTGTAATCCAGCTACCTGGAGTGCCGGGTCTGAGGACGGCTTGAGGTTGGGAGCCCTGCTGTCAGATTGTCTGTGTCGATCGGGCGTCCGCACTAAGCCCGGCATCAATATGGGCCATTCGGGGGAGCCCGGGCGGTCCAGGTTGACTAAGGAGGGACGTACAGGCCCAGGGTGGTGACACAGCAGGCAAAAGTTCCCGTGTCGCGCAGTAGTGGGATAGCGCTCGTGAACAGGCACCTGCCAGCAGCCCGGCCGATATAGCTGGACTCGATCCTTTTTATTCACAATAACAATGAAATAAATACATGAGACAAAGAATGATATATTTTTTTTAATGATTTTTTACAATATTTTAGAAAAAGCCATATCATGGAACTTCTTGGTTCAAAATTTGCAGCATTCTATCGTTGAATAAATATGTAAAACATACCAAGGAGTTTAGAATTAAATAATCAGCAAGTAAAGGAAAAAGTTTACCTTTGTACATGAAAAAAAAACATAAAATGAAAAAAAAAATGATTAACATTGATTTCTTTCTTAATCTAGTATGAGTGATATAGAAATACATGTATAGAAAGAAAAAATGACTCTAGTGAGATCCGAACCCACAACTCTGTTTCAAAGCAGTTGGCTGTGAGTTTATCCTATCTGTTGAACATAATGCATTAGAGTTTATGAAGGCTATTTGTGAAGAACGTTTCTTTTTCACGATTTGTAGCGTATTCGCGTCTTACCACGCTTCCGTTTTACTGAACAGACACATGCTGCCTCATGCATATGCGAATGCCTCGTCATTGAAAATAAGCGTCAACAGTGGCCGAGGAGTACTGGCGTTCGCCTCCGGAGTGGGAGGTCGTGGGTTCGATACCTGATTGCGATATACCAAAGTCTTTACTGGTAGCTCCCTACTTGGCGCTCAGCTTTTATACAGGGTAAATTCACAACTGGTTGACCCGGTGTTTGGATAATTTGAGAAGATGTGGGATCATGCCTCATCATGAAAATGTGTGCCAAATAATTCTTAGATACTAAACTGCACTAGGATTGAAGACCGAACACGGAACCAAGTATCGAACCTTTGACGTGCATACGCAGCATTTTACTAGAACTGACTCACCGGTAACATGGATATTGCACGTTGCCTCGAGGCGAGATTTTTCACCAAATTTTATAAAGTTCTTTCAATGGGTTAAGACGCGGGCATGTAATATTAGCAAACTCCATGACTAGGATATTTGAGCTTCGATTGTGACATTGAGCCCACACGTCTGGAAAATATTGCCGATAACAATAATTGTTACATTTATTTGAATGACAATGTCCTTTCTTACGCGCGGTGCCCTAGAGAACAGAATGAAAATGAGACCCTTATACACGCGGTGCTCTAGAGAACAGAATAAGACCTGTATACACTTGGTGCTCTAAAGAACATAATGAGACCCGTATACACGTGGTGTTCTAGAGAACAGAATGAGAGCCGTATACACAGGGTGCTCTAGAGAACAGAATGAGAATGAGACCCTTATACACGCGGTGCTCTAGAGAACAGAATAAGACCCGTATACACTTGGTGCTCTAAAGAACATAATGAGACCCGTATACACGTGGTGCTCTAGAGAACAGAATGAAACCCGTATCCACGTGGTGCTCTAAAGAACAGAATGAGACCCGTAAACACGTGTTGGTCTAGAGAACAGAATGAGACCCGTATACACGTGGTGCTCTAGAGAACAGAATAAGATCCGTATACACGTGGTGCTCTAGAGAACAGAATGAGAGCCGTATACACAGGGTGCTCTAGAGAACAGAATGAGAATGAGACCCTTATACACGCGGTGCTCTAGAGAACAGAATAAGACCCGTATACACTTGGTGCTCTAAAGAACATAATGAGACCCGTATACACGTGGTGTTCTAGAGAACAGAATGAGACCCGTATACCCATGGTGCTCTAGTATACGCGTGATTCTCTAAAGAACAGAATGAGACCCGTATTCACACGGTGCTCAAGAGAACAGAATGAGACCCGTATACACGTGGTGCTCTAGAGAACAGAATAAGACCCGTATACACGTGGTGCTCTAGAGAACAGAATGAGACCCGTATACACGTTGTGCTCAAGAGAACAGAATAAGACCCGTATACACGTGGTGCTCTAGAGAACAGAATAAGACCCGTATACACGTGGTGCTCTAGAGAACAGAATAAGATCCGTATACACGTGTTGGTCTAGAGAACAGGATGAGACCCGTATACACGTGGTGCTCTAGAGAACAGAATAATACCCGTATAAACGTGGTGCTCTAGAGAACAGAATAAAACCCGTATCCACGTGGTGCTCTAAAGAACAGAATGAGACCCGTAAACACGTGTTGGTCTAGAGAACAGAATGAGACCCGTATACACGTGGTGCTCTAGAGAACAGAATAAGATCCGTATACACATGGTGCTCTAGAGAACAGAATAAGACCTGTATACACGAGGTGCTCTAGAGAACAGAATAAGACCCGGATACACGTGGTGCTCTAGAGAACAGAATGAGACCCGTATACACGTTGTGCTCTAAAGAACAGAAAAAGACCCGTATACACGTGGTGCTCTAGAGAACAGAATGAGACCCTTATACACATGGTGCTCTAGAGAACAAAATAAGACCCGTATACACGTGGTGCTCTAGAGAACAGAATAAGACCCGTATACACGTGGTGCTCTAGAGAACAGAATGAGACCCGTATACACGTGGTGCTCTAGAGAACAGAATAAGACCCGTATACACGAGGTGCTCTAGAGAACAGAATAAGACCCGTATACACGTGGTGCTCTAGAGAACAGAATAAGACCCGTATACACGTGGTGCTCTAGAGAACAGAATGAGACCCGTATTCACACGGTGCTCTAGAGAACAGAATGAGAATGAGACCCGTATACACGTGTTGGTCTAGAGAACAGAATGAGACCCGTATACACATTTAGAAAACAGAATGAGACCCGTTTACACACGGTGCTCTAGAGAACAGAATGAGAATGAGACACGTATACAAGTGGTGATCTAGAGAATAGAATGAGAATGAGACCCGTATACACGTGGTGCTCTAGAGAATAGAAGGAAATCCGTATCCGTTATGGATTTGGTGCTTACAACATGGAGTTTGGTCTCTTTGATTGATGTTTGATAGTATACTAGTATTTAACATTATTATTG
This sequence comes from Solen grandis, assembly GCA_021229015.1. Taxonomy (NCBI): domain Eukaryota; kingdom Metazoa; phylum Mollusca; class Bivalvia; order Adapedonta; family Solenidae; genus Solen; species Solen grandis. The sequence goes on along the minus strand of CM037788.1, from coordinate 13,910,339 downwards.
AATCATTCATTTACTTTCGACTAGTTTTATCACGGACTTTTTCATGGTTGGGTTTAAACCCTCCGAACGATAGCAACTGGGACTAGAAATAGTGGGCAAGAAATACAGCCAAACGTCTCAAATTAAGGCTGGCAACGATTAAACTCGGTTGATCGACCGGGTATCGAATACCATATATTTACTCGCACGCTTGCGCACGCGTTGTATAATAGTACACTTCTTCATTGTAAAAACGGTATATTTGAACATAATATAAACATGAACATGCGTTTTCACTTTAAGTTTTTCCTTCCAAGGTTAAAATATACGTGCAGAACATAAAATGAAATATAATTGTGTTATATGATACATGGCGTGTGTGAAGTAATAAATTTGTAGATCTAGAGATCATTTCTCGCAACGTTTGCATGTATATATAAGAAGACATGGTACAGATTGCGAAGCTGATCATAATCTGCATAAGTAATTCTTTGTGAACTCTTGTAGGTTAACATGCACACACCTCACAATGATTTCCCCCAAATAAAACACAATGTGTTTGTAAACAGTATGTTTAGAGGTAGAAAATTCGTACCTCGGTCTCTCTTTTTCAGTATTTAGGGTAGGCTAAGGGTAAGGTTTTGGGTTAGGGTTAGTTTTAGTTTATGTGGTTTGGTTTGGTTTTTGGGTTGAAAATAATGATTAGTTTTTTTTAAACGTTGAAATTCATACCGAAATAAAAATAAAATTAAAATTAAAAAAGAAACAACAAAAAAGTATACTTTGGAAAAATTACCTCGGTAATGCATATACCTCGGTTTTCATATACAAATCGTGGTACAAACCGTCTTGATGAGGTATGAGGCACACATGCAAAATCTCGGTAAAATAGGTCGACCAAGTTGTGTGTTTGTGTGTGTGTGTGACTTAAATTGATTTTTGACATTAAATTCTACTGTGACATATTTTCAAACTTCACAGTAGATACTCATATACACAATCGCAGCTACGCAAAGTTAAATGTAAAAATTTAGAAAGAGAAAAGGAGCTAGCTTTTGCCATATTCATTTAGCTCTTTTAAGCGTCAAAGAATCGGGCCGAAGTACAATTGTTGTTGGCGTGATTCTTCGTCATTGCGGGAAAATGATATGATATCCGTTTTGTTGCTCTACTGGTACTTGCTTCTTTACTTAAAGCAGTAAAACATTGGGAACCAGCATGTCAGAAGACTGCATATTGAGATGGTCACTATAACTGACGTTCGCACCTAATGGACACGACTAAATCAAAGATCTTCATTTATAGTAGGTAATTGGTAATACAAAAGGTTTTAATAATAATATGGTGTAATCTTTTTTACAACTTATGTTCCCATACTCAAATGTGGTTATTATTGTTAGCAGGAAAAGTTTAAGTACGAAAACGGCAAGTACGTGTATACTCGATTCTATGTAAGTACAATAAAACACTCCGCAGATAAGACCTAAAAACGTTAAATTAAATTTTAAATATCGAAAAACATAATGGCATCTGACAACTATTATCAAAGACAATTTCAAGAAAAGACAAGAGAAATATCTTTAGATTTTTTTTTTCCCTTAACAAAATTACATCATGTAAAATCAGGCACGAAGAAACGCATAGCACTGTTTGGAAAATTAAAAAACCGTATCAGGAACCGTGCCGGCTCTTGCCGGTCCGGAATTACGACTTAAATAAATAAATAAATAAATAAATAAATACGGGTGGGTTATATTCTTTATCCAAAATGCTTTATTACACCATTTCACAACTTATCAGCCTGACAATAATATCTGGACAGGCCATGTTGAAACAGAGTCAAATGTGCCCCAAACTATGGGTTTTGCGGTTAATTACAACACTTAAGATCCTAAGATGTACGTGTATATTAAAATGTTCATTTCAATTATTATTATTTCTATTATTAAAAAAATAAAAAGAAAGAAGAGGGATGAACCCGTCTGTTGCCACCTTACTGTAATAATAATGCACACCGCTAAGCTAGTTTCCTACATATGATAATATGGTGGCAAAATTCAGAACAAAAAATATGCCACAAGTAAATGAATACATTTACAAGATAGTGTCCTAAATATTTTGTTTGTTTAAAAGATAGCAGACCTTGTTAAATAATCTGTCGGCAGGTAGAGAAGGTCACATGCTTCCTGATAAGACACAGGGACTGTCTGGGTAGGTAAGTTTGTATCGTTTGTTGCAATATTACATCTTTTAATAATTAAGCTCATGTAATTATCATGACGCCTGTACTATAACATACATTAAAACTGAATATTGGGTAAATGGACTTAGTTTATTTGCTTAACACATAAAGATACAAGTGTTTTTATTTTCTGAATATTTTTCTAAAATTTTCCTAAAATTGTTTGTCATAGAATGACCATTAGTAGTGGAAATAGCAAGTATAAACATTGATGACATATTATGTCACGTGATAGTACGTTGCCGGAGTCGTACTCGGGAATGTACAATAGTAGTCCGACAACCCGACTCGTATAATTTAAAATGAATAAAAAACAAACACCATTTTGTTCAAGATGGGATCTTCATAAGAGTAATATAATATACTGGGCCACAACAATGGCATCCTATTGAAATACTAATTTTGTCAGTTATTCGCTTATTGCTGAACAGAATGGGAAAAACAAAATGTGAATAGACTATTGTATATTATGTTAGTCATAAAGCTCAAACATAAATGAGGTTACTAAATCTGAATAACTATGTTAAAGAAATGGAAACTACATACCGGGTAATTATATCTATATCTAGTCTATGTCAACGTTATGCTTATTAGTAAATCCTGCATTACTGAGTTTGTCACTCAAGATATTTATAGCTGCGTTGCTTAAGAAGGATCATCGCCTCGCACTCTCGGCGTCACAAGAAGTTCGTGCCAAGGCGTGCGTGCAGGATGTCAAAGCGTATACAACCGTTCGCAACCAGTCAGCTATAAAGTATCATGCTCTACACGTGCACCTTATGCTGTACATATGTACACGTGAATATCGTGGTTTATGACACCGATCTGACTGAAAGCGATCGATTGCATACGGTTTGGCATACTGAACGCACATCAAATGGGGGCTTTCCTACACAAAAAAGCCTCATACTGGGTTGATGTCTTATAAATAAGGCTTTATGCATTTGTATTATTTTCAGCCGGTAGAAAGCAACAACAGAACATGCCGTCTTACAAGTTACTATATTTCGATGTGCGTGGGCGAGGCGAACTGGCCCGGTACGTGTTTTATGCGGCAGGGAAAGATTTTGAGGACTTTAGATTCAAGCGAGAAGAATGGCCGACATATAAACCAAGTAAGTAATATTCCATAATCTAACGTCATCAGCGACTTTCTCCGAAATACCAAATAAGCGACACACTGAAACTACTTTATCGTATGATTACAAGATTCTCAATATAGTCCGTTTGAGGTAACAAAAACAACTGATAGAATCATAAATACCTTAGTTACTACAGGGATCTATCTAACAAGCTTTGTACATGTTCCAAGATACACGTATAGTGTACCAAATCTAGCATTAAATATAAAAGAATGCAGAAATGTCCATCCTTGTTCCCTTGTTCTAAATGAGAGTAAGCCAAATTTTCACTGAAAAACAACAACAACAACAACAACAACAACCCCTGAAAAACGTGGGAGATTATCTGAGCTGTATGGCGTGTGGAGTGTTGCAAAATTGTATAAAAAAGATTTGTTTAATAAAATATATTTATGTTCTAAAAATATTTATGAGGTAAAAAATATATTTGGACTAAAAAAATACATATATACGGACTAAAAAATATAAATATGGACTAAAATATATATATGGATTTTTTTATATATGGATTTTTTATATATGGATTTTTTTTTAGAACATGAATATATTTTGTTGAACAAATATTTTTTTATACAATTTTGCAACACTCCACACGCCATAGAGCTGTTCTTCGTATCATATAATCATAAACAGCTAATTCTCAACGCACATGGAGTGTAACATAGGTATCGTGCTACGGTTGAGCAGATGTAGAAAACTCCTGTATAAGCCAGTAGCAAAATTTCCTTTTAAAAGGAAGGCTTGCTTAGTTAATTATTAACGGGTTGGTGCTTAATCACCAGCTGTTTTTTTCGTGTCTTGGCCCCAGTATGTCGAATGAACTTACCGAAAAGTTTGAATATAGATTTGAAGAATTGTTGGCACATGCTTGCAAGTGTTGTTTAATACTGTGTGTATATATGAACAGTTAAATCAAAAGTTTTATACAATTTTTATAGAGTTATATGTTGATTGCTACAACTGCTACAAATTACAAACCAAACTTTGAAGGCCAGTATGATATTTGGGTTAATAATAATAAATGGTTTCCGGGTATCATTTTGTTAAAAACCAAATAAGAGTATCAGAAATGCTAATCACAGATGCTCGAAGGTACCTGGGGCGAATCATATCGAACTTCGAGCCCCTGTGTTTCTGATTGTCTGTTCCTTCCCACAAGTTATCAAAATTTTGGGAAACTCGCATATGACGTGAACATAAACGAATAAAATCGACTATCTGTCGAAATAATACGAGAACAATGGTGAGGGAATCACAAATCCGAGTGAAATAAAAGGCTTGCGGCCTGTGACTGTTATTTCGGTGTAAGTCTATTTAAAATATAAGAAAACTGTTTCGTTAGGATGTTTCTTCGAGTTCCAGATGCAAGTAATGGAATGGCTCAATGGCGTTAACTACTTTTCCCTTCAAAACACGTTTACCGAAAAGCCTATATTGTGCATTTGTTACAGTCTTTCTATTCTACATTTAAATCTTATTCTAGATATATTTTAGAATCTATATTGTGCATTTGTTACAGTCTTTCTATTCTACATTTAAATCTTATTCTAGATATATTTTAGAATCTATATTGTGCATTTGTTACAGTCTATCTATTCTACATTTAAATCTTATTCTAGATATATTTTAGAATCTTATTCTAGATATATTTTAGAATCTATATTGTGCATTTGTTACACAGTCTTTCTATTCTACATTTAAATCTTATTCTAGATATATTTTAGAATTCCCATGACCCTCGTCCACATTCAATTTGGAGTTATTTTATCAACTGCAAGATTTTTGAAAGGGGCCAACATATTTACTATGATAAAAAATCTCATAGTAAAACGAACCACGCCATGTAGATTCTTCCGCCCTTTGATAGTTTGTTATGGGTCACGTATGTGTTGAGCTTTTGTAACTTTAGATACTTTACTTTACGCAAAAGGCAAATAAACTTTAAATTTAATTGAATACAATGTTTTCAAACGGACTATAAAACGCGATTGCAAAATACCACGGTAGAAATTGTTATTCATGCATTTACACAAACAATGGAAGGTAAATACGGCCTCTATTGTCCGGTGATGACGGACATGTCTTCAGATTCAAAGGTTGTGGGTTGCAGTAAAAATCTTTCATGACACAAAGTACTGGTCAAACCCAGGAACTGTCGAGGTATTAGAATAATTTACAAATATTTGTACTTAATTCTACGTTAAAAATGAGGTTAGAAAAAAAATGCTTGTTGGTTGGATATCTTCTTACTGGAAATTTAAATTTAAAACAAACTATATGGATCATGCGAGACTTTTTTGGTACCATTTCTCTGTGTTATTAACTTTTGTCTGTAAATTCATTTTCTGCTTTACAACAGAAATATCGCGAGCGAGATGCATGCATCACAACTCAAAATTACCTCTGTGTATATTGGAGCATTTCAGGGTACGCATACGTTCGTATCCAAGAACATATATAGTCGAAATATTCAATGCCACGTCGTGGTTTTATGATGGTAGCTAGAGATAACAACAAGCTTGCCACTCCAGTTAAAAAACATGTATCGCGATCTAGATATGGGCCACCTGTGTTCATAGATGATCGGTTGAAATAAATAAAAAAAAAAAAAAAATAAAAAAAAAAAAAAATAAAAAAAAAAAACTACTCAACCTCGTTAATGTTGGTGAAGTCTTTTATCCTGACAAATAAACCTGGCAAGTGTAGGTCACTTTACACGGAAAAACGACCACTTCGGCGAAATCGGTTAAATATAGAATACGGTATCCCCAAAGCAGGCGCTTGCGGTACCACGTGACACGTTCCGCGACATGGCGTTCTCACCAGTTCCGCATGCGCAAATAGTGAATGTGATCAGTCAAGTGATGGCAAATGAAAACAGAAAAGCTAAATATAGGTTTAATAATTCTAAATATACTTTCAATACCGTTCGTAAAGATATTGCCTGTGACCGGGAAACTACCCTGTCTTTTACAATCACGAAATGTTGCATTGGGTGACCATGCGTCTGTAAACTAAACCAAAATATAAGCTACTCGGCCAGAAAGAATCAGTTAACACAACTTCTCTTATTTGAAAGTACAAGCGCATCGGCTTTTCTCACATTATCGCGGTCGCGCCGATAGTAGACAAGATTTCCTTCACACGCTTATATGAGTAGCGAATCTGTGTAGGTATTTGTTGATACACATATAAAATCAAATTCTCAGTCAATGTTCATCTGTGAATAAGCTGCTTTGAGTTCGTTCATTTTCGTGCAAGTTTATTTATTTTTAAGTTAAGTAATAGTAGAAATCGGTATCATATTTTAATATAGTCATTTAATAGACCATATTTTTTATTGACAGAAATGAAGTACGGCCAGGCACCCGTCCTCGAAGTCGATGGGAAGCAGTTGTGCCAGAGCAACTCAATAGCAAGATTCCTGGCACGTGAATTTGGTGAGTAATACCTGATAAGAGTTTTTGCCTTCGCTAGCTCATTTACTCAATGCACGTGTTACTACCTTTTCTAAATTTGCTTCCAAATCATTTTGTTTATTGGTTGAACTTCGTTCTGTCTTTTTTGTCACAGTCATAAGGCATATATCACTTAAAACGAGAGAATTATCTAAAATTAACCTAAAAATTAACATTAGATTGAATATCTTTGCTAAATGACGCCTGAAGAAAGTCCTGAAGTTGTGTTTCATGTTTGTACACCGCTAATTTCGGAACGCAGTGGCTGATAATTGAAAGCAAAGATTTTTTAATGTTCCATGCTAAACTTAATTTTGAGCAGCTCATTCATTTTAATTGTTCTCTGTTCAATTTTTCGGTTCTTTGCCCATCGCGCACTTTATTTACATCGCAAACTCAGAGAGACTGTCGTTTGTCGTTATTGCGATTTTTGCAGAGAGACTATGCACCGTGGTTTATACGAATTGTTCATTTAAAGGGGTTGGGAGTACGACAATGCGAAAATGTTGTATGTTGTCTGTATATTTATGACTGGTGTAAACTTTCAGCTGAAATTGCTGCACTGTTTTCTTTGTTTTATCGCATGGGCCGGGTGTAATTTTTTAACTTGTACTTCAGGGTTGGCAGGCAAAAACAGCTGGGAGCAGGCGCTTGTTGATGAGACTCTAGAGTTAGGAAATGATATGCGACAGGAAGTTGTAAAATTTGTCTTCGAGAAAGACGAGGCTAAAAAGGTGATATTTTGTCAATAAATCACATTCTGCTGTTTGCTTGCTGGGTTGATTATTTCTGGCATTTTGGGATATTGACTATATGAGAGAGATAGAGCTGTCTCACCGTAGAAAAATGCAAGAAGACCGTCACACCCATTCATAATATATAGAATGGGTCATCAAGATTGGAACTATTCTTATTAGCTTTAAATAAATGACCATATACAACACAACACTCATTTTTGCTGACAGAAGTAATAAGTTCTGATCTACCTTCATTTTGTAATAGTTCTCTGAACATAACTAGCAGTTCTTTTCTTTATGCAGTTCATCTTGACACAGGTCTATGTTTTTGCTTGATGATATATATTTCTGAAACAACATAATGTGTAACGATACGGTTGTCGCGTTATGAAATTTCCTCCGTAATGAAAGTTACCACGTTTTATTTTTCATACCTAAAATCTCAGAAAACGTTGTATAGCCGCTTACCCTCACCAGAACCTTATAAACCTTATTAATGATCACTTTCATATCGTTATACCGGTTTTAAAGGTAAGCACTGTGTTCAGCATTCAATCATTCATATTAAAAATATTTGCCTTAAAATATATATTTGATTTGGCTGATAATATTAAAATCTTGCTCAACCAACCAGTTTATTATCATAACGTTGTATGAATATGTACGTACCGGTATTTCCTATCATATTTTACAGGCAGAATTGGCTAAAAACCTGGCTGAAGTGGTATTCCCGAAGTTCTTGAAATTTTTTGACAGCATTCTTGAAAAGAATGGGGGAAAGTTCTTTGTTGGTGATGCCGTGAGTTTTCAGTATTTGCATTTTTAAAAGTAATACGACGTAACTCAAATTTGCTGTAAATATCATTTCGTTCGAGTGACTTATTGACTTAAAGAAAAAGAAAACAAAAAAAGATAAAGACATTTTATGATCACAAATTTAAAACAACAATGGTTATAAATCTAGTCATAAAATTACAGTCGTTAACGTATTTTTCTGCAATATATATATATATAAGTTCACATGCGATTATAATTTAATTATTTACTGAATATACAAACATGTATTATATTTGTCCAATTAACATATTTATACGCCGAAATATGGAATGATAATTGTGTTAGTTTTACAATGTCACTGGTGATCTAAATAGGGTTTATATTATCGTTTATACTGCACTGAGTTAAACTACATTTCGTTATACGAGGATTTCCAATTGTTGCAGTTAACCCTGGCCGACCTGGCTGTATACTGTGCCTTTGATACTCCATTGATGAAGAACCCCAAACTGATGGATGACTTCCCGAAATTAAGAGCCCACAGGGAGCGAGTTGGGGCCATACCGAAACTTGCGGAGTATATCAAAAATAGATCACCTACTGATATTTAGATACATGTACATGGACTTAAAAAAAATAAAGTTATTGATTTTTTTAAAATATGTTGCGTTATCTTGGTAAAGACAAGGGTAATAATATCTTACTGTATTGACCCATCTAATGCGGTTTCCCGTAATACTTCGCTATAAACTTCGGCAACACTCGGGCATGCATGAGTGGGTCAATTTATCATTTATTTTCGAATTTCAAATAAGATATTTTGATAATTTGGAATTATTTGGCCAATGTTAATTGATAAAACATCAAAAGTTCGAACACATTGAAGATGCCGATCATATTTGAATTTTGATATAATTGAAGCAGTTACGGACAATCTTCGACCGACTGGTCTTTGATTTAAAGCGCCGAAAAAAAAGTTGGACAAAAATAAAAAGAATCAAAACAATCGAGTTTACGTTGTCAAAGTTAAACATTGGAACAATTTATTAATGATATCAATGCAGTTGTATCCAGTATTATACATTGTCAATTAACATTTGATTACAACAATTTACGCCGCGTGACATAACAGACTCAAATTATGTGTTAAGCTAAGTACTTAACCCTTTCCCTCATAGAGGAAACCATGAAAAGACCTATGCGAACAGCATAAAACCAGATCAGCCTGCGAGTAACTCGCAGTTCGCTGCTCCTCAGTAGTCTGGAAATGAGGACTTTATAATTAAATTTGGTAAGGTTTAACTGTGGTTTTCTGCAGATCAGGCTTTATGTGGTACCTACTGAGTGCGTCAAAATGAGTCTATATGAGGGAAAGGGTTAATGTACAGTGCTATTCATAATTCATATAGTAATTTCGCGGAGCATGGGCGGCTGGATAAAGTTGTATAAATCCACACACAGTGATCATAAAAATCTATGTATAGTGTATTCCTATCAGAAAAGTATCAAATAAAGAACATGATTAAAAATGATATTGAAGAAACCTATCATGGCAAAGAACGGTTTTGGCGAGGAATTTTGCATATTTCATGATATATTCCTAGAATTGTTCAGATTGATGAAATAACGACAAAAAGTTCAAATTCTTTAAAACGTATTTTGAAAGACTGGACGGTATGGCTTTAAACCAAATAGAAAAGCCAATTTGTGTATTTAACTGGATCTTCATTTAACAGAACGCTCCAGGATCAGTGGTTAGATTTAGGTGCCCATCTTTCCCCACCTGTGATTGACTGACGTTTGTTACTACAAAAATATAACCCTGTTACTGGCCAGAAGCTATGTATAATTTTGAATAATCAACGTGTCATTTTGCTGATTAATTGTAAGTAACTGAAATGTTTTTTTTCGAAAAAAAAAAATCCTGTATTTTGATAACTTTTTTATTTTGAAAAACATGTATATATATTTTATTATATAGTGTATTGTTTTTCAAAAGTTTTATCAGCCTAAACATCGAGTAAAGACCAACGCATAACTTGAAATGAAGAATAAAAACATTTTAGAGAGTAAAAGTGACATTTACAAAAAATATCATGCGTGGATTCAGGAAACCCTGGTGATGGAAACATCCCGAAACGCTGTACAAGGATATTCATGAATGCTTTTAATGAATCTTATATTTATTCAAGAACTATATTTTTGATTATTTTTCTAACAGAATATTTGAAAAATTCAATGTTATCATTTGTTTTTCTTCACTCAAATAGATCATTCATCAAGTTAGTTAGGATAGTTTATATATGTACTTCCTTCAAAAGTACGCCTCTCTGTTTGTGTTAGTCTCAGGAATTAAAAAGGAAAGTAAACCTTATGAATGTGTTGTACAACACGTGACAAATGATCCAAAGTAAACATACAACGAAATCACACAATAATGAGATGTAGCATCATGTCCTCTTACCATAACTAGAACATGGTACACTCATTTTGCCCGTGAGTCAATCAAATGCAGCTCTTGGTGATCTGAATACTATATGTATACGTCAATACTAGCGTATGTAGATATATCAGCCTGTAGTTGATAATACAAGCAAGAGTGTTTAACTTCTACAATTCAAGCAATAATGTTCGATTTTTTCTGAAGAGAAGTTCAATATATTTGATGGAATTCATAGTGAAAATAGACTGTTAAAATTATGTGAGCAAAATAACAAACTAAGCTTCAACATTATGTTGTGTAAATAATTGAAATACAATCAAAAGAACATATTGCTGGCATCCAAGAATTGTGCGATTGTAGAAATATGAAATGGAAGTTCACACAGTCAAATATAAGAAATATGAACCTACATATGTACAGGTAAAACTTTAAACTTGGCCCTGTGTGGTCATAGGAAGGGGTGACAAACTAGGACACGTGCTCTTATCTTTATTTACATTAGGAGTCAAACAAACCATCGCTGTAGTACGCTACTGTATAAAGAGTGTCAAGGTGACATTTGTGAAGTACGCTGGGGCTCTTATTTCTTTAGCAACTATTTGTAATAAGTATTTACAATTTATGCCGATTCTTTTCGACAGTTTATGAGCTGGGCGAGTACTTTGCGCCAGGAAGTTAAGGTCTAAAAATGTTCTCGCCTTCAGCGTCTTGGTGAGGCATGAGACACACATGGAAAACCTTTGAAAGGTGTAATAAAAAAGTTACTTGTTTCCACTAACCCGACCAACCTTTTTTTGTACCGACCCTAAACATTTTTTCGTAGCATTCGGGCTATTACGGTTGCAAAAGACTGTTTTCATCATTTCCTATAAAAAAAAATAAGGTAAAAAAAGGAAATAAAGTTAAATTAGAAAATTTAGCCAACCTACCGACCCTATTTTTTTCGGAGATGTTAGTGGAAACAAATAACTTATTTTTTGGCTAAGATAGGTAGACCACGTTTGTGTGTGTGTGTGTGTGTGTGTGTGTGTGTGTGATATTATTAATCATAAATGTGATGAGACATAACCATACAGTTTTTTTAAGTGTGTTTACTGGATATATGCATTTTTTCCTTTATGAAAGGTATCGAAAAAAAATATAATTATCATATCATATGAGCACAATAGGACTGAAGCATAAATTCTAACACTTTATTGGCTAGATTACAAAAAAGCTTCAACTGCAACCAGCGCTTAATTATATACTTTATTGGCTAGATTTCAATAATTCTTCAACTGCAACCAGCGCTTAATTTTTTGCTTTTAATGCTTTACACAAGAATAACAATAAAGACCATTTTCCACAAGAACATATTTATAATAGAGTGTTTACCAACATTTTATTTATTACATTCTAGTTATTTGTCAGTATAATTAAGTGCACTTTATAAGTCCTGCACTTGTCCAGAAGGTCGAGCAACATTGGCCCGACTGGGTATGTTCTGCTGTTGAAACTGGGTCAATGGTGGCCGATTGTACACTTGTTGACTATAGGTTTGGCGGTATATTAAAGCTCTTAGGAACATAAGATGTACATGTATACTGAAAAAAAGTCTACGTCAATCATTGAAAAATGAAAGAATGTCTCTTTTGTTTGTTTGTTTGTTGAGTTTAACGTCCCACCGACAGTAAGATGTCTGTTGAAAACAACATGTAACAATGAATGTAAACCGCTGATCTTTGACAAAGAAAAAAGCTGACCTACACTGGCCATTAATTTACTATCATTGATACATGGATAGTACGATAACAAAATTCAGAACACGAAGTATGACCGCAAGTGAATGAATGTATATATGCAAAGTCGCATCTTAAACGGCTTGTTTGTTTAACAGATTACAGACGCTGTTAAATATTCTGTCGCCAGGTAGTGACGGTCACAACCATCCTGATAGGACACGGGGACTGACTAGGTAGGTAAGTCTGTATCATTTGTTGCAATATAATGTTATATTACATTATTATATACTATCAGAGAATGTTCGGTAGTAGTGGAAATGGCAAGTATAAGTGGTAAACATGGATCGAAGAGCTTTAATTAAGAAAACAGTCATATATAAGTATGCCAAGACACAGTTCGTTTCCAGAGTCGCACTCGTGTGTATATAGAGAGCAACTTGATGTGGGTATACTGATGAATTGTTCTTAAAAGTATGAAGTTCATAATAGTATTATATACCGGGTCACATTTTGTCAGGTGTTCGCTAATTGCTCAACTATAATTGGTTAAATACGAATATAATTCACAAAATATGAATATTTTACCATAGTAAATGGTAAAAATAAAACATGCAAATTATATAAGGTAGGCTAAATCTTACTCAGTTAACAATTTCAAGTTGGCATTTATTTAAACTTTTTGTCACCATTATGGTCATTAGTAATAAACAGCAGAAATTCATACCAGTTTTCATTTAAATTATGGTCCAGAGTGACCATACTACGCGTTACGGGACGTCACTTACAGTAGTTTTCTCCCCCGAGTCCAGGACAAAAAGTCACATACCACGTGGTACGGCCACACTGTAGTTACTTGTGTTGTCTTTTGCTGAGACATGCGGTGTGTAAGTATCGCCTCGTGATCTCGGATTCACTTGAAGTTCGTGCCGAGGTCTTTCCTACACATAAAGACTTCTACCAGGTTGCCTTAACGTTTATATAATTTTCAGTAGGTAGAATCCAACGACAGAACAAGATGCCGTCTTACAAGTTGCTTTATTTCGATGTACGTGGTCGAGGCGAGCTTGCCCGGTACGTGTTTTATGCGGCGGGGAGAGACTTTGAGGACTACAGGTTCAAGCAAGGAGAATGGCCCGAACATAAACCAAGTAAGCAATATTCCGTACTCTGACGTCATCCTTTTAAGATCTAACATACCAACACATTGGAGAGGGGCCGCCGTGGGCGAGCGGTTACAGTCGTGGACTACAAATCTCTCAGAAATATGTACTGGTTGCAAAATGTATTTCCTCCTTTACAATAGAAATTTCCCGGACGGGATGTAAGTCTGTAGACATGCATCAACAATTCAGAATGATCTACGTATATGTTAACGAATTTAACATTATCAAACACTTTAAGAGAGGCATACGTTCGTATCTCAGTACAAACATAGATAGTTGAAATGTTCAATGTCACGTCCAAATATACCTCGGTATATAGCAAGAGATAAATCAGCGAGCTTGCCACACTAGTTCAAACAGATACCTTGGTCACTATCACCTCTCGCGGGTACGAGTTGAACACTCGACGAAGTACTTTGTATGTCTTTACATTGATCTAGAGATGGTATAAATCAGTTTAAATGTATCAGGCATGTTTGTTTAAGAAGCCACTTTTTTGTTGTTGTTTTTGTTTCTCACGTTACGTATATTTTAATAAACCTACTTAACGTCCCTCGAGAGTTATGCTCCAATTTCAACAGTCTTACGTAGTGCCAAGTAATATTCCCTAATGAAAGTACCTAAATATTTCTATACAAATATTTTAGAAAAGTAACTATTTACTTAAGATCTTAAGTACTTCTTAACGTTTAGTGTTGTTAGTGGGATTTGAGACTGAATGTCAGTGGTGTTACTTCGTTAAGTCCCGGAATCCTCCTTCGCTGATGACTTAAGCGAGTGTTATAGGTTTATTAAGAATAAGCAAAGAACATATTTAAAAAAAAATGCGGCATTTCTGGGGTTTAAAGTAATGGAGAATGTATTAAGATTTATCATTATATGTGAAGCATTTCATCGTTAAAATTCAAAATAAGCAAAGATAAATTCTCGGTATTTTAGCGATCATTGTAATGAAGCGTCTTTCAGCGAAATAGACCATAGTGTATTGCAAGTACTTAAAACGTTCGGCTCGAACAAGTCTCAGTGTGCATCAAAGACATGTGCTTTGATGAAATAACTTTTTATTTATCAAAGAAAATGTAATTCAGTCAGAATATTTTATCAGAATTTCATGAAAACGAAGTATATGTTTTACACTTAAGCCGTATAAGTTTGCTTCAGCTAATTGTTATCGAAACAAGCAATGGTACGTAACTTGTTTTTCGTGAGTATAGGAATAAAATATCAATAAAAATTCGGCACTGTCTTATATCATCCTCTCTACGTAGGTCAAAAGTGAGGTCAGACAGCTATGTCGTAAAACAGATGACAGAGAAAGAAACGCCACATTTACCAATAACAAAATAAAATGGGGTTTATAAACGTCAATATATCATAAAATACCTTTAACAGCATCTTTGATTTTTTTTCCTTTGACCGTAAAATAGGACATTTAATTTCTATCAAAGCAACGTACAGCGTTAGTTTACTCCAACTGCCTGATGTTTGAAAATGATTTGAGAAAACTGTAAATATAACATGTAACGTAATATTGATATATTCACAATGAAACAAGAACGCATTATATAAGATCATTAGCGTATTTTAGTTTTACTGCGCATGCGGGAGGCAGGACTGAAACAAGCGAATGGAGTATTCTTATTTAACATTGATATGTTTCCGCGCAGGAGTGGTCATCAAAAATAGTTCATCAAACATGAAGGTTGAGAGAAGAATCTCAATCGTTTTCATAAATTCCTAAGTAGAAGCAATATCGATACATATATTTTATATACTTCTCCAAAGTATCTTGCTTAGAGCATGTAAGACAAGCGATATCTGACAGGGTTGGTCTATGCTATTTTTGAGCCATTTTGTTTTGCCTTGTTTACGTATCAAGACAACAGTACCCACGTCATCAAATGTTTATCTATGCATGGAAAGAATGTTTTTAACATGCACTTATCGCTTCGCAGTCTTCCATCGATTTGATTAAAATAAGGGACAACTCTGGGAGAGATAATTAAGATCGGTATTTTTAAGGAAATATCTCTATCGGATCATAATTCTTATAAACATTTTATATTGACAGACACAAAGTACGGCCAGGTGCCCATTCTCGAAGTCGATGGGAAGCAGTTGTGCCAGAGCAACTCAATAGCAAGATTCCTGGCACGTGAATTTGGTGAGTGACATTTGATCGGAGTTTTTTCCATCTACTAGCGTGTTTACTCAATGCACGTGTTATTACCTTTCCGACTGACTTCCATTTTGGAACGGCCATACAATAAGCTTTTTTTCTGAATATCACAATCATGAAATCTCGGAAATAACCCAAACTATTTTTTTTTGCTTTTAGCAAAATCGAGTAATCATATTTCCTGTACATCACAAATCTCTAAAGCAAAGTATGTTTAGGCCTACTGCCATCAGACTAGTACCTACTGGCAAACTCCTTTAGTTGCCTTGATTACGTTTATAGGGATTGTTCATTTTAAGGGAGTATGTATAATGACAGTGCACAGAAATATTGCTTGTGGCCTGCAATATACGATTGGTATATAAACTGTCATCTGAATATGAATGCAATTTCTGTACTGCTTTTCCTTGTTTTATAGAGCGGCCTGGTCTGATATGTTAACTTACAACTTCAGGTTTGGCCGGGAAAGACAGCTGGGAGCAGGCACTTGTTGATGAGACTTTAGAGTTAGGAAATGATATGTTGCTAGAAGTTGTAAAAGTTTTCTTCGAAAAAGACGAAGCCAAAAAGGTAATTTATCTTAATCCACATTCTACAGTCTGATTGTTGCTTGCTTGGGTTTTACACCACGTCAATGCTACAGTAATGTTGCGATACTGACAGAATTGTCTAACCACGGTAACATACAAGTTGCATGTCACATCCATTCACGTGATCCTGGTGTCGGACCAACAAACTACCATTGCTGGCATGATATTCTGATTGTATGAGAGGATTTTGTTATAACCCATGTTGATTTAAAGACAGCTTGTTGAAAACGCAAGTAAATGACCATATGCCACGCATTCATGTTTGCTATTCTTACCTATTTTTAGTCTGTGAAAGTTGATGGTATTTACTATTTACTATGTTAAACATTCGATCCTTAATACTTCAAATGTTTGCGTTTAAAGTATATTTATGTCTGATCATATCACAATCTTGCTCATTCAGTATATTTTCCATTATATTTTTAAAGGCAGAATTGGAAAAAAACAAAACAAAACCCTTGACGAAACTGTGTTCTCGAAAGCCTTGAAATTCTTTAAAAGGAATCCAAACAGTTTATAAATATTGTCATTATGTTCTGTGTATATGTATAAATTTCCTTTCATATTTTTACAGGCAGAATTGGGAAAAAACCTTGCTGAAGTAGTGTTCCCGAAGTTCTTAAAATTCTTCGACAGCAATCTTGAAAAGAATGGAGGAAAGTTCATTGTTGGTGACGCCGTAAGTTTAAATTTTTAGCATTTTATAAGAATTATGATTTTATCAAACAAATGTAAACAAAACAAGAATTGAATTGATCTAATAATAAGATTAGAGCTGTTAATATGTTTTTCTGGAAAAAAAAAAAAAAAAAAAGAAGATATTGTATCATTTTTATTTTTCTAAAATTAACAAATTAATGCACCGAATTTTGTTAGCTTTACAATGTCACTAGTGATATGAATAGGATGCATGTTATCGTTTGTAGTGCACTGAGTTAATCTATATTGCGTTATACGAGGATTCCAATTGTTGTAGTTAACCCTGGCCGACCTGGCTGTATACTGTGCCTTCGATACTCCATTGATGAAGAACCCCAAACTGATGGATGACTTCCCGAAATTAAAAGCCCACAGGGAGCGAGTTGGGGCCGTACCGAAACTTGCGGAATATGTCAAAAATAGATCACCTTCTGATATTTAAATACATATACATAGACTTAAAAAATAAAGTTTTTGATATTTTTAACATATGTTGCGTTATCTTGGTAAAGACAAGGGTAATAATTACTAAGTGAAATGACTAATGCGGCCCACAGTAACGTATTATCTCGTTATACATGTATTCCGTTCTAAACTGAAACAGACCTGGGCATGTTGAATGGATTCATTTACTGTTATTTTTAAAATTTCAAACATGTTCTTGTGACATTTTTAAATTCTTTGGTCGGTATTAATAGATAAAGCATAAAATGTTTGAACAAGTTGAATTGCCATCTATTTCCGATTTTAATAAGCATGAAACTACACGAACAGACATTTGATTCAAAGCGCCGAACGAAAAATAGAATAAATGGAAATCAGGTTTACTCATATTGCTAACTTGAACATTGAACAATTTATTAATGATACCAATGCAGTTGATATACTGATATATAATGAACATTAGAAGAAAAAAGTTGGATCTCGTGACATCTGAAGAATTGAACAATTATATTCCTATTAGAAACAATTTCTGTCTCATGAGAAACATTTCTTTTCGAGGTATTTTTGCAAGAGAAATGTATAACCAGAGAGCGCACTGCAAATACGGCCCAAATACACCCACAGAGTATGTTACAAATGAAGAAAATGAAAGTAAATTGAAGAACGGGTTGTTTTGATCAGGAATTGTGTTAATAGGCCCGCAATAAAGTTGGATATGCTTGTCCGTCCGTATGTATGTCTTTCCGTCTGTATGTAGACACAATCTTTTTGTTCTCTCTTCATCTCAAAATCCCTTGGCTTGAATTTGATGACACTTCACAGAGTAGATATAGGTGTATTTAGGTGCTTTGAGTCAGATTTATGAATCTTTGTATTTAAAGCTATATGCATACATACTATTTATACATTCTTGTCTGCTCTTATCTCCAAATACCTTGACCGGTCCCGGTGGCCGAATGGTTAAAGCGTCCGCCCTGGAATCGGGAGGTCGTGGGTTCGATCCCCGTCCGCGACATACCATACTGGTATAGCTTCCTTGCCTGGCGCTCAGGGTAGTTCCAGGATTGGTTGGCTCGGTATCAGGATATTGTGACTGGGTGTGGTATCATGTCACATGTCTACGGCGTGACCCTGCAGTGTGGCAGCTCTCTTGCATTTGGTGGGTCGTTAAATCCAATAAACAAACAAATCCCTTGACTTGAATTGGATGAAACTTGAAAGGATTGATCAAGTCTACTTGTGCATCTTATCAGTATACTTTTTTGAGATTTAGTTTATTTAGTTATAATGAATTTTGAGCTGATGCGGAATGAGCCATTAAACACACACACACACACACACACACACACACACATTAAAGACTGACTATTTGAGTTTACCGTCGCTTCGACAGTATTTCAGTCATAGAGCGACGTCCAGCTAATTACAGGTGGAGGAAGACCACACACACATTAAACAAAGGTACTGTAGAACTAGCTATAAATTGCAAATATGTGATGCACACACAAGTTCTGCATCACAGCAGTATTATACCTAAGAACACAAAAACACAATGTATTCAGCAAATATGCCTTGCATAATTTTGGTGTGAAATAAAACAGCAAAATCAATATAAACAACTTATCTGTAAGTAGCGATGGACCCAAAAGGCAAAACTTTGCTAAATGCTGATAATCATTTTCCAGTATCCTAACTGGTCACTCTTACTCGTTAATAACGAAAGCGGGGTTGCCTCAAACAACTATGTCGGAAACGCTTTCAGAGGGCGACAAAATATTTAGCTATGCTAAATATCATTTTGTATAGAGCATAGTTTGAAAACTATCAAAGAAATTTACTTTAAACTTTAAATATGGATAGATAGCGAGTAGTTGTTAAAGAATCCATAACTACATATTGTTTTTATTACCCTCCTTTATTTCAAAATTATCTTATGATGGCATGCAGGGACTCTTAGTGATATTGCCTGTGCTTTTTTTTCAGTGACAAAGTTATATGCTGGGGTATTCTTCATCTTCAGTGATGCTTGTAGTTTAAGTTTTTACAGACATTTAGATAAATGATTTATTGGCAAACGTTTATATGATCATTATCTATAGACACGTACTTACATAAACACATATATAGCAAATATTTTTTTCTTATATTTCTTTTAAAAAGTATTGTAAGAGAGTGGACGGTATGGCTTTAACCTTGAGAAACGCCACTTCTGTGCGTTCGATTTCCGGAAATTCGACAGGAGCGTTCCAGCTGTATTGTAGTAGGTCAGTGGTTCTACCTGGATGCCTCTGTGCATTATGGGCCTTTCTCCGGATGTTGATCGTTATATTACTGAAATATTGTCGCAAAGAGTAGCAACGATCCCCGATAGGTATCCGAACACTCCAAGATTTGGAATTTTTATTAGGTTAAGTGGACATGGTATTTAATTGTACAGATATAAGATTTGCAATATCAAAGTCGGTAGTTATTCCTAAACTATTACCTTGGTAGTTGTCTCTGGGAAAACAATCAATTTATGTTTTACGTATCAGATAATTAAACACCATCATGGATATAATGTTTTATTCCAAATGATTGAAGCACACTCTAGCATGAGTAAATAGAGACTAACAAAGGTGCAACACGGTAACACTAGAGCATAAGATAGACAATGCTCGAAGCATATCGTTATTGTCTCCCTTAACAAAATAAAACAAAATAATACTCAAGATAACATACGAGTATATTTACCACATCAATTCAAAATGCACACACGAAGGTGTTATCTTACATTAATTTATATACTCAATCAATCAATCAATCAATCAATCAATCAATCAATCAAAGAGAGATTATATTCTGTATCCGAAATGATTATTTAAACCTTTCCATACCTACTTTGATATACACATTCTATTTATAAATAATGTATTCTTTAATTTTGTTTCATACTAGTTTCCAATATAGTATGTCATATATGTACGTTGCAGGTGCAGTCTCTTCAATGTCAATATCGAATGTTATAAATGGTATGATGGGTATACACTCATCACATAAGAATAGTTTTTTTGCCCTTTGTCAGGGTATTGTGACTGGGCGTTGCATCATAGTCCCTTGTCAACGGTGACACAGCACGATATCTGTCTCCTGCAGCCAAAGTTCCATGGTAACGGAAACTGGTATAATGTTAAACGCTGCCATATACTAGTATAGCTATGGCATACAGAAAAATCACGCAAAATGATATATCACACCCTGTCTTTTACCCTAGCCACAACATGGTACACTCATTTAAGATATTTACATTTTGTCTGTTCACGTGAGTGTAATCAAATATAGTTTTTGTGGACTTAATTGTATGCTGATCTGCTGACATCATGTATGCGTCAATACCAGAATATGTCAATATATCAGCATGTAGTTGACAATGCAAACATATATATAACATATATAATACTTAAGATATGCGTTGCGTAAGACAAATTGATCCGTATATAAAATGGATTTCACAATGAAAATAGACTCTAAAATATATGTAAAGCACAATGACAGACTTAGCTACAACATTGCCCCACCAGGTTGTGTAAAAAAAGAGGAATGCACATTAAAAGAGCTCACCATCGCAGGCATCAAAGAAGTGGTTTAAACAAATTGAATCTAATAATATTGAATGATAATTCACACAGATATAAGACACATGAACCCATGCATACTATTTTGTTGTATCCACTCTTCCGTTTTTAAACAGGGTTACTATGGTAGCACACATTTCGGCATCGGCCAACATTTTTGGGCTATATTTACAATTTCTCTCCTTTTAATACGTTGAGATAAATTCCAAATATTGCTTTCTTGCATATCACTTAGTGGTGATACTTTTCATATTTCATGTTCATTTATATAAATACGATAGGATTCTGGAAGTTGAAACTGAATTAAAATGAGGCATAAATCGATTATGGAGATAACTTGTTTTATAGACTGCAATAAAAAGTAAATGCGCAAGCGTGTGAATCCCTGTTTTGAACGATCACTGGCGCTAAAATTTCACCATGAAATCAATATAGATGATGCATTAGTCAAGCAGTAGTTACTGCTTTGATGGCTCCGTGGGTAAGATAAATTTTACGGAAAACCCACGTTCGCTCAATACGCATTGCTTCTTAATCGACCGTGGGATTTTTGGTTAACAAAATTTCGTAATATTAGGCATTTCATTGGATCCGTGGCAGAGACAGCACAGCGACAGCAGGGATAATTTGATCAATGAAACGGCACGGGGTTTTGAAAGTTAGCTTCGTTCTTCCATGTAGAGGTGACGTCACGTACTTCATCTAAGGTTTTTCTTGCTGGAACAATGAGTTAGCTTTTACTGTTGTAAATTTGTTATACTATGCCTGATGTCCTTGGTAATCAAGTAGCTGATTAATATTAATATAATATAAAAAGTTTTGCCATTGGAAAATCCCACGGTATATACAGAAGTGATAACGGATGTGTTAATCTTTTCTAGTAACGACCGTATTTAGGCAAGGTTAAAACGGGTTTCTAGCATTGTTTATTTTCATCGCTTAAAAAATTGATCGGATTCCTTGTTTATAAAATTTACTTTGTTAAACAAAAGAAATGCAACATCATCACATTTAAAACCCTGTTCTCTCAGTTATATCAGCGCTTTGAATTCTTTATTTTCACAAGTATTTACATTGTTAAACAATGCCTAAGTATTGAAAGGTTAAATACATATTCAACTTGTGCAAGGTAAAACTTAAAACTTGAAAATAATGGTGGTGAATAATTATGGTGGTCATAAGAAGGGGTGACAAACTAGAAACTAGGACTCACATTTCAACTCATCTTTGTTTACATAAGGAGTTAAAAATCATCACTGTAGAACGCTACTGTATAAGGAGAGTCAATGGTGACATTTGTGAATGCTGGGACTCTTACGTTTAAATCTATATCTTTAGCATTGACTTGAAACAAATATTTACAATTTATGCTAATTATTTTTCGATAATACCTGAGCAGGACCAGTACGTGACGTCTGGAAGTTAAGGTTTAAATCATTTTTCCCCTACAGCGAGGATTTAACCCACACCAATTGTTCCGTTTTCATTTAAATCTACCGGGTCTTCAGTTATTTTACTGATTACGTTTTATTAAGATTCAGTTTAAACTTTAGTTGACTGAGGAACTATTTCTTACAACGTATACTCAACCGTCTCGCCGGTTTCTGGATTAGACCATTGCTTTGCACCTGAGAAGGTCATGGAAAATCCTTCCATCAATGGGAGTGTTTTCCACTGCGTATGTTATTAATGTGTCCTATTATCACATTTATAATAGAAAACGAAGAAAATACAACACACACGCACCCACTCACATCTTACTTTCATTAGGAATAAAATGTCAGTCAAAAGTGATTCATCGTTAATGTTATTTTTTACGTTTATATATTGAAATAAAATTTTCATTTGTATTTGTATTTTTGGAACATCACCAGAACTACATTACTTATAGAGGATCCGATTTATGTTTAAGGAACATCTGATTAAGATACAAATCGTATGCGTTTCTTGATAAATGTATAAACATACGTTATAAAAAACTCTTGTGGAGAAATTTAATATACTCGCATGTATAATGACAGTCTTGTCTGCGCTATATAGCACACCTGAAATTGAAAGTTTATTCAACGCATTAATTTCTCTAATGTTGTGCATGTGCTAATACAAATATAACGTTCAAAGACCATTTTACGCAAAGGACATACTAATAAAAGTGCGTTTTCAAAATTTCTCTTCATTTGTTACTATAATTTAAAACAGAATTTTTTTATCTTAAATATTATGATATTATCAAAATCATCGGGAAATTTTTTGGCTAGGATACGTTTGCCACGGCGGCCGCTGGATCTAACATTTCTACGGCTAACAGCAATTCTAGGGCTGCTACAGCATTTCAACGGTCACATCTTATTTCAGTCACATTTGTTAGGGTAGCCATTAGGGATTTGTGGTGACAGAAAACCTGCGGTATCTGTATTGTCTTTAAGTGATGATGCACGGTCGCCGCACAGCGTGCATGCGGCGGCCCTGAGGTGACGTACTTTGGAGACGCAGCAAACACGGTGGCCTTACGCCGTCACTACCGGGGCCGTTGGGTAATCATACGTTTATGACGTAGCAGAATAGTGTTGGGAATACTTTAAAAAAATGCCGATCAATCTTCTGACTTATTGATGATTGATTTTTACTTTTATACTAATTCTTACAAACTTTCATCTTAATATGTAACCGATATTTGTTTCGTACTGTCAATATCGTTTTATATAAAAATCCAGTTAATAATTGTCAGATACACATACTGTACATGTGAAAACAAACCAGCATTGTATCAATACCGTTTCATTAGGGATTTGGTAATACTCCGAATAATTCAGGCGCAATAGCTCAGTGATAGAGTGTCCGCTTTGCGTTCGGGAGGTCTGGGGTTCGAATCTCAGCAGGGGTAATTTCCACCGGTGAACGCATCAAACCAAAGACGCATAAAACTGGTACCAGATGCACCTTACCTGGCACTCGGTAAAATGGGATTGCTATGGGAACTCGGAGTACTCAGTACTAGTTCAACCTACTTACTAACTGTACTTGTACTTGTGTCCAACCTCTGTCTCTTCCGGAAATAATCCTTGATCGCAAGGTCTAAACATATGGCCATAATAATCAGAAAAAAGATTGCTAGCCATTACAATAAAAGAAGACGAAGATTCACTAATTTGAACTGACCAATCAGTGACTTCTCAAGTGTATGTTTGTTTCCCATTGAACAATTTGTGGAATTTTACACCACCGTGTAGATTTGATGTCCGGGGTAATGCACGGCGGACGTACAGAAGCCGTGCGGGAGCCTTACGCTGCATATCCACTGCAAGGGAAACATGGGCCGCTTTAAGGCTGTCCTAGAAATCCCGTTAATATTTAGTGTACGCAAAGGTCAACGAAATTTATATCAACTTAGTGCAGGCGCACGACAAACTCAAGGCCAACGTAGGCTCGACGTAAGGATACCATAAATCGTTCAATGGTTTGGCTACGGTGGGTCGAATTCTACGGCGACGAAGGTTTAAAAAATGCTATAACTATGCGCTATAATTCTAAGGCGACCCTTACGGTCTTTAACATATAGAACATGCCCAAGCTAGACCTGCGGTCTATCTACGACCGCCACAGCCTAACGTTCAGTTACCCATGAAAGTCCATAACGTTAGCGTTTGTATCCCTCTTATATTATAGCGTATAGAGTGTAAGCAGGGAACCAAATCTATAACAGTTACGAGCGTTATGGTTAAATGAACGCAGGGCCAGTATCTCTCATTTTAAG
Source organism: Solen grandis (assembly GCA_021229015.1). Classification (NCBI taxonomy): domain Eukaryota; kingdom Metazoa; phylum Mollusca; class Bivalvia; order Adapedonta; family Solenidae; genus Solen; species Solen grandis. The sequence continues at coordinate 13,885,397 of CM037788.1, read as the reverse complement.
CGCATACGATGGCCGTATCCTCGCCGTAGAGAAAATTTGACTGAGGTTTAAGACTGCATTTTATTTGGCCTGCACTTATCCAAAAGGGCGAGAAAATATTAGCCCGTCTGGGCATGTTCTTGCATTTGAAACTGGGTCAGAGGTGGCCTATTGTCGGTTTGTTGACTATATTCATAAGAAAAAATGCACATGTCAATCATTTCAAAATGAAGGCCTATTTCTGAATGAGTTAAAGGCCGGATCTTCACTGGCCAGTCATCATTAATAGTACGAAATCCAGAACACTAAATATGACCACAAGGGACTGATCGCTTATTAAACGACTTGTTTGTTTAACAGATTACTGACGCTATTAAAAACTCTGTACCCAGGTAGAGACGGTCACAACCATTCCGACACGACACGGGGACTGACTGAGTAGGTAAGTCTGTACTCTATCGTTTGTTGTAATGAAATGTCACGTTACACTTATTCTATTAATCTTTGGATCATAAGCACCTCTGTACTTTAACAGATGTGATACAACAACACACTTACTACCTAGCTTAATACTAATTTTTAATTTAATGGAAGTATAAATAACATATCAAAATGCATGAAGTTTTTATTGCTGTAATTTCAATAAACATGCATGGAATTGGGTTCAAGTTATTACATCATTTTTAAAACCATGTCCCCGACAAAACATGTCGTACATCATATATAAATGAAAAGCAATCAGTATTTATTAAATATACGAATAAAAATAACACGGAAAAGATGAAAGACTAAAGGATATTGAAATGTGAAATTTGAATAAAAAGCTGAGGGAAATGAATAATAAATAGAATTAAGTTTTTATTCCGGTGCAATGTATATAATATTAGAAACACCTAAAAACGAATTTATGTAAGTACACATATAAATACATAAGTTTTTATTTTCGTCAGAAATTAATTCGGTAGAAGAATTCCGGTAGTAGTGTATTTAGCACGTATAAGCATTAATCATGGATCGAATGGCTTAAAAACAATCACAAACTATTATGGCATTTGACAGTACGTTTCCAGAGTCGTACTCGTGTGTTCGTCTGTGGTTACTATTCCGTTTAGAGCAACTTAAATTAAATGTACTAAAATAATTTATGAATAAAAATGTAAAGTCAAATTGCACATATAATTAAAACTGGTTATATAGATAATATTTTGTTCAAGACGCTAGTCTACTAATAGATTGTTTATAAACGTTTCATAAATTACCGGGCCACATTTTGTCAGTTATTCGCTAAATACGAGTGTTATAAACAAAATATGAATATTTTATTATTATATAACTAACGTTTATCAAAAAGCTCGAACTAAAATGGGGTTGACTAGAAAATAACATATATCTAATCTATGCTACCGTTATGCATATAATTAAAGCTTACATTACTGCGAAATAATATAGCAAAAATTTATACCACTTTCAATCCAATCACAGTCCAGGTTGGCTATACTACGTATTATATGACGTCACATTAAGCTGTCGCACTCGATGCAGAAGAAAAAAAAACTGCTGTGAATATTATTTTAATGGGAAGTTGAAAATTGCTCAAAACACATAGGCCCTTATGATTCTTGTTTTACCGTGTGTGTTCGAATCCCGGCAGGGTAATTCGGATTTTCATGTGAGGAAGCCCTCCAGCTGGCTAGCGCTAGGTCGGTGGTTCTACCCGGATGTCTCCGTGCATTCGGGGTCTTCCTCCACCTGTAATTAGCTGGACGTCGCTATATCCGATTAAATTGGTGAAAACAAAAACAAAAAAACTACTGACAGCAGTTTCCTCCAACGAAAAAAGTTAAAATGTCGTCACATACCAATGTGTTATAGCCTCACCGTTGTCAATCATGATATTTGCGGTGTGTAAGTATCGCCTCGTATTCTCGGTGTTATTTTAAAAATCCTATATATAAACGTTTATATATTTTTCACCAGGTAGAAACGATGCCGTCTTACAAGTTGATTTACTTCGATATACGTGGGCGAGGCGAGTTGGCCCGGTACGTGTTTTATGCGGCGGGGAGAGACTTCGAGGACTACAGGTTCAAGCAAGGAGAATGGCAAACATATAAACCAAGTAAGCAATATTCCACACACTGACGCAATCAGCGATTTTCTCAGAAAATCAGTACTTTTTAGATCCAATAACTCGGCATATTAAAACTACTTTTAGCCACATAATATTATACTGCATATTTTGTACGTCAGTCCCAATGTCGATTGCCATATCAGGGAAGTCCGTTAAAGTTAAAAAACATCAATATAATTATTCTCGTTTCTATAGAGGCATTTCAAACCAAATTTCGAAAATTCCCTAAACATCTTGTACCAACATCAACATTTCAAATTTCGCCCACTTCCCTAAACAAACTGAACGAACTCTTACCTTGAACAGCAGGCAAAATAATTATATATTTTCACGGCAGAAAAACAACAACAAAAAAAAAAAAAAAAAAAAAAAAAAAACAACGTTTGAGATAATTCGGCTGTTATAAAAGAGATCCTGTTCTGTCTGGGGTATAATTGTCAACGGTGAAAACATATTCAGAGTCGTTAGGAAGTGAGACCCAGTCGATATATCTAATTCATGCAAATACGTAAAATATTGATTCCTATTCATGCATGTTTACTTTTTAAAACCTCAAACAGAGCATCTTATACTTGACATGAAATTTACAATAAATATCGGTTTATTAGCTTTTGTGACTAATGGCCTCACTAGACGTAAAAAATAATTATTGAGACCACATATTCTCTCATATCCGTTGGTTCACAAGAGTTTAGAGTATTGACCTTATAACAAATAAACTGTTTAAGACTCATCAGGTTTTTTTTTTTAAAAAAAAGAAAAAAAAAGATCTGCAAACAAATTTTTTGTTTCTTGCTGGGTATCATATCGTCAAATTACCACTGGTTTTTATATCACACGAACAACTCTATCATTCGAATGATTTTGCTACATTTGATATCTTATTTCATTTTTGTTGACAAATACATATATGATCTGATATTAATTATTTTATATCAAATTGTCTTAACGAGTTAATGAAAATAATATTTAGCGAGCCTCTGGCATGCTTAATAACATTTCATGAAAGAGTTTAGTAAAATTTGACATGGAATGATAATTCATGTCAGATTCTTTTTATTATATGATATTTACTGACAGTAAATCGCGAATATAACAACAAACAAACAAACAAAAACATGGATGAACGGACTGTGGACGAATTACTGTTTGTAATCTAACACCTAGGAAATGGTTTCAAATAATAACTGAAAATAACGATTTAACGTGTGTATTTCCCATACATTTTCAACATCATATGAATATTGCATCTTCTTTATCAAAGATAGTTGCATCAAACACAACACACTATGCTTTTATATAGAATACACGTGCGTGGCGCGGAGTTATGGCCTAACTTGTTAAATAGTGATACGAAACCGAAAACAGCCGTTTAAGCATAATGTCATATGATAAATTATCAAAACTATATGTTATCGTTTCTTATGACATTGAAATTCATTTTTGTTGCGTTATTGTATATACTGTTTATTGAACCGTTGAAAGTTTGAATGTGCAATTAACAATGGGTTTCGTAAGTTATAATTTAAGATTACATTCGTTCATAACTATGAAAGTTGTAATAAATGAACCAATGAAAAAGGTATAATGCAATGTCAAGGTCACTTCAAAATTAAGTTGAGCCATATACATTATGATGATAGTAATCAGTGATGTCGACCCCTTCATAAGGTTAACGTTACCATTATATGGATTTAGGGTACCAACATGAGGTTTAGTGAACACTTTCGAACTAGATTACAGACGTTGCTTCTTGCTAAGTGTCGGTTTATTGAGTTTTAGACTTCGAAGCGCGTGCATGAAGAATGTTTTAAGAACCAGATCTTTAACTAGTTAATGAAATCTTAGCGTAGCATTATTAACCCTTTCCCTCATAGAGGAAACCATGAAAAGACCTATGCGAACAACATAAAACCAGATCAGCCTGCGAATAACTCGCAGGCTGATCAGGTTTTATGCTGTTCGCTGCTCCTCAGTGGTCTTGAAATGAGGACTTTATAATTAAATTTGGTAAGGTTTAACTGTGGTTTTCTGCAGATCAGGCTTTATGTGGTACCTATTGAGCGTCAAAATGAGTCTATATGAGGGAAAGGGTTAACATGAGTCTATATGAGGAAAAGGGTTAACATGAGTCTATATGAGGGAAAGGGTTAACATGAGTCTATATGAGGGAAAGGGTTAACATGAGTCTATATGAGGAAAGGGTTAACATGAGTATTACTACGTAGGAGTAGTCATGGTGTTAAAACAGTTCATATTAATCATGTCGGTTAAGAGAGGAAACTTCATAATTTCATAACTAGCAAAAAGTCACATCGATACATGTAGTTGATACTTCATCACTTTATCTTAATTTGAACATGTAATTGTCTTCGTGGCATTTTTCTTTGCCTTATTCAAGTTTCGATACAACAAAAGCCCGTCATTAAATGCATATTTGTGCATTTAAAGAATTTTTCAAAATTCACTGAACAAAACTGTCTTACAGTCCTTCGGCACTTTGATTAAAATAGAAAACACCTCATGGAGAAGTAATTAAGACCGGTATAACTCTATATTGATCGAGCTCTTTGGACAATATTTTCATTAACATTTTATATTGACAGACACAAAGTACGGCCAGGTGCCCATTCTCGAAGTCGATGGGAAGCGGTTGTGCCAGAGCAACTCAATAGCAAGATTCCTGGCACGTGAATTTGGTGAGTGGCACATTGTCAGAATCCACCCCCCCCCCCCACCCACACTTACCAGTATATTTACACATTGCAAGTGGCTACCATTTTTGAACGATCTAACATTTTTTTGGTTTATAAGTCAAATTTTCGATCACATTCATTAAATATCGAAATAAACCAAAGCGTTCACCGACTCAAGATTTAACGCAAATGTTATTATTAGTTTGTTTTTTTTTTTGTTGTTTTTTTTAGCGAAAACGAGTATTAATAATTGATGTATGTGAGTGCAGTTATATTGTCAGTAGAATGTAAGAATGAAGTAAATATTCACTTGAATATGAATACAATTTCTGTACTGTTTTTCCATGTTGTATAAAGTGGTTTGGTCTGATATTTTAACTTGCAACTTCAGGTTTGGCCGGCAAAGACAGCTGGCAGCAGGCACTTGTTGATGAAACTTTAGAGTTAGGAAATGATATGTTGCAAGAAGTTGTAAAATTTGTCTTCGAGAAAGACAAAGCTAAAAAGGTAAGAACAAACTTCAGTCTGCTCTTAGCTTTCTTTGGTTTTACAATCCGCCAGCATTATTTCAGTGATTTTGAAGTGGAAATAAAACCGTATCACCACGTTAACCTTTTCCCTCATATAGACTCATTTTGACGCACTCAATAGGTACCATATAAAGCCTGATCTGCAGAAAACCACAGTTAAATCTTACCAAATTTAATTATAAAATCCTCAATTCCAGACCACTGAGGAGCAGCGAACAGCATAAAACCTGATCAGCTTGCGAGTTACTCGCAGGCTGATCTGGTTTTATGTTTTTCGCATAGGTCTTTTCATGGTTTCCTCTATGAGGGAAAGGGTTAACATACAAGTTGTATGCAAAATATATGTACATGATGCTGGAAACAGACATGTTAAGAACTGTCATTGTTAGAAAACTGTTCTGGTTTTTTGGAGGGTTTTGTAATAACCTATGTTGATTTAATGTTATATTGTTGAAAACGAAAATGCATGTCAATATGCCAAGCATTCATAATTGCTCATAAAAGTTATTAATTCTTACCTATCTTTATTTTGTGAATGATATTAATAATAATAATTAAAAACTGGCAGTCTTTTATTTTCTGCTTTATGATGTTGTTTCTGGAAAATCTATATTTCACACAATGTATTTATTGTAAATATATTGACTCTGATTTATGGTCCAAATACAATGTTGAAATATGATGTGTAGCGCTACCGGTTTTGATGGTAAAAACTATGTATGTTTGTATGTTGTATGTATGTATGTATGTGTGTATATATAATTTGTTTGTCATACATTATGAGCATCGTGTTTTTTAACGTTTTAATCCGCTTCGACAACTGCCGGGTTGCAACTGATAACCCAGTTATTCTGAACTTGAAATTATATCTTTTTATTAATATCAATATCATTTACTATAAAAATGAATATAAGCAGTTGTTTATTGATAAAGATCTATAAAAACATGCATCTGCTCATATTAAGTTTAATTTAGTCCTGCAGAATGAACCACCACCACCACAACAACAACAACAACATCTTATTCAATATTTACCGAACAAAATTTTATTTACCGCAAGTTGTCAGTCCCAGGAGTTGTCAAAACTACATAAAATATGATTTTGATCTTGAATTTTTTGTTTAAAAAATATATTTATGTTTGATAATATTCAAACCATTACGTTACAGGAAGAATTGGAAAAAAACCTTACTGGAAATGTGTTCCCGAAGTTCTTAAAATTCTTTGAAAGCAATCTTGAAAAGAATGGAGGGAAATTCCTTGTTGGAGATGCCGTAAGTTTTTAGTGTTTGCATTTTAATAAGTCTAAGAAGTAACTAAGCCTTTTCTGTAAATATCGTTTAAAGTCATATTGCTTAGAAAAAGAATACAAAAATGTATGCAAGACATTTCATTATCACAAATGTAAAAAAAAGGTATATGGTTATTATGAAATAATGAAATTAATCATGAAATAAGAGGCGTTTAGTCTGCGGAAAAAAGATATTGTATTGTTTTTATATTTTTAAATTCACTTATTTATACGCCGATATATTGGAAAGGAAATCGTCACTTATAATTTTGTTTGCTTTACAATGCCACTGATGTAAGTGTATGTTAGCGTATATAATACATTGAATTATATTGAATCAAATTTCAATGAGTTATACGAGGATTCCAATTGTTGCAGTTAACCCTGGCAGACCTGGCTGTATACTGTGCCTTCGATACTCCATTGATGAAGAACCCCAAACTGATGGATGACTTCCCGAAATTAAAAGCCCACAGGGAGCGAGTTGGGGCCGTACCGAAACTTGCGGAATATGTCAAAAATAGATCACCTACTGATATTTAAAGACATGTACATGATCTTATAAAAATAAAGTTTTTATAAACGCATGCTTCGATATCTTAGTAAAGACAAGGGCTTTAATTACTAAGTAAATTGACACCCTTAATGTGGTATCAAAAATATTCCTCTCTTAACTTCAACAACAGTCGGGCATGTGCGAGTAGGTCTAATTATCGAATCTTTTCGAATTTCAGTTATGTTTCTGGAAGGAATTCTTTTGCTAATGAGAAGATATGAAACATCAAAAGGTCTAACAAGTTGAATTTGCCCCTCATTTCCGACATTGGTTGAGCATGAGGCAGCTACGAACAATCTTGGACCGATTGACAATTTATTAAAAGCGCTGAAAAAATCGGATTATCTAATGTTGCTTAGTTTTGAACATGAAGCAATTATTTGATGATATCAATGCAGTTGTTATCCTTCAAAGTATATTGAATATTAGAAGAATTTGGAAATACGCCTCATGACAGCTGAAGTAATGAACATTTCCCATGTAGTCTTGCAAGAGAAAACGTATACCTATTCACACATAAAACATGGCTCAATTGCATTTGCATCTTTACAAACAAGAAAATGAAAGTATGCCGAAGACTGGGTGGTTTTGACCGGGGATATTGCATATTTATGAGAGATAGATAATTAATTGACAAATGGTTATAGGATTATTACTATAGACACAAACTTATATAAAACACATATATGATGTGATACCAACAAAGAAAAAGGTTTCTTATATGTTTGTTAAAAAGGTGAGAGTGGACGGTATGGCTTCAGTAAAAAACAAAAAAAAACGTCACTTCTAAGGGTTCGATTTCCGGAAATTGACCGATATATTACGCGTTCCGGATGTATTGCGGTAGGTCGGTGGTTCTACTTGGGTGCCTCTGTGTATTTTAGGCCTTCCTCCAGATGTCGCTTTATGACTGAAATAATGTCACATCGATTATAAAACATCTTGGTAGATATCTGAAAAAAAAAATAACCGAGATTTAGAACTTTTATTATTAGATGACTGGGTTAAATGTACATGATATTGAGTTGTGCAGATAAAAGATTAGCAACATCAAATCCGATAGTTGCTCTAAAACTACAAAGTTACACTGGCATTGATTAGAATATCAATTATGTCACCTTGCCTTTTAATTGTAAGAAACTAATATGTTATTTGTAATTTTACTAATGAAAGGGACGCAAGCAAATAAGTGGAATAGTAATATTTATGGCAGATGTTTCTCTTAATATAGAGTCATATATTAGATAAACAACAAAATGAATTTAATGTTTTATTAGCACGCTCTAGCATGAGTAAATAGAGACTAATTAGTGCATGCATTTATGTATAACACAGCTACATAACATAATAATAACTCAAAATGCACTTGAAAAGTAGATATATAAGAGTGAGATTATATTCCGTATCCAGAATGCTTAATTACACTTTCCCATACCTTTGAAATATACATTTTTTTTTAAACGCATTCATTAGTTTTATTTTGTCTCATAAAAAGTCTCAATACAGTTCTTGACGTTCATTACGTACATCGTATGAATCAGCTTGCAGGTGCATTCTCTTCAATGTTAAATTCGAATATAAACAATGGTTCTTTTTCGTATGACTCTCAGCAGTCATATCTCAGGATATAAGAATAGTTTGCCCGGTGCCATGGTCTATAACTGGGTGTGGCATCATATGCCTCTAGTCACCGTTGACGCAGCACAAAATCTGTCTCGTGCAGCCGAAGTCCAATTGTGACAGAAATAATATGGTATAATGTTCTAAATGTTATATGGTTTATAGGTGTGGTATACAGCAAACTTACACAGTAATGAGATATCATATACTGTCTCTTCCCTAGCTAAAATATGGTACAATTATTTCAGACTTTGGCATTTGCCTGTTTATGTTTTCATGAGTCAATTAAATGCGACTCTTGTGGATTTTATGTTTGCTGATCTGCACACTTGTATGTATACGTCTCATTACTTGCATTACGATATGTCAATAAATTAGCATGTAGTTGAATGTTTGTTTTCTACAATGCAAACAATAATGTTTGATTATCTCTGAAGAAAAGTTCAAGAATGGAATTGATCCGTATACTTGGTGGATTTCACAGTGAAAATAGACTGTTAAAATTATATAAACAGTTTGACAGACTTAGCTTTACCATTACCTTCACCATGTTGTGTTAAAGATTTGGAAAACACACCAAAAGAACACATCATTGCAAGCATCAAAGAATTGTTCAAAACAATTTGAATCTAATGCTATGAAATGATAGTTCACACAATGATATACATATATAAGAAATAAAAATCTTTACCTGATCTTTTGTTGTGCATCCCTTCTACTTTTTCTCATTTCTCTCTCATTTTTTTAAAACTAAGCCAAAGCTTTGAAAGGTTAAATAAACATAAAACTTGCGCTAGATAGATTTCGAAACTTTGCCATGGGTGGTCAAAAGGGGTTGACAAAATAGGACACTCATGTCATACTTATCCTTGTTTACATTAGGAGTCAAACAATTCAACGCTGTAGTAATCTAATATCCAAAGAGCGCCAATGGTGACATATGTGAAGTACACTGATCTTTAGCACTGACTAGAAACAAGTACTTACATTTATGCTAATTCTTTTCATTAGTTCCTGAGCTGGACCAGTACTTTGCGGTCTAAATTTTTTCTCGCCTTCAGTGAGGAATTAACAAACATTTACCGCTCCGTTTTCATTCAAAACTGTCGTGTCTTCCGTCCTTATAATACTTGTGTTTCAATCAGATTTCGTTCATACTTTATCATTTTACATCGACTGGGAAACAACTTACTTACTGTCCTTATCCCTCTTGATAATTCCTAGGTTTGACCATTGCTTTGCGGCTGAGAAGGTCCTGTAAAATCCTTGCCCCAACCAAAAACAACCACTGTTTCTCAACATACTCCAAAGAGCAATTAATTGTATTTTTTGGCGTGAAAAGATATGAAATCTATTTCTAAAGAACATAATATTGCATCAGTTTGACATTCGAAACCTGTTACATTCTTATCCCGAAAAGAAAGGAAATGAATATTATAAAATTATCATTACTTATTCACTTAATAAAGTATAATATTAATCAATACAACTCACGAGTTTTTCAAATGCGTATACGTTTAATATGTTACATTATCAGAGTAATGGATGAAGAACACACACACACTTTTTTTATTTTCATTAGTAATTAAATGTCGGCCAAAAGCCATATATCGCTTATGTTATTTGTATATATGTATATACCGACTTGACATAAAATTTTCATGTGTATTTGCATTTTTTCAACAGAACATGATTTTTTTTGTTCTTTTATTTTGCTATATAACCGGTCAACATTACTACGAGGATCCGATTAATGTTTACATGTTCACGAAATGCCTGCTTAAAATACAAATGGAATACATTTCTTGTTAATTTTCTTTAAGTAAATGCATAATCGCACGAAATAAAAAACCTCTTGTGAAGAAATTCATTGTACTCGCACGCATGTCTTATGACAGCATTGCCTGCGCTTTACAGTTCATCTCAAATTTAAATTTTCCTCAACGCAGAAATCTTAAATCTAAAATATTTCTTTAAAAATCATTTCCCGTAAACGTGTGTTTGCCAAATTCTATTTATTTTTAATAAATAGTAGTTTTAGCTCGTGAACATTTTGATATGATCTAAATTCACGCGAAAATATTCGGCAAACACCTCGGTCAAATTTGCCACGTGATCGTGGGCGACTAAAATTTATATGGCCATTTGCAGTTTTAGGGTCGCTGCAGAATTTCAAAGGTCACATCCTTAAGTAGTCCCGTATGTTAAGCAATTGTCATATTTACGTTCAAGAACGTAGTTAATTGTAGTAAGTGTGAACGTAGTTTGCCGTAGTGTCACTACGGTCAACTACGTTGGAGCAGATTTGAAGTACGTTAAAAATTGCCAAAAGAGAGATATAAAGATATTTCGAGTACAGCGATGTACGGTAAATACGGTCAACTACGTTAAACTACGATAACTTGACTGGGTTTTACTACTACATATTACTACGTATAACAACGTTTAACAACGTATCAACTACGTTCGAAGTTGGCAAAACTACGACAAACTAGCGTTGATCTACGGCAAACACCGTGCCTGTGTCTGCGCAGTACGGTTAAGCCAGGGTGTATTTTTTCCTTTCGATCTGTTGCATGTTAACCTGTCCCAATTACCTCTCCATCGTGATTATGTCGACCATTGTGTACGTATGCATTTGAAATACAATTAAAATCATGAGATACAACTTTTGTGAACCCGGGGTTGGCAGTTACCACGTGGCCAGGACTTTTCTAATTACACATTGCTTACTCTAACCTTACCCTAGTAAATCCTAGTTAAACGTACCAAACATAATTATCAACGTAATTCAAACGTAATTTAGCCGTATTACCTCCCTTGTTGAGTGCACTGTATGCCGTAGCAGAAATGTTTGTACCATGTTACTACCGTCAATTACGGTAAACACTACGGTCAAGTAGAGTCAAGTACTTTTAAGTTGGGTCAACGACATTCAAAGTACGGTGGCAGTTGGGTCACGTCACCCTAGTTGACCGTAGACAATTTTCTAACATGTTGAAACATTTTGAGTCTACTACGACCAAATCACGAGTTCGAACTACGGTAATAACTACGTTGAATTACGTTTAACTACGTCCAACTACACATAGTACGTTTAACCACGTTTATCTACGACCAACTACAAATATCCTCTATTACGGTCAACTGCGATTAATTTACACTAATGTGACCGAGGCTTTTTTGAATTTGTTGTGACCGAAAACATCCAGACCGTACGGCCTTTAAGTGATGACGCACGGTTGCTGTACGTAGGCTTTAAGGTGATGTATTTTTGAGGTTCAGCTGACATGATGGCCTTATGGTGTCCCTGCGGGGGCAGTCGAGGGTGATCATACGTTCTCAACATTGCATACTAGTGTTGGAAATCAGTCTAAAATATCGTCGATTCCTGACCGATTGGTGATTTACCAGTGACATTTGTACCAAGACTTGCAAACTTTTTTGACGCCGCGTGGAAACGCAGCGTCAGTGTGGTATAGATCTTTTTTTTTTTTGCCAATGGAGCCGCAAAATCAAAAAAGGGAGCAACCACCGTTATGGTAGAATTTTACAAACAAAACTAATCTTTTAGACTTTACACTTGGCGATATAGATGAGATAGACATTTATTATGACACCAGCATGTATACAATATGCTTGATAGACTGAGCGAAAAATTCTACAACTATCTGGATCAACCCTCGTATATGTATAAAATATTTGATTTTGACTTTACAATAACAATTGTGAATGATCCCGGAATCAAGGAAGGTGGACTGAAAATTAAAGGTGAACTGGATGGAAGACATGATATTGATCCTGCTGTCCCTGCAGCAGCTACTGATGATGATGATGATGATGATGACGACAGCTCCGGAGGTGTTCTTCATATAAACATACACAGAAAGCATTTCTTTCAAATATGTATTGTCTTACTTTAAACTTATTTCTTTTAGATTAAACTTTATTTATTTTACCTATATAAATCACTCTCGATGGCTCTGATGGTGGCGAATGTGGTCATTATTGTGGGAGGAAACCGGATATCCCGAAGAAAACCCACGTGTCTGGATTGGTGACCACTGTACCCTCTAACATACTTTACCAGGAATCGAACTCGGGACGCATAGGTGAGAAGAGAAGCGCATTACTACTTCGATTTCTAGGCACCCAATATTAATTTCTTTTGACATTTTTACAACTTATACCAAATTCAGAGTGGAAACTGGCGTGCGTTCAGTATGCCAAACCGTATATAAGCATTCGCTAGCAGTCAGCCTGATGCTGGTCACGTTTATCTATGTACCGTACCGCATAAGGTACGTCTATCCCAAAGACAACTTCACCGGAACTGTTGCATACGAGTTAAAATACTGAAAGCACGCCAGTCATTAGCGTCAATGAGACTCGAACCCACAACCTCCGGATCCGCAGTCATGTAAATTAACATTTAATACATTTCAGCGCAGTCAGATTTCGTTGATTTTGTACTTCAATGTTAATATTATTCAATCTATATAGGTTTTTTACCATAACCCTATCGCTTTTTTTTCAGATATCGAAGACGGAACGATGGAAACAAGTACTACTGTCTTCTTTTCCTCAAACCATTTTGTGTATTTGATTTCTTGTCCAATCATTGTTTGGTGTCTAATTAAACCATTTTATAATACATCTTAAATTTTATTTATATATTTTAACCTAGAACACATGTGTAATCTTAAAAGCATTCCTCAGAATAATAGCTGGACTACATAAATTATTTAATGAGGAAAAAAATCAAGGAAAATGTACTTTTCGTTAGATATCTTGTTATAAAGTTGGTTGCAAGAGAACCAGTGATTTTTGTTTTTTAGATTTTTTCATAGTATCTGTAGCTTGCTTATTGGGAAATAAGCAATATAAATAAAAAAAGAGACATTATAAGATAATAAAAATCTTTTAAGAGAAAATTAGAAGAAAAGAGAAAAGAAAAGAAAAACACACACGCTATTTTATTGGGACATTAGTAGTTATTTGGAAGGGAAAATGTCAGTTTTTGGCTAGGGAAACCACCTGGTTTTAGATACTGAAAATGTTTTTAAATTGACAATAAATTATCGAACATTTTTCTAAATTATCAATATATAAAATTGATTCAATTCCATGAAATACTTCATTTGAGAAAAAACAACAACGAAAAAACAACAACAACAACAAAAAAAACCCCCCAAAAACCAGGTAGTTTTTGGGGTGGGGGTGGGGGTCGGTTTTGTCTAGGGGGAACCACCTGTAAAAGGTAACCAATTCCTTAAAAAGATCAATTAGAACAGCGAATCATACGCTTGTTATCAGTCTACACTCGTTCTGTTGTTGTTGTTGTATTGGGGTTTACCGTCGCTGCGATAGTATCTCAATCATATAGCGGCGTCCAGCTAATTACAGGTGGAGGAAGACCCCGAGTACACAGAGGTACCCGTGTAGAACCACCGACCTACCCTATCGGGATTTGAATCCACAGCGGTGAGGGGCTGAGAGATTTGTAGTCCACGACGGTAACCGCTCGGCCACGGCGGCCCCTCACGCGTTCTGATTCGGACCAAGGTTAAATTGTAACCTATCTGTCTGCGGATCCCAAAGTTGTGGGTTCGAACCAACGAGGGACAAGATTCGTATGACATTTCAAGGCGCAAAATACTAGATCAATCCAGGGACAATTGAACGGACAGATCATACGTTTAAACACAGATATTAATTTTGGTCATTTCTTTTAGAATAAAAGGTTTAGATTCTTGTATTAAAAACATGAATAAAAGTACATTTACCAATTGTTGAGATTCCAAAATGGTCATATTTTAATGTTTTATGCAATTTTTGTTAAAATTTCAATTAAAGAAGTAAGATATACATTTGTTTTTACATTTTTATCAGAATATCAGAAGATTTAATCTGAAAAAAATATAAAGGAAATCTGTCCATTGAATTTTTTTATCAAGGCTTTTTTTTTTTCTTTTTTTTTTTTTATAAAAGTCACTAGCTTTTGGCCAGGTTTTGGATATAATTTGGTCCAGACACAAGGACTATTTTTGCTTGAAGTGTATTTTCCCTGCTGTTTGATAGGATTTTCGCCTGTAACTTATATACACATTTAAAGTTACAAATTATGATGAAATATTCTGAAAAATATTATTTTGGTATGCTATAAAAGCATTTAGAATTTTTTTAATGCATTGTTGTTGTTTTTTT
>CM037788.1:13820287-13870287 GCA_021229015.1 Solen grandis | reverse complement strand
AGCTTATAACTTGATTTGAATACATCTGTAAACACTTACAAGGTGTATAACCATTACCAGTATATTGGTCATTGGAAGACCTACCTGATGAATAAATGAATAAATAGTGTTGCCACACTGCAGCATCACGCCATAAGCATATGACATGATCACATTATCATCAAGACTAGGTAAATAAGTCATGGAACTACCTTGTTTTAAATGGGCATAAAATTGATCCATGTGGGAATTACCCTTTTCTTTGACCTTTGTGATAAAACGTGACCTACTCCCTAGTAAACCCTCTAACCACTTGCAGTGATTATTTTATTATAAATTTACAACCTTTTAAAAGTGATTTCTAGCTAAAATTTGATGTTTTCCCCCCCGAAAATAACTACCTATTTTCCCATCGAAATAGCTTTTATTTCTCAACAGAAATAATTCATGAAATTTCAATATAAATCAGTGTAACTCTTATGATTTAATGTTGATTTGCAACTTTCTTTGACATATATCATCTATAATACCTTAAAGGTAATTGCTTTTTTTTTTAATTTAAAACATTTTCATTATCTTATGACTCCCAATATTTTATTTATAATGCTAATTTCCCCAATAAGAAAGCCACAGGTTGTAAAAAAAGTCGAAATAAATATCACTGACTCAGGTACAGATCCTTAGACAAGTCCATGGGCACACTGGTTATCATGATTTTTACATGTATACACAATAACAATACAGATAATGGATTTCATACATCTTGGTCTTTTCCAGGGTTGGCATTATAATGAAGGGCAATAAATACCATTAAATACCAACATGTCAAATATGGGTAAAATCAGTAAAAGCGGCATTTATGATGAAAATCATGAAATATCAATTCAAAAAATAGGAAAAAACTACTTTATTTTTAAACAAAATATAATGAATGAATGAATTAATATCTATAGCTACAAACAATATAATACATCCATATACATCATTACAATCTGTCATTAGCACTTAGTTTACCAATCTAGTTCATTTTTTACTAATCTAGATCACTTGTGTTTAAACATTCTGTAACAAAACACTAGCTTTCCAGGCTTTTCTAGTCCACATCTTTTTTGTAATTTAGTTTGGATAAGTCCAAAATTTGAAAATACTCTTTCTATTCCTGCACTACTTGCTGGCATTTGAAGCAATTTGTTTGCCAAATTACACAGATCAGCTGAAAGTAATCTGGACGATTTAACTGATTTCCACCAAACTGTTGCCTCTGTGTAACTGATGGTATTTTCATGTGAAAGGGCCTTTTGTATGTCAGCACTACCAGTCATGAATTTCAAAATATGTGGTACCAGACTCTTTTCCTTTGTTATTCTTCTACCATGAAAGCAGAATTCCTCTAGATGAATTTATCTTAGAGTTACCATATGATTCAAAGATAATTAATAGCCATAGAACAAAGTAAAGAAATATTCTACCTTCAAAAACCTCAGGATAATCTCTTGGTCTTTATCACTATCTCCTTTCCCAAGGTCTTCTTTCATTTTCTGAAACATTTCATTTCGAAATCATTACTGAAATAACACCTGAGTCTGGATTGCAAAAGCTTTAAAGGTGAACCACAAAGAAAATTTTACTTTTTCTATAACCTTAACTATTTTGTCCATTTATATAAGGAAAACCACGAACATACTTTTTTTTTTTCCGAAAAAATTCTCTATAAGTATGTTAAATGCCGATTTTGTTAGCTGCTGGGCAGTATTTACATTTTAGGGTAACATGACCCCTATGACGTCATCAATAGACCAACTGTCATTTGCCTTCTTTATTTCATATAAATGTATGTAATCATTAATCATTTTTAAAACGTTTTAATCAAGCATGTCATATTTGTTTTTGGTCTAGTATAAAGTTAAAGGTTTTATTGAGTTGTTTCTGTGAAATTAATCCGTAAATTTGACGAAAATAAATGATATATTTGTGATTACGCAAATCAGATTGACTGTGAAATAAAAAGTTAAATTCATAGATAAACAGAAGTTTTCAAGTTAATACAAGTTAAAAAATTTATAATTTGAATACGTTTTAACCACTATGACTTGACGTATTCCTATACTTTGGTCTTAGTAGTTCAACCATTGTTATTTTATTTCAATTCTCTCCTTCCTGAAT
This sequence comes from Solen grandis, assembly GCA_021229015.1. Taxonomy (NCBI): domain Eukaryota; kingdom Metazoa; phylum Mollusca; class Bivalvia; order Adapedonta; family Solenidae; genus Solen; species Solen grandis. The sequence goes on along the minus strand of CM037788.1, from coordinate 13,868,145 downwards.
ATTTATGAACTGACGCTTGTTTGTAATGCACATTGCAAAAAAGGAAGCAATAAAACATAGATTTTACCCGTTGGAAGAAATAAAAATATGGAATTAGTAGTACTTACCTTTCTTTTATCCATTTATTCATGTCTTCTTTAATATCATATTTCCATTAAAAAAAAAATTTAAAAAAAAAATATCTTTATGGTTGACCTTTAAGAAGACTCTTTATATAAAAGAAAATGAAAATTGGTATTTAGAGGAATAAATCATTCTAAATCGTTCATGTTAACATGAAAAGCAATCAACAAGAAATAAATGACACAAACTTTTCTGTAACTCATAACCATAATTTTTAAGTTTATATCATCTAACAAAGAAAACAGGGAATAACAAAACCCTGAATACAGAAATCATCATCATTATTACAAATAAAAAAAAAATTGTAAAAGCTCCCACTTTTCTTAAATAAAACAAGTGACTCTATGATGTTTTCCTCTTTACAAATTATATTGTAATACGAAAACAAAGACCAGAATCCTGTGTAAGTGAGTGTGTCCTGTGTAAGTGAGTGTAAGTTTCAGGCCCCCTACCTCAATGTCCTCTTTGGTTGTACCATCATCCTTGACGGACACAGTGTTTCCCCGAGCCTCACTCTGGTCTTCAGTGGACTGCATCAGTTCTAGGTAATACTCCTGGTCCACCTTGTCCATGGCAGCCTTGAAATCATTGGAACCCACACCCGCACCCTGTGGAAAATATATACACACACTTAGGGCTTAATTCATGTTGTGGTATAATATTTGTTATTTTGATTCTAACACATTTTTCATCATTTTTTATTTGGATTACTTTCTTAAGATATAAAATCTGAAAAACCAAATTACTTCCCTCCAGCTTGCTGATCAAATTACCTCCCTTGTATATACAGATTGACAGATGAAAGTAAAGAAAAACGTACATGATCTGTAGGATATAACTTCCTTATCTACATTCATTTGTTATTCCCTTTGATTTAATTTCATGTTTTATCCATATAAATACGAAGAACATCTAAAATGAAAATATTTAAATGTGTAATCCACAACTTTCCGTGATGTCATTAAAACTGCAGAATAGAAACATTTAACTACAATGTTTACATTCATTGATTAATTGCTAGTAAAATGTTATGGTATTTAATTCAAGTGAGCGCACTGTAACCTGTGTTTTGTTGTGCATTTACACACAGTTTGTTTCCTTTAACCCTTTCCCTCATAGAGGAAACCATGAAAAGACCTATGCGAACAGCATAAAAACAGATCAGGTTTTATGCTGTTCGCTGCTCCTCAGTGGTCTGGAAATGAGTATTTTGTAATTCAATTGGTAAGGTTTAACTGTGGTTTTCTGCAGTTCAGGCTTTATGTGATACCTATTGAGGGCATCAAAATCAGTCTTTATGAGGGAAAGGGTTAAAGTTCAGTAAATTAATATTCATCAAGTCAGTCATTTGTTTATCAATTTTCATGAGGTTAAGGGTTAAACCAGAAAATAAACCAAAATATTTTTTTCTTTTCTTTATTAATTTTTAAAAAATACCTTTTTTTTTAAATGTAATCTTCAGGGTTTTCAATATGAACTGATTGCTGATCAAAATCATTAATCAAAATCACATATTTTTTTTCAGCAATATTTGAAATTGTGTATGTCCATAATTCTCCTTGAACCCTGGCCAAATCTGTTGTTGATTTCTTTTAAAGACTGTTACTAAAATCACTAGTGAAAACCCCAAATCTTTTAAAGAAAACAAATGGGAGATATACTTAATTGAAAATGTAGATTTATTATGACCATCATGACCAAAATTTAATTAGTCAACAAATATCAGGATGTGCAATGTTCAAATATATACATTTCAAAAAACTGAAACAATCTTCCGTACTGAAGTTACATAGGGTAATTATATTAATAAACACTTTGATCTTTGAATTGGAAATTTTACTTTGAATATTGCTTCAGAAATAGGGCAGATTTCCTAGACCTACCTTACTGAAATCTGGTTCCGCTGCCTCTAGTTTCTTCAGGCGAACAAAAGCTTCATATTCTGTTTCACCAAACAGCAGGATGGGTTCATGAAGCTCCCGCAGTCTTCGTATCACCTGGAACAGCAAATATCAAACTGAAAATCCTTAAACCTTAGTCATTCTGTTATAAACATACAATTTATATGTGTTAAGTGTGTCATACAAGCTAAAATACATCTTAAATAGATTATCTGGGCCATAGTCAGGTAGCTTCTGAGGTCAAGCACAAAGATGTTGTTTATAGTAATTGTCTTCTTATAAAACATTACATTTTTTTAATCTGACAGCCTCTACACACAGGGAACCAGCTCATAACCAATTCTGTCCATATATATATATATATATATATATATATATAACACAGAGAGAGAGAGAGAGAGAGAGAATATAAGATTTTATAACATCTATAGACAGTATTGACTATGACCTAGTTCCCTGTACCACTACATAGTGTTATAAAGTTATTCACTCAAAATACTTCATAGATACATGTAGTCACTATTTGTCAATATAATATTGACTGAAAAGATTGAAAACATCAATAAGATTTAGAAGATCACTTCCCTTCTCTTATAATAAAGTCTTTACTTACATCTTTCCGTGGCAATGTTTTCTCCTGCGATTTCCCTTCTACCACCTCAATACCCTTATGTCCCTCAGCCTGAAATTTTAAATACATACATAATTAAATTGTGTCTTAATTAGTAATACATGAAATTGCATTTACATAGTTACATACAAGCAATACATATCTTGTAAACATTTCAATATGTCTTGTGGTAAATTTACACAAAATATAATTTCTATAATCATCCATTGATCAGGACTCTCTTTTGACTTGGGAGTCAGGTTTTTGACCCATTTAAATTTCAGAAATTGTGCCTTTTGACCCTTGAAAAGTAATGGCCAGGGGTCAATATGAAGGAAAAGATTAACAAAATCCTCAAATCATTGTTCTTTTTACAACTTTGGAACATTTTTACCCCTGGTTTTCACTGACAATGGACAACCTTGATTGATCATAATTAAACATCAATATATTTTATTTTACATTATTGAGATAATATTGCTAATAAAGCTATATAAATTATGACCTCCTCTCACCTGCTTTTCATCAATATCTGCCTTTCGATGTTTTTTCCAGTACTCTTCTTCCTGTTTTCTGGCTAAATCTCCTCTCTTGAAAAACTTTTTGTTTGGTGCCTGTTGAATATACCAAACGAATGATATAACTTCATCATATAACATCCAATTAATTCAGTATAGTAAACTATGCATTATTTGTTTAATACATAAAGTATTGCATGTATCTTTTCATTACAGCCTTCCTAAAATAAGTTTGTCTCCCACTGAATATCAGAAATGCTCAAGGCATCTTTTAAAGGACTGACCAGCAAGTTTTGCTCAACCAGTTACAGTTTATAAATATAGAACATTAGAAGCTCCACAAATGAACACTTAACCAGTAATTTGTCAATAATAATGTGAGACTTTACAGGTATACTTAAGAGGCAATGGAGTTGTATTTGGTACATCTGAATCTAAAAAAGAGATTTACCTGCAAGATATTAAGAATGTTTATGTATTGCTTGTAGGGTAAAAAGAAATGTAATAGCCTAGATCCAAGTTATTTTTTAAGGGCCTCACTCCTACTTGAAGCTGCCAATGAACATCTCAGGCATCAGAAGTTATTTGATCAATATTTATGTCAACACTGATCACTGCATTATGGAATATTTAGCCCTCAAAAAATCAAGGAAAATATGTCCCTTTTCCTTCAATGATTCCGCACATTTAAACTTCAAAATCTTCTAAAAAAAACAAAAAACTCTTGACAAATAATTATAATGCATGAAACAGCTAAGCAGATGCAAACACAAATGTGAATTTTAACATTTGTACATTTTAACTTAAATCTGACTATCTCTGTAATTTGGTAAACATGTATTGCAACAAGAGCTGTCAGAGGACAGCACGCTCGACTTTTCAAAATGCTTGTTGGTAAATTAAATGAAATCTATTTATATTCTTGCCCTTCACATACCCTGTATATAATAATAGTCAAAACTGATATACCTTGATATGATAGCCTGATACCCCTTAATATTTTTATGAAGTCTAAAATCAATCCCATGCCTAGTTACTGAGACATAAGCATAATAACTCTGTGCATGCAAAACTTTAACCAAGTATCCAAGTTAGAAAAGGGCCATAATTTGTATAAAATTCAGTCCAAAATTTATCCTCCTTGGTTCTGTGATGCCCCTGAATACACTCATTAACTTTCTAGTCAAAACCATAAACAATTTCTGAGATATAAGCCAGATAGTAGCTTGAATGCAAAACTTTAACCAAAATTTTTTAGTTAAAAAGGGGTCATACTTTGTAATATATTCCATCAAGTGTTATTTCCCTTGAAAGTATGATACCGCTAAAAATATTAAAGATGTTTCAAATCTATCGCATGCCTGGACTCTCAGATAAGTATGAAAGTGCCTTGCATGCAAAAAATTAACCATAATTTCATAGTTAAAAAAGGGCGGCAGCAACTGACTAAATGCTTATTACATCAAAAGAATCTACTCTTGCCATGTATGATACCCTTACATATAAAGTAAGCTTCAACATCGATATCTGATACCTAATGTATTCAACATCCATGAGTTATGAACATAGGGAAAGTAACACTGCATGCAAAAATTTAACCAAAATTCCAAGTTAAAAAGGACCATAATTTGTATAAATTTCCATCAAGAGTTATCTCCTAGTTTGATCCCCTAGAAGAATCTTAACATTTCCTAGTCAATTTCCATCAGCATACTGAGATATAAGTATTAGTACTTGCATGCAAAACTTTAACCAAAATTTTAGTTAAAAAGGGGTCATAATTTTAATATATTCCACCAAGTGTTATCTACCTTTTGTGATGCCCCTAGAATCGATTCAATATTTATAAATATTCAAAGTGTCAATAAACCAAAATTTATTAAAGAATGAAATATATAAGAGACATGAAGTAGCTTACGCTGCAAAAATTTAACCAAATTTGCTGTCTGGATACGAGATATAAGCATGAGAGTACCTTGCATGCAAACTTTGACCAAAATTTCTAGTTAAAAAGGGACCATAATTTGTAATATATTCCATTAAGTTACCTAAATTGGTTGTCTAATGTCCCTAAACATATTCATAAACTTTCAAGTCAATACCATGAATGGTTATTGAGATACAAACTGATAGTAGCTTGCATGCAACTTTAACCAAATTTTCTATTACATGCAAAACTTAAATCAAAATTTCTAAATTAAAAAGGGGCCATAATTCATATTAAATTCAGTCAAGAGTTATCTACCTTGGTTGCCTGATGCCCCTGAACATATTTATAAACTTTGAAGTCAATACCATAAATGTTTTTTGAGATATAAGGTTGATAGTAACTTGCACGTAAAACTTTAACCAAAAGCTGCAATGCCAACGCCGACTCCGACACAAAGCGACTACAATAGCTCTCATATTCTTCGAATAGCCGAGCTAAAAAGGGGCCATAACTTCTAATGTATTCCATCAAAAGTAATCTACCTTGATAGTATGATACCCCTAAACATATTAAAGATGCTTCAAATCAATCACATACCTGGACACTGAGATATAATCATGGAAGTACCATCATGCAAAACTTTAACCAAAATTTCTAAGTTAAAAAAGGACCATAATTTGTAATATATTCCATCAAGAGTTATCTACCCTGAAAGTATGATACCCCTAAATGTATTTAAGATGTTTCAAATCAATCGCATGCCTGGATACTGAGATATAAGTATTAAAGTACCTCGCATGCAAAACTTTAACCAAAATTTTTTATGTTAAAAAGGTGCCATAATTTGTAATATATTCCACCAAGAGTTATCTACCTTGGTTGCCTGATGCCCCTGAACATTATATTTATAAACTTTCAAGTCAATACCATAAATGGTTATTGAGATATAAAGAGGATAGTAGCTTGCAAGCAAAACTTTAACCAAATGTTCTGTCTGGATACCAAGACATAAGTATGAGAGTATCTTGCATGCAAAACGTTGACCAAAATTTCTAAGTCAAAAAAAAAGGGACCATAATTTGCAATATATTCCATTAAGAGTTACCTAAATTGGTTGTCTAATGCCCCTTAACATATTCATAAACTTTCAAGTCAATACCATGAATGGTTATTGAGATAAGCTTGATAGTAGCTTGCATGCAACTTTAACCAAATTTTCTATTGCATGCAAAACTTTACACAAAATTTCTAAGTAAAAACGGGGCCATAATTTATATTAAATTCAGTCAATAGTTATCTACCTTGGTTGTCTGATGCCCCTGAACATATTCATAAACTTTCAAGCCAATACCATAAATGGTTATTGAGATATAAGGTTGATAGTAACTTGAATGCAAAACTTTAACAAAAAGCTGCAATGCCAGCGCATGGCATATTCTTCAACAAGAGGGCCAAGATGGCCCTGTGTCGCTCACCTGAGTAAGATGGCTGTGTTAGGCATAATGACAAAAAATCTAGCATCTAAAAGTGTTTTTCTAACATTTGACTAAGTGACCTACATATTGATCCTACCTGAATTTGCACTCAACTGGGAATTCATACAGTCATCATTCATATTAAGTTTAATGAAGACTGGGACAAAAATGTAGGCCTCTAGAGTGTTCACAAGGTTTTTCTTAGATTTGACCTGGTGACCTAGTTTTTGGCCTCATGTGACTCATTTTCAAACTCATCCAATATATCAATTAGACAAACATCCTGACCAAATTATGAAGATTGGCAAAACTGTGGCCTCTAGAGAGTTCACATGGTTTTTCTTAGATTTGACCTGGTGACCTAGTTTTTGATCCCACATGACCCAATTTAAAACTCATGCAAGATATCATGTAGACAAACATCCTGACCAAAATTTATGAAGATTAGGCCAAAACTGTGGCCTGTAGAGTGTTCACAAGGTTTTTCTAAGATTTGACCGGGTGACCTAGTTTTTGACCCCACCTTACCCATTTTCGAACTCATCCAAGATATATTAGACAAACACCTGACATTTTTTATGAAGATTGGGCCAAAACTATGGCCTGTAGAGTGTTCGCAAGGTTTTTTTCTAAGATTTGACCTGGTGACCTAGTTTCTGACCCCACATGTGACCCAATTTCGAACTCATCTGAGATATTATGTAGACAAACATCCTGATCATTTTTCATGAAGATTGGGCAAACTGTGGCCTAGAGTGTTCCAAGGTTTTTCTAAGATTTGACCTGTGACCTAGTTTTTGACCCCATGACCCAATTGAACTCATCTGAGATATCATGTAGACAAACATCCTGACCAAGTTTCATGAAGATTGGGCCATAACTGTGGCCTGTAGAGTGTTCACAAGGTTTTTCTAAGATTTGACCTGGTGACCTAGTTTTTGACCCCACATGACCCAATATCGAACTCATCTGAGATATCATGTAGACAAACATCCTGAAATTATGAAGATTGGGCAAATGTGGCCTCTAGAGTGTTCACAAGGTTTTTCAGATTTGACCTGTGACCTAGTTTTTGACCCCACATGACCCAATTTTGAACTCATCCGAGATATCATGTAGACAAACATCCTGACTAAGTATTATGAAGATTGGGCTAAAACTGTGGCCTCTAGAGTGTTCACAAGGTTTTTCTAAGATTTGACCTAGTGACCTAGTTTTTGACCCCACATGACCCAATTTTGAACTCATCCGAGATATCATGTAGACAAACATCCTGACCAAGTTTCATGAAGATTGGGCCAAAACTGTGGCCTCTAGAGTGTTCACAAGCAATTGTTGACGACGGACGACGGACGACGCACGACGCACGACGGACAAAAGGCGATCACAAAAGCTCACCCGAGCACAAGTGCTCAGGTGAGCTAAAAAGTCAAGCTAAAAATGATGGTAATGTTGAAACAAGTGGGCCAAGATGGCCCTGTGTCGCTCACCTGAGTAAGATGGCTGTGTTAGGCATAATGACAAAAAATCTGGCATCTAAAGTGTTTTTCTAACATTTGGGGAATTCATGCAGTCATCATTCATATCAAGTTTAATGAAGACCGGGACAAAAATGTAGGCCTCTAGAGTGTTCACAAGATTTTTCTAAGATTTGACCTGGTGACCTTGTTTTTGACCTCATGTGACCAAATTTCAAACTCATGCAAGATATCATGTAGACAAACATCCTGACCAAATTTTATGAAGATTGGGCCAAAACTGTGGCCTGTAGAGTGTTCACAAGGTTTTTCTAAGATTTGACCTGGTGACCTAGTTTTTGACCCAATGTGACCCAATTTCTAACTCATCTGAGATATCATGCAGACAAACATCCTGACCAAATTTATGAAGATTGGGCCAAAACTGTGGCCTGTAGAGTGTTCACAAGGTTTTTTCTAAGATTTGACCTGGTGACCTAGTTTTTGACCCCACATGATCCAATTTCTAAATCATCCGAGATATCATGTAGACAAACATCCTGATAAGTTTCATGAAGATTGGGCCAAAACTGTGGCCTGTAGAGTGTTCACAAGGTTTTTCTAAGATTTGACCTGGTGACCTAGTTTTTGACCCCACATGACCCAATTTCTAACTCATCTGAGATATCATAACTCCCATATCAGTAGAAAATAAATTTCAGATATCATGTAGACAAACATCCTGACCAAGTTTCATGAAGATTGGGCCAAAGTTGTGGCCTCTAGAATGTTCACAAGGTTTTTCTTAGATTTGACATAGTGACCTAGTTTTTGACCCCACATGACCCAATTTCAAACTCATCCGAGATATCATGTAGACAAACATCCTGACCAAGTTTCATGAAGATTGGGCCAAAACTGTGGCCTCTAGAGTGTTCACAAGCAATTGTTGACGACGGATGACGCACAAGTGCTCAGGTGAGCTAAAAATTAGCAATCCATGTAATCATGTTGATTGTTTGAATGTAGCACATTGGTCAGGGTATGTAAGATTGTGAAATAGTCACTTCCTTTCTTGTAACCCTGTGTGAGTGTGTGTATGGTGAGATTATGTTGAACCTTAGATGTTGTGACCATTAACAGTTACTGGTAGCACAGTTGTTTGACATATTTTTGTCTATACACTTCAAAATTTAACCAAATCAATACAGATTTTGACCAATGTTGTTATTGATATTCTCAACCATGACAAGTAATTTAAGTATAGTTGGCACTTAATATCTCATGGCCTGCTGACTGGTTTGATCAGAGTAATTTTGAGGTTCTTGGTTTATTTTTAATTAATCAGATGGCAGCATTATGTCACTTCATTAGGAATAAACATGGCGATGGCAGTTTGCAAACATTGATGTATACAAGCTTTTATTCACAGAAATATGGACATGTCAGGGTTCCCCACCCCATTTTGATGACCAATATTGGATATTGTTCCAAATCACAAAAAAAGCATGTTTTTTCCCCAATTTCAGGGAAAAAATCCCCAATTCAAGGAACAAAAAATTTAAAAGAAAAAAATTAGTGCCATTTTTACAATTTGTTTATGGTCAAAAGTAGCAAGTGAATGATACAAGGGTTGAATGAACTTCATATATTTTGTTTTATTTTATATAATATAGTATGATTTTTCCCAATTTTGTCTTAAACGGCATGAAAAATTCCCAATTCTGGGGGTCGGGTCATGTTCCCAAAATGGTGAGAAATAACCCTGCATGTTTTAAGCATCTAAATTATGGAAAGACATATCTTGTTTAATTGGATGTTTATGAAATTTTCATCACATTTTAACATTATTGTGAAAAGTGCCAGTCACAAGAAAATTGTTCATCAGTATTTTATACATTTCAAACTTTGAAAACAATATTGCATAATTGGTGTTGATTTAGTGAAACTTTGGATTGTTCTGCAATTGTGCGTTTCTTTTTTTGTTTTGTCAAAAGAAAATTATAAACTTTCAGATAGGACACTTTTACAAATTCTCCTTTTTTCTGCGAGCTAAGGTTTCACTATGCGCAAAATGTCTTGGTACCCAATAGAGGTTTGACATTATATAGGAAGATAGATAGACAGACCCTTCCAGCAGGTGTTGATGCTTTCTGAGTCTGATATGGTATGTTGTAGATCCCAACACTGGGTTTTACTCAACGAAATAGAAAGCTGATCTGCTGTTATTCAATTAATTGGTGGTGGATCTATAACTTCAAGGATTTTTTTATGAACTGGCCCACATGCACAACACATTATCAGGTTTGTGATTCCAGTGGATCACCTTTAAACAAAATATGATTTTCGCAAAGTCTGGTGTTGGCAGTGCTGGAAATAACCCTTCAACCACCTTGTATATGATATATTAATCTAAGGCTTAATTTTACGCTGTCGGTCTTCATAGGTTATGGTTCAAGTTCTTGCTTTATTAACTTTTTTACGTTTATCACTGTCAGTCTTCCCTCACTTTAATGTACTGCATGAGAGTTGTGTTTGCGTTGGAGACATTTGCATATAGTATCCCGGAGTCATGGGTTTTCACGCACTTATGTATTTAGCTCATTGCGGATGATATTATTTTAATTGAAATTAACTGTTCAACTACCTTGGCTGCAACTAGATGTAGCCTATTTGCTCTCTTTCAACGAAATATCATAAGTGCCGGCCATATTTTCACGAAGCAGCAGCATTTTTAGGGGATACCCCAAACGTATGTAACTTGTGTATTACGTCATATGTTTTCGCGCACCACATGCCATGCTATAAATAGGGGTGTTTTCTGGCATTTAGCATTGTTAAATATTGTTTCCAATACTTAAATTTTCTCAGTTGTATGTTAAGTGTAAAATCACACAAATATTAAGTTTCTTCACACTGTTTAAGGTCATATTAGGTATCCTTTCAAAAATAAAAAATGAATTTTCTCTACTCAAACATGGCATATGTCAAATGGGATATACCATGTGATATTGTAAATAAAAATGGAGAAAAAAATGTTCCGATAATGTCACATTACAGAGTAAATAAGTACTAAATAAAATTTCACGTAGGATTGGAAACATTTTTTCCAGCTAATACTAATGCTACCACCTAGAGTATGTCAAAAGCATAAAAACATGTAAAAAAGTATCCTAATATTTAAGCTTGTTACTTTCCAAAAACACAACAATATACCATATGACAATCACATGACCGGTTTGAAAGATTGCGGTAATCAGACGATAAAAAATATGGAAGGAAATGCATTCATTAAAAATTTTAGGGGGTAAATAATAAACTGCTTAAAAAGTAATAAGTTTTTTTCTTTAAAACAGACTATGCCTCTAATCGTTTTACTTTTTTACTCTTGACAACTTTTTTTTCCACACATCTAATGATCTGTCTATAGTTGCAAATCAGATTTGAAATGTGGACGTTTTGAGGCGAATTCCTAAATTCTTTACACAGTATCCATTCATCACACACATTTTTACACGTAAAATTATTATATGAAGAAATAGAGACTTACAAGGATATCATTATTGCTTTGTAGTTGTCTCTTTTTTCGCTCTAATTCTGCCTTTAAAATATCCATCGTAGTAGAAAACGTTTTTAGAATCTTGAAGAACTATGTAAACCGTCTATCTATTGGTCAGCTTGAAGAGATAAACCAATCGCATGGCGCCTTACAAATTGATTTAGATTAGGCAATGAAACAGATGCCCGGATAATAATATACAAACATGAGAGTCTACACGTTTATATTTTTGGCATTTGCTATTAAAATTTCTTCATGTTTCTCAATTGGCACGTATAATATTTGGAATTTAATGTTTAACTGGAATATAAGGAAGTCACGGATAAAAGAAATGGTACGAAAATACGTACACTGAAACCAAAGTTTCCTATATAAAAAAAAAAAAAATACGATTTACCTGTTGTTGTTTTTTTACGCATTTTCGTAACTTGACAGCTGCAGGCGTCTTGTAGATAAACAAAGCACAGATACACAAACAGTTATAATGTTATTCAAAAGTGTGTAGATACTCACGCGGTTCTAGAATGAAAGGCATGACAACAGGTCAGGTTTGAGAACTGGCCTGTACATTTTCCTTAACTCAAAATACATGGCCTACCCTATACAGCATTAATAAGAAAGCAACTTGAATATTGCTTTCCCGACTGGTTATCCCAATTCGCGTTAAGCATAAGAGACTGTAAAAGAAGAACAGCAAGGCCGCTTTACATAAATAAAGCTGAAATGTCAGTGTACATCAGAAACCTTAATTATCTCTAAAAACATTTAGCCCTTTTATTTATGATAACGCTAATGTTGTGATAAAAACAATACACCAGACAAACGCTGGTGTTTACTTAAAAGATCATGATGCAATATCGTTCTATTTGACCATGTGCCTTAGTAATCAAGTATGTTTTCTAGCAGTATCAAGTTGAAGTGAAATTTGACACTCACCAGGTCAAGATCGAACTAGTTACTACAGATATCATATATCAAGTGATTTGTGTAAAACTGTGGCAACTACATATGAATAAGAATCCGGCATAAAAGTTTTGCATCAATCCATCAATATACAGAACTTCTTGAGTAGCTTACAATGCATATGTCAAAGAAATGAATTCTGAAGAATATGATCCTGAAAAGATAATCATATATTTCTACATGAAGTAAAGTGATGCCATGTTCCTCATCATGCTAGTCCAAATGTAATGCTTTAATTCTCAGTAATATAAATTAAAATAATAGTTAAATGAATAGTATAAAAGATATAAATTTAAGTGATTAATTTTTTCAAACATCAAACTGTTTGGACATGCTATTCACAACAACCCCAAGATCAAGGCCACTCTCCTTAGCAAACAGTTAAGTTACAGATCTAGAACACAGGAGAAAACAGTACTTCATATAATTTCATTTAAGCTTTTGACAAGGTCCCTACGGGTGCATGTCAGTGAAACTGAATCATTATCTCTTGAGAGTTGAGTGGGTTGCTGAATGTGTAGAGTGTCAAATTTTTTAAGCTCACAATCAGTTGATACATACATTACACATTGTATGAGAATGCTCCAGGGTGAGCCATGTATGAAAAGCAGACCTGTCCCAGTGGGTGAGTGATTTAGAGATACCACAAGGAAGTCTTGGGTTCAATCCCTGGCTGCAACATACCGCAAGTAAAAATGGTACTGGTGTATATATCCCTTGTGCTTAGCACTCAGCACATAAAGGTAGTTCCAGGACTTAAGTTGGTCCAGTGTTGGGATAATATGAATTGTGGGATCATGCCATTTTTCTATCATACTGAGGTAGCACCATACATGTCTCATATAGACAAAAGCCCCATAAATTAATAACCAAATTACAGATATTTCTGCATGTGATTTTTTCTGATGTAGCTTTTTTTTTTTTTTTTTTAATCATCAGAGATTTGAATAACCTAGATGTATAGTTTCGTGAATTTATCTGTGATGAAATAGTGTTTTTCTAGATACATAATGCCCAGCTGGATGTGATTGCATTTCAAGAGGTCCGATGTGGAAATGATTCTGGACAAGAAAATCAGATTCAGCAGCTACAAGCACTATTGCCCTCCAGCTACAAGTGGAATATTTTCCGTGTTGCCAACAATGTCTCCTTTGTGAAAGATAGCATAGATATAAGTTCCCCTGGGGAAGGTTTGTATGTTACCGGTATTTATTTTAAAAAAGGAACTATGCTTGATACTAAGCATAAAAGATTAATTCCATGTCTTGTTTGCCTGGTGTCAGGAGAAAATGATAGCATGCCACTTGCCTATTTTATAATAATGCAGAGAGGCAGAACTACAAAATGTAGTACATCTGTTTTACCCAGAATGAATTGCAATTGGTGCAAGGTTAAGACACTGGAACACAATTTTAATTAAATGAACATGGAAGTCATCCTAAAGTTATATGTGAATAAACATGTATTGAGAAAAAGCATGTAATAGTTTGTTGTTACTTAGTGTTAAAATAACTTTGTTGTTATTGAAAGTGAAAGCAGAGGGAATTTCTGTGGTTTATAAGTTTAAAATGACCTTTGTTGTTGTTGTATTGGGGTTTACCATCGCAGCGATAGTATTTCAATCATATAGCGATGTCCAGCTAATTACAGGTGGAGGAAGACCCCGAGTACACAGAGGTACCCAGGTAGAACTACCGACCTACCGCAAGCCAGCTGGAAGGCTTCCTCACATGAAAAATCCGAAGTCCCTACTGGGATTCGAACCATAGCGGTGAGGGGCTGAGAGATTTGTAGTCCACGACTGTAACCGCTCGGCCACGGCCGCCCCTTAAAATTACCTTTAAAACCATATGAAGTAACTTAATCAAACACAGAAACAAAGTATAGTAAAAGATGCTGAATTACCAGGTATACTTGATGCTGTCTGTGTAATTCACATATGATCAAACAATTCAGAAAAAAAGCTTGATATTGTAATGAATTAGAAAGGAATGTCACAAAACTACAGTTATAGTCATTATAACACAATATCTGAGGTCTTAATGTAGATACTATGACATATTCGATTGCTTTGTGATAATAAGACAATACGTGTACAACTGTACAAGTTAAGTATGATTAACAAAATGATTATTAGGGTTGATCCTTTCATTTGGTTACACTGCACATGGCCTTGTCATTATTATGGAATGCTTTATAATCACCAATATGTTTACTGCTCTTTTCCAGGGATTGGTCTTCTTAGCAGGTTACCAGTTTTATCTCATTCCACACAGTATCTCCTGCCCTATCCCCGGGACCCTGACAAGAACAAGAGGGTGGTGCTACATGTTGCTGTGAGAGACAGTCAAGGAACAGTTTGGAACCTTGTTGTTGTGCATCTCTCTTACCACAGGCAGCAACAGTGTCGAAACATTGCAGAAATTTCTAATTATATCCTTAGTAAGTAGGATTTGAAGTACTCCATTCTGCAGTTTTGTTTTCAATGATACAAGTAATGTTGAGATATATAGTTGTTAATACTCAAGCTACAAAGCTCCCTTGAATATGTCAAGCTATAGGCTTTTATCATCAGTTCAATGCGTCAGTAATTCGTTTGAAACTCAGAATTTTTTCTCTTTAAATGATGATATTATGGTTGTAGCAAAATCATTGTTATATTGAACGTTTTAGTATTCAACATAGAAAATATATTAATTAAAAAACTGTGAAAACTATAAACATATTTTGGGTATTTTATGGTATTTTCACAATCGATTTAAACTCTTTTATAATGTAAGTAAAATCTCTTTTGGATGAGAGCATCAGTGGTTATGATAGGGTAGACCTAAATATCTGCACTGGTGTCATGTGATTTGCTAATATATAACTAAAATAAGAAAAGCTCTTCTCTGTCTAAAAATCCTGAATTCTTTATTTGTAAAAATATAGAAAAATAACACACAAAAAAAAGTTTTGGATCGGTCAACAATTTATACAACGTCTGAGACACACGTCCAATGATAATTTCATCGATAGATGGAGTGAAACGTAACAAATCAGGCGTGGGTCTCAGACGTTGCAATTTATAGAGTTTATTTCAAGCAAGCTTGATATGAGAATAATGGCCACTGTATATTCTTTTGTTTTCAGAGAAAAAAATGACAAATGTTGTTATTCTTGGAGATGTCAATACATACCACGATTATGAGGGGCCTGTTGATATTCTACTTGAGGGTACAGTGTCTCAGGGCAATCCATGCAAGAGGGAGCTGAGGGACATTCCAACACCTGTTATTGACAATTTCAAGGATGCCTGGCAGACAGCTAACCCAGACGAACCAGGTCTAACCTTCAGCAATATGGTATACCATCTGGTGTTGATTGCAGTTGATAAACAGCTAAATAATTGTCATTTTTTCTATTTAAAGGATTTAAAGGAAGATTTTCATTAATGTTTGGTGTAAATTACTGTAATATCTTATTTTTGGGGAATAATATTTGTTTTAATAAGTTACAATAATGCAAATATTACAAAGTAAAACAATGTTTTACCAGAATTCTCTTTTGATATGTAATTTAACTATAAATTTTTATTCTTGGAACAAAATTAGTTCTTAGTTTATTTAATTTTTGTTCATCTGAATAGGGTAAATTGTTTGTTTGATTGGTTTTTAAGTCCCACAGACAGTATTTCAGTCATTTGGAGACTATGTTTACTTCAGACAGATATAATACTACCACACTGCAGCATCACCCCACAGACATGTGGCATGATACCACACCCAGTCACATTATCCTGACACTGGGCCAACCAGTCCTGGAAGTACCCTTATATGCTGAACACCAAGCAAGGGAGCTATACCATAACTATTTTTCATAATTTTAGTATGTCACGTTTGGGATCAAACGCACAATCTCCGGATTCCGGGGTGTATGCTCTATTAACCACATGGCCATTGGGACTGGTTTCCTATGACTAGTTGATACATATACCTCATAAAACAAGAATCAATTTATGTTTGCAGTCTACAGTAGGTACCAGTATATAAGATAACTGGGCTCTTTGTTATTGTTTAATGTATAGCAAAAGAGTCAAATACTTCAACCTGCCTAATATTATGCCTATCTATCAGTTTTGAGTATATGAACTAGTAAGTAGTTCAACTTGTTTTTTGAAATTGTCATCATTATTAATTAACCTTTTACCCCATGTAGACTGTTTTGATGCCTGTAGCAGAGCAGATCCAGATTAGTTAGTTGCTTTCAGGGATAATCATGCAGTGCAAACTAATTATGTCAAATACTAATCAATATATTGCAAATTCATATACTAGATGATTATTTGTTCCAGCCAACACCTGGGTTTGAGAGTCGTCCGGACAGAATTCTTGTAAGTTCAAATGTTGAAGTCAAGAAAGCAGAGACACTTGGTGACGGTGTTAAATATAAGCAGAAGTATACGGCCTCCATTCACTGGGAGAGGTTCATTACCATCATACGTTCCAGTTACCTGTCTCACCAGGAAGTATCAGGGTACCCCTGTCTACACGACTGTGGCCCACATGGGTCGTGTAAATGTGGTGTGTGTTCAGATGGTGGCAACCAAAAGGAATGTCTCCTACCTGACTGCAATATTTGTGATTCAACAGTATGGAAACAGTTTGTTTTTCACTGTGTAGCCCTGGGTGTATTAGTGTTTCATGGGCTTACATCAGTGATACAGATACTGGTAGTTGGGGCGGGCTCCTACACCCACAGTATGTACTCTGTCCTAGGGTTCAACTGTTGTCTAGTAAACCCTCAGCTATGGAGAGGCAGCCTCCAGTCCTATCGCAGGAAGTACAGACTGGTGCGCTGGTGTCAACACTGGCCTGTGTTCAAGCTTCCACCCTACTGCCAGCTATTCGTCTCTATTGTTGGACTGGTTATCTTGTATAACACATTTTACAGAAGTATGGGTCCAGCCCTAGAGCTCACTTACAACGTGTTGTCAGAAGAACTCTTCCCTTCAGATCACTTGATGGTGGTTGCAAACCTTTCAGTGTGACGTTTTTGGTAATCAATTTGTAATTTGTCTCAGTCACAAATCTTTTCTGTAAAAATAGAATTAGATATATAATTTATTTATAATATATCATATAAAATAAGATCTTTTACCTTCAAAAGTCAGTCATTTATTTGTGACATTTTTGATAATTGATGTGTAATTTGTCTCTGTCACAATTTTTATGTAAAAATAAAATCAAATATATTTAACAAAATTAGATTGTATACCTTCAAAAAACAGTCAACGGAATAAACAGGTATAAACTTGTCTGTAATATTGTTTGCTCATCTTCTTTATTATGTTACAAAACTCTGTATCTTGCTTAGCATAGATACATCATGTGTGTGTATGAAGGTGTCAATCTGTCCAATACTGTGTGTAGACAAAATCTGAACTCCCTCATTATTCCACGTATTTCTTTCAAGCATGTTGTCTTGATATTTGTTATTCCTATTAAATATACATGTATTAATTCTTTTTAGTCCCCTACCGGTGTTTACACCAGAGGGGACTATAGGTTTGCCCTTTGTCTGTCCCTTTGGAAATCTGGATCCCACTATAATTTAAAAACAGTTTAAGATAATATCATGAAACTTGGTATATGAATAGATGGCTGTATGGATATTCTGCACATCACTTTTTAGCTCACCTGAGCACAAAGTGCTCAAGGTGAGCTATTGTGATCACCTTTTGTCCGTCGTCCGTCGTCCGTGCGTGCGTCCGTCCGTCGTCAACAATTTGCTTTAAACAACATCTCCTCATGAACCGCTGAAGGGATTTTGACCAAACTTCACAGGAATCATCCTTATGATGCCCTCTATCAAAGTTGTACAAATTATTCAGATTGGTTGAAAAAGTAGGTCACAGGAGCTAAAAATAGATTTTAAATTTGAAAATCTTCTTTCAAAACTGCAAAGCCTAGAGCTAAGATATTTGGTATGTAGCATCATCTTATAGCCCATTACCAAGATTGTACAAATCAAAGCCCTATGGTGATAAATGCCCCCGCACCAGGGGTCACTTGTTTTACATAGAGTTATATAGGAAAATCTTAAAAAATCTTCTTCTATAAATCCATAAGGCCTAGAGCTTAGATATTTGGTATGTAGCATCATCTAATGGTTCATTACCAAGATTGTTCAAATCATAGCCCTATGGTGATAAATGCCCCCGCACCAGGGGTCACTTGTTTTACATAGAGTTATATAGGAAAATCTTAAAAAATCTTCTTCTGTAAATCCATAAGGCCCAGAGCTTAGATATTTGGTATGTAGCATCATCTAATGGTTCATTACCAAGATTGTTCAAATCATAGCCCTATGGTGATAAATGCCCCCGCACCAGGGGTCACTTGTTTTACATAGAGTTATATAGGAAAATCTTAAAAAATCTTCTTCTTAAATCCAAAGGCCCAGAGCTTAGATTTTGGTATGTAGCATCATTAATGGTTCATTACCAAGTTGTTCAAACATAGCCCTATGGTATAAATGCCCCCGCACCAGGGGTCACTTGTTTTACATAGATTTAAATAGGAAAATCATTAAAAATCTTCTTCTATAAATCCAGAAGGCCTAGAGCTTAGATTTTTGGTATGTAGCATCATATAATGGTTCATTACCTCAGTTGTTCAAATCATAGCCTTACAGTCATAAATGACCCCGCACCAGTGGTCACTTGTTTCACATAGAGTTACATAGGAAAAGACCTAGAGCTTAATCTATAGATTTGATGTGAAATATTGTCTAGTGGTCCGTACCCACATAATTCATATAGACCAATCATAAAAAAAATATTTTGCAATATTACTAGTTTGAGAGATTATGACTAGATAATGGTTAAAATTTGGCCCTTGATTGAATCACTTTTTACTTTAAATTACATACTTAATATATGTTTTATATTAAAATCAGTATCTACGATTAAAAATATAAAAAGAAAAGTTTTCTTTAAAAATATGAAAGTACAGATAATCGTATTGTTGGTAATAAAAACACATTCGGTTGTTTTAGGTTATAATATTATTAACCAATGAAAAATTAGGAAACTATTCAGCCCTCCATTTCCGGTTTCAGTTTGGTAGGTATACGATTCTCTTCAGAAATTTCAACGAATTATCGAAGATCATTAATCTAATAGACCTAAAAAGCGATTGAAAAGTAGGTCAGTAGGTCAAATCTTAGAAAAATCTTGTTTACACATTAGAGGCTACAATTTTGATTCAATCTTCCTCGAACTTGGTCAGAATGTTTGTCTTGGTGATATCATGAACCATTAAAAGGGCCAAAAGTAGGTCAGTAGGTCAAATCTTAGAAAAACCTTGTTTACACACTGGAGGCCACAATTTTGATTCAATCTTCCTCAAACTTGGTCAGCACAAATGTCCTCAGGTGAGCGTCTTTAGGGCCATATTGGCCCTCTTGTTTTTTTCTCAGACCAAAATTCTGGTTGCTATGGTGACAGAAAAAGTATGCACCTCATCGGTAGGGGGTTCATGTGTTGCATGCAACACCAGTTACTTGTTTTAATGGTATTTTGTGCACTATTGAAATCGTTTCAAGCACTCGCAGGGGTATTTTAAAGTTACCAATAACTACAGCTTACTTCTTAAAATACATTAAAAATAAAGAAATATATAACATTCCTTTACAGATAACATACTTGTTGTCTTTAGCTCACCTGAGCACAACATGCTCATGGTGAGCTATTGTGATTGCCTTTTGTCCAGCGTCCGTCAGTGTGTCAACAATTTCTTTTAAACAACATCTCCTCCTAAATTGCTGAATGGATTTTGACCAAATTTCACAGGATTGATCCCTATGATGCCCTCTATCAAAATTGTTCAAATTCTTTTGATTGGTTGAAAAAGTAGGTCACAGGAGCTAAAATGAGATTTTAAAATTGCAGTCTTTGAAAATCTTCTTCTGTAAAACTGCAGGGCTTAGAGCTTAGATAATCTGTGTGTAGCATTGTCTTGTGGACCTCTACCAAGTTTGTTCAAATCATGACCCTGGGGTCAAAATTGGCCATGCCCCAGGGGTCACTTTATTTTACATAGGTTTATATAGGAAATCAAGAAAAATCTTCTTGTCAGAAACCACAAGGCCTGGAGTTTAGATATTTGGTGTGTTACATGACCTTATAATCATAACCAAGTTTGCTCAAATCATGGCCCCTGGATCAAAATTGGCCCCGCCCCAGGTGTCACTTAATTTTATATAGACTTACGTTGGAGAGTCTTTAAAAGATCTTGCCAGAAACCACAAGATCATGGGTTTAGATATTTGGTATGTAACATGGCCTTGTAGACCTGAACAAAGTTTTCAAATCATGGCTCTTGGGTATAAATTGGTCCCGCCCTAGGGGTCACTTGATTTTATAGCTATGACCATCAAAATTTGGACCACATGTAGTTTTTGTGCGGAAAAAAGATTATTTTGCTGTACTTCTACATGGATTTTGTATTCAGTATGACTTTTATAAAAGGCAATGAAGGCAATAATTCTCAGGTGAGCAATTCAGGGCCATCATGGCCCTCTTGTTTATTGGTTGGTTTGTAATATTCAGTCTGCTATTGGTGTGAGAAAGCTATGACTTATTTATGTACACATATTTTATCCATACAATTCCTGCATGTTGGTTTCCTCATTTATGAGAGTTTCTTTATATTCATTGGATTTTTTATTGCATATTACTTATTATTAAAAGTTTAAAGATATGTTTTATGAAGTGTCTTTAGTCTGCTAACCAGTGCACTGTTTGTTGGTATTCATATCTAAATACTTAAGATTCTTACCATTTGTTTTGCACAACTTTCAGTGGCATAAATATTTTGATATGCATGTCTTGTGATAGAAATGAAACCGTTGATGCCTTAAAACCCCGGATGGCATTAAGTCCCCCTACCGAAATATTATTGAAGTTTGAAAATGGATTTAAATAACAAAAAAATAAAATATACAAATTTGTTTACATGATGTAAAATGTTATGATAAAGCTACTGGTGAAATTTTATACCTCTACGACCTATTATAAAACAGTTGGCGCCTATAGAACTGTCAATGGCGCGTAATCCTGAATGGTGCCTTTTAGTAGGACCATGTGTCTGGATAATGTCCTATCACATATTCATATGTAGTCAAGGTTTATGTTGTGAAGCAGCCAAACAGTTCTGTCTTAAACACAAAGTTTTATTCTAACACTAAGGAATTTTTCTGTCAGACCATCAGGTTAATACCCGGCAATGCAGAAAGGTCCAGGCCCCTAGTTCTTAAAAATACTCTAATAAGATCTCAGCCTCAAACATCATTCTTTAATCCCTATAGTGTTGACTGTTTAATATTAACTCCCATGAATATTCATGTATAAATTTATGATTGGATGAATATTGATTGTTTTTAAATGATTTATGAAATTATTGAAATAATGGATTTTTCTTTGCCACAGATGACTGAGTAGAAACTGAGCTACACTATTGTATAAGCAGAGTAGACCCTGACCAGACAGACCCTATGGATGCTGTCTGATCTGGGTCAGCTCTGTTTGCCTGCATGTTAAAGTGAATCTATAGAAAGGGTTAAGTAGGCATATATTTCAGAACTTTGGGTCCAATGGTTATAGGGGAGTTACAGGTTCATTCCCTGGCAACACAAGAAAGAACAAGACAACATGTATGTACCTTGTGCATTGCACCGAACTCATAGGGGTAGTTCTAGGACTAGATGGCACTATCAGGATAATGTGACTGGGATTGGTATCATGCCTCCTGTAGACGAACATCCTCAAATGAATGGAATACTATTAGTTGGATGGTAAACCAAAGCCAGCATACAATTTGTGCTATGTTATACAGTAAAGAAACATGCAATTAAGAATACATGTACACATAACCTTCTCTGGTGGCCAAGTAGTAAGAGCATTTGCTTCGGGAGCAGGAGGTCATGGGCTTGATCCCCTACCACAACAAACCAAAGTATGTAATGGTACTGTTACAGCACCCTTGCTTGGCGCTCAGCATATAAGGGTAGTTCTAGGACTGGTTGGCCCAGTGTCATGATAATTAATGTGACTGGATGTGATATCATGCCACATGCCTACAGTGTGATACAGCATTTTGGAAGTACTACATGTATATCTGTCTCGGGTACTGGTAGACATCGTCTCCAAATGACTGAAATATTGTTGGTGGTACATTAAACTGAACAAACATAAGTACACATTGAAAAATTATTCTGGATAATCATATTATTTCCCCATTATTCAATAGTTTTAGGCAAATCAGTAAAAAAAGGTGACAATTGCCAAAACATCATGGTAACACTCGTTTATATTTAAGCTATACATATTTTCATCATTTTCAAATGAAAGAAAAAATATGTTTCTCGATCACATTTTGTTTCTTTACAGTGGTGACAGAAGCACACAATCACAGCTTTTTTCTGTATGACTTATTTACTTAGGTAACACTAGTTTCTGAAACACCATTTAGACAATGCATAACACTTTAAACCAGTAGGTCAGTCAAGAAATTTTAATCTGAACAGAATAAATAACCATTGTCAGTTTTATAAATAAATTCAAAGCAGTTATTTTCAAAAGACCATATTCTTCATGACCTTCTCAGGTGCAAAGTACTGGTCCAACCCAGGAACTGTAGAGTTGTAAGAACTTGTTTCCCAGTCAACCTAAAGTTAGTAAGTTGAAACCAAGACCATAACTATCTAATTAGTGCATCAGTGTTCCCAGATACTCCCATATGGGGGAATTTTACCCTTATATTGGTCTGCAGTACCCCCAGTTTTAGAAGCTTTGCTACAAATCTCTTACAGAGAGGGTACAAAAGTTCAAGAAAAGCACAAATTTAACCCCACTATCAAATCTTAGTGGGAAAACTGTACAGTATTCCAATGGTATTGTCAAAAAACAACAGCACGTAGCTCACTTTAAATGATTTTATTTTCTGAAATTTTGTCTTTTTTGTTTTTTGTTTAAATAAAACACCTTCTAAATATTGTGAAGCAGTATTTTTAATCATTTTATATGTAGAAGCCCTGCATATTTAAGAACAACATAAAATGAATTTTGTAGTTTAGACAGCCATGAGCTGTTTGACAATATTTACATCTAATGCAAATTATATTTTACAACAATATACAGTGTGTGATGTTCACAGAGTTCACAGGAAAAATACATTAACAACTCTTGTTAGTAGTATGATAACAAATGTAAAACAGATGTGAATTCTGCAATTTTCGAAGATAAGAGGAATTGTAAAATCATTAAAAGTTTATTTCTTGCATCATTAAAACACTACCAAAACAACAATCATGGTTTCTGAGCAGTAACAACAGCAAAATATAGCATACAAATCTACCAACATCTTGTTTCTTTATATCAAGAACGCAACAGAAAGAAGGAAAAGCACTTTCTGATAACTGCTCTTAGCATCCAAATGATCCAACAGCATTTCATTCTTCTCTACATAAGAAATTTATACCGACCAAAATACTTGGATGTGATATTTTTTAAGTACATATTCACTGAAAGCCAGAAATGCTTATCAACCTTTTTCATATATGCTGATGTGCAATTTGATTTTCATTTGAAGAAATTTGATTTTGATGCATTACTTGAAATAGGATTTCTTGTCATTTCAATGTCAAATTCAAACATTTACTTGAATACATGCATAATGCATTTAATATTTGATGAATTAACTTCATGAGTAAGACCATGCAATCATCACCTAACTGTACAAGATAACACACACACAAAAAAAAAAAATGTCTGAACACAGTGTACAGGTTAACATGAACATGAGAAGATAAACATGTGGGCCAAGATTGCCCTGGTTTGCTCACCTGAGTAAGATTGATGTTAAAGGCATTATGATGAAATGTTGTTACAGGTATTATTGATGAAGATGTGGCATCCAGTAGTTATGAACTCATCTTTGATTCAATGTAGACAAACCTTCTGATTAAGTTTCATGAAGTTTGGGCCAAAAATGCGGCTTTTTAAAAAAAAAAAAAAAAAAAAATCTCCCCCCCCTCCCCTGTCCTGGTGACCTACATTTTGAACCCACAGGACATATTTTCAATCTCAACCTAGATTTTATAACAGTCATCTGGGATATAATGCAGACAAATATTCTGACCAAGTTCCATGAAGTTTTGGCTAAAAAATTTTTTTTCCTTCAAGATGTGGCCTGAATGTGTTCAAAAGAGCATTCTATTGCAGGCTACATTAAGTTTAGTTTTCCTTTTCGCCCCATTGACCTACTTTTGACACAATGTGACCAAGTTTCTGAGTCATCTGAGATTTCATGTAGACAAATATTCTGACCAAGTCCCATGAATGTTAGGCCAAATGTGGCCTCTGGTGTGTTCACAAGGTTTTTCTGGGAGTTTGAAAGATTTTACCATATGACCTACTTTTTGACCCCACATAACCATATCAGGACCTCACCCGATATCATGGAGACAGACATACTAAGTTTCATGAAGACTGTACTAAATATGTCGCCTCTAAAATATTCACATGGGTTTTCTGATATATTCTACAATATGATCTAGTGACCTACTTTCTGAACCCTTTTAACCCATTTTCAGAATTTTCCAAGATATCATGAAGACAGTTTCATTAAGGTTGGGCCAAAAAATGTGACATCTAGATTGTAAACAAACACAACACAAGACTTATGAAAACTGGTGCTCAGGTGAGCTGAAGATGAAATATTCTAAAAGCAAATGTAGTTCCTGAGACAATTATTCCAAAATAAGTCTTGCCATTTCAAAGCAGTTGACCCTACACTGGGTCATGATTATTTTGTTGTTAGATCTATTGATTTTACTTCTCTTTGTACAACTTACAACAAAATGTTCATTTACAAATTAACCAGTGAGATCAGCTTTTTCTTTGCACTCAGTATACAAATGAAATAATACTGAAAACTTTCAGAAAACTTACACCAACTTTTCTTTCTTGTATGTCTTCTTAAAGTAAATGATTTGAAGATAGAGCATCTGATTTGCTTTTTTTTCCCATTCCAATGAAGTTTTTAAGGTAAATTTTTAAGTTTTTAGATAATGCTAGAGCAATAAAGGGTAATTTCAAGAGCCTGTTAAATATGACACTTTCGAAACTATGTACATTTTAGTGGTAGAAAAATATGAGACGCTAAATTTTTGATTACCTACTTTATTACGTGTGCAAGTTATCTCAGGTTCACAAAGCTGAACACAAGCTTTCATATTACACACAATTTACAGTTAGTAATGTAACTTTACCCTTACTTCCATTGTTTAGTTCTGAAGTTCCAAGGACTGATTTGGGAGAAAATATATTTACTTATATAAGTGTATTTGGGAACACTTGTCTATCCCTTTGAAGTTGCACAGAAGTTAGTCTGATACAAAACCTATCTCAGCAATTGGGCAATTCTCATTCATATATGATTCTATCTTGACAAGGCTCTCTGTTTTGAGGGAAGAGTACCTCTACCGTCAGGAGAGGGAATGTTTGTGTTGTTTTCTCTTGATGAGAGAATTTTAGACAATTTTTGCTGCACATAGATACAATAATTATTTTACAAAATAGTTCCTGTCTTCTTTATAAGGTAAAACTGAAATGGATATCAAATAGTATACATAATAGTACAACAATCTACCACTTGATCATTCTTGTTCTACAGTTTGTATGGGAATTTTGTTTGAAAATAGGGAAAAACATACTTCATGGCTAGGTAAATGATTCCTTATATCGACACTAAAAGCCCTGCTGGACTAGGTTGCTGGAAAAGATAAAAGATTCATTATTTAAAACTGTGCACTATTAACTCCTGAGGGATGTTGGGTAGTATTACACTGTTCCAAAATCAATAACCATGTCTACACATCATCCTTTTACATGCTTTCAGTATGCCCATTTACCACCTGTATGAGGTTTTTTAACCCTCAAAATAGTAGGTTTTCTCAATATAAAAGGGTTCAAAGTTAAGGAAAAACAGCAATCGTACCCCCAGTTTAACAAGAGCTGTCAGAAAAAACAGCCCACTCGACTATTCAAAATGCTTGTTTGTAAATCAAATGAAATCTATTTCAATTCTCACATACCCTGCATATATTAATATCAAAAATGATATACCATGATATTTCTATGAAGTTTAAAATCACTCCCATGCCTAGTTACTGAGACAAGCATAATAACACTATGCAAGCAAAACTTTAACCAAGTATCCAAGTTAGAAAAGGGCCATAATTTGTATAAAATTCAGTCCAAAAGTTATCCTTCTTGGTTCTATGATGCCCCTGAGTACACTCCTTAACTTTCTAGTCAATAACAAACAATTTCTGAGATATAAGCTAGATAGTAGCTTGAATGCAAAAATTTAACCAAAATTTCTAAGTTAGAAAGGGGCCATAATTTGTAATATATTCCATCAAGTGTTATCTTCCTTGAAATTATGATACCCTAAGCATATTAAAGATGTTTCAAATCAAACCCATGCCTGGATACTGAGATATAAGCATGAAAGTACCTTGCATGCAAAATTTAAAACAAATTTTTTAAGTTAAACAAGAGGGCCATGATGGCCCTGAAACGCTCACCTGAGTACCATTGCTATGACTGATTACAAGGTTTTTAAACAGACAAGAATTCTGATATAACTCAATCTTAAACATTTTAGCCCTGACAATACTACACACCAAATATATAAGCACTGGGCCTTATGGTTTCAGAGGAGAAGACTTAGTGCGGGGTCATTTATCTCCAAAGGGCAACCATTTTAAAAATCTTGATAATGAACCATTAGATGATACTACATACCAAAAACCTAAGCTACAGGCCTTATGGATTCATAGTAGAAGATTTTTTTTTAAAGATTTTCCTATATAACTCTATGTAAAACAAGTGACCCCTGGTGCGGGGGCATTTATCATCATAAGGTCATGATTTGTACAATCTTGGTAATGAACCATAAGATGATGCTACATACCAAATATCTAATCTCTAGGCCTTATGGATTCATAGAAGAAGATTTTTAAAGATTTTCCTATATAACTCTATGTAAAACAAGTGACCCCTGGTGTGGGGGCATTTATCACCATAGGGCTATGATTTGTACAATCTTAGTAATGGCCCATAAGATGATGCTACATACCAAATATCTAAGTTCTAGACCCTGCAGTTTTGCAGAAGAAGATTTTCAAAGTTTGCATTTTTATAATCTATTTTTAGCTCCTGTGACCTAATGTTGCCATGGACCAGAACCATTTATACAACTTTAGTAGAGCTTCATCCAAGGAACATTCCTGCAAAGTATTTTTCAAATTGGCCAAGCCGTTTAGGAGGAGATGTTGTTTGAAGCAATTGTTGACGCCGGACGCACGGACGACGGACAAAAGGCGCTCAGAAAAGCTCACCTTGAGCACGTTGTGCTCAGGTGAGCTATAAAAGCACCATAACTTCTAATATATTCCATCAATAGTTATCTACCTTGATAGTATGATACCCCTAAACATATTAAAGATGTTTCAAATCAATCACATGCCTGGATACTGAGATATAAGTATGAAAACCTGACAAAATTTAACCAAAAAATTAAAAAGGGGCCATATTTGTAATATTTAAAGATTTTAAAAAGGGCTGAGACTTTACCAAAATTTCTAAGTTAAAAAAGGAGCCATAATGGTTGTCTGATGCCCCTAAACATATTCATAAACTTTCAAGTCAATACCATGAATGGTTAATGAGATACAAGCTGTATAGTAGCTTGCATGCAAAACTTTAACCAAAATTTCTAAGTTAAAAAGGGGCCATAATTTTTATTAAATTCAGTCAAGAGTTATCTAACTTGGTTGTCTGATGCCTCTGAACATATTTATAAACTTTCATTTCAATACCATAAATGGTTATTGAGATATAAGGTTGATAGTAACTTGCATGCAGAACTTTAACAAAGAGCTGCAACACCAACACAAGGGCAACTACAATAGCTCTCATATTCTTCTAAGTGGGCACCCTGTCTTGTTGTGTAAAAAACCAAGAAGGTCACCAAAGATTTCAGGTAATCCCAACACAGTTAAAGTTTTAGCTATTGGTGTCAAAATTACCCTCCACTGCTCTTAAACATTAGCAAGAAGAACAAGCAATGCTTTTCCTACATTGTTTGTATGATAAATTTCACTGCCATGCCCATGTCATAAAATGCCTTGTCAATAAATACCACTTTAAAAACATGAAATCTCAACTAATAAAATCAAATTCACTCTCTAAACTTGCCATTTGTGTGTCCATTCTCTCTCCTTTACACATAATACAAACTTTTCTGTACCTGACAGGATTTATATTCAGTAATGTTAGGTTCATGATTTTATTCTAACTTCTTGTGAGGATGGATTTGTCTGAACATCACTGTCTCAGTTCCTTTAAGATGCAAGCATGATTGGATTTGTTCACATTTTCATTTCGTAAGGTTTTCCTACATATCATTATATCAGGTATGTAACACAATGACCAGCACTCCTTGATGACTAATTACACTGGAGCAGCAGTAACATTGTCATACTTAGATGTTAATTATTTGGATTGCACAAACAATGCTTTAACTTTAGATTGGTACTTGTAGTCTATAATAAATACATGTGAACCTGAGATCAGTAACTATTGGGTGATTTTACACATTTCTATTAGTTTCTGGTCTCTTCTGCACGTTTGTAAAACAGTAGATAGGCATTCTCACGTATCTCACGTGTCGTGATCTCATACTCCATGTTGACGTCCCACACCAGGTCGTCATCGAACTTGTACCAAATCTTGTCTGGCCCTTGACAGTAACAGATGTAATGCCCACAATTTGTTGATTCTGCACCTAAATGAACACACACAGCATAGAGGTCATACTTGTGTGATTTTTGACCTGCAGTGAGATCTTCACGATTAGCAACATTGTCATACACAATACTGGTCAAGTCTAGATTCTTCAGAGGTATACTGACCGGAGCATTGATTTTCCTAGATTGCTGACTAAATTGATTATATGTGAACCTAAGCAGCTGGATAACCAAACATTCAGGCAGCTGCCGCAATAAACAGCGTCTCTGTGCATCTCTGAGGCGTTGGAATGGGAAGTTGAACCTAACTTGTTCCCCGACCGGTGTGGATGTCCTAAACACGTTGTCATGGAAACCACTGTCATTTCCGCCATCCGGCTGTCCTGGTATTGGAGACATCATCGTCCCTGCAGGAGAATGCAATGCAGAGTCCACACTACTAGCAATGTTCCTCCGTAAATGAGACTGGGGAGTTAACTGGGCTTTCCTGACCATTTGCCCAGGCAACAAAGGTGTGCCCTGATTGTGAGCCATCCCTGAGTTTTTACTACAGACACTGCACACTAGTCCCTCCTGCCCATTCAAGTGTTCAATATTGCAGAACTTTGTGAAACAGTCCTCAAGAAAAACCATGCCCGACACCTCTCTAGGCGACACAATGGGCACAGGCAGGATGCTGAACGTTTGAGTGTTCACTGTCAGGTGGTTATCAGCTAGACAGTGATACGCCTCAACCAACTGTCCTGTGAACAGACTGTCAATAGCCGACCTGTTGTTCTGCTTGTATGTGAGCCACTCTAGGTCAGATAGACGTTGTATTGGTTCTGCATAACTTTCATTGTTCAGCCCATTGGCATCCCCAATCTGAAACAAAACCAATATCTCTTTACATTCTATACACTGTCTCTTTACATTCCATTCACTTCAAAACATTTTTATCAAACCAAATCAATCCACTCAGTGATTACTCACATAATGAATTATATTTGACAACTCAAGTCATTACAATCGCTGTCCAGAGCTATGAATTACAAATCACTTATGATTGACCAACAAAACTGAGGATCAGAGTAAAATGTCAACACAACAGCCTTGGTCTGTAGCTGGGTTCTGTTAAGTAAGTGACTGACTTGCAAGAGACTGATGCCCAAGAGCCGACCGCTATTAAGACTTTCAAACGTCTAAATGATTTCATATATAAAAAGTTGATTTTGCACTGATTGTGGTGGTGATGTACTTCGGGTATAACTACAGAGTAAGCTATTGACTAAAGAATATTTATGCAGTGACTCCAAACCATTATGCAGTACAGTACTAAAAATTTTCTAGATATGATGTATCCTAACAACTGCCAACACCAACCCTTAAAGGCCAATTATGTTTTATAATAAAGCAATTTTCATGAAAGAAAAGAGAAACTATAAAAAATGACATAGGCCCCATTTTAGTATCTTGTATGGATGTCAAAATATTCTCGGTCCATATTCAGAAAAAAAAATGAATTTGAAAATCGTCACCGAATCACAATTTGTTAATTTGCTACATCATCAATTTATGTACTTGCGAAGACCTTTTTAGGAAAACTGCAATTTTGAATTGGGATTTTTTTCGCGCGAAAACTAGACTATTTAGGAAGAATTCACTAATTAAGCTGGTGTCTTTTTTGAATCATTTTTGTGATTAGATTTCTTGCATTATTTTCATTATGAAATAAAATTAATCAGCCCTAAAAGGGTATAAAGTTACATACAAAAAAAACCATTTTAACTTAAAACAAGGCAGTCCAAAGGACAGCTATATCCCCCGCCGCTGGCCAAATATTAGAATTTGTTTAGTCATAGGATTATGATAACCTTAACCTGGCATGGTTGTAGCAGACATAGAAGATCAGTTTAAGACAATTTTACTTTCCGGAGTTATGTATGAATCTCAGAATTCGGAGGCACATATATTAAAAGTTTACTGACAAGTTTTACATGGTAAACAGTACAAAAAGTGAACATCAATGAAGTACAGGATGTGTTAGGTAACCACAAAATACATGTGTAACTCAATTAAAAACTTTATATATCATGACATAATTTGTATGATTGTGAACATGACATACTATTATTTATCGAGTACAATAAATCACTGTGGAAGTGCAATCCAGGTCAAGAAGTGGTCTGTGTAAGGCAAGGGGAACACTCCTGAATGAGATATGGAGCGGACATGAAAATAACATTTGACCTCAAGTATGACCTTGACCTTGAGCCAGGTGACCGCCTCATGCCTTCTGAATCAGCTCAATGAGGTTAACATTTTAGCCGAGTTTGAAGAAAATGTGTCCAAGCGTTCATGAGATATGGAGCGGACACAAAAATAACATTTGACCTTCAAGTATGACCTTGACCTTGAGCCAGTGTGACCGCCTCATGCCTTCTGCACATCAGCTCAATGAGGTTAACATTTTAGCCGAGTTTGAAGAAAATGTGTCAAGCGTTCATGAGATATGGAGCGGACACGAAAATAACATTTGACCTTCAAGTATGACCTTGACCTTGAGCCAGCGTGACCGCCTCATGCCTTCTGCACATCAGCTCAATGAGGTTAACATTTTAGCCGAGTTTGAAGAAAATGTGTCCAAGCGTTCATGAGATATGGAGCGGACACGAAAATAATATTTGACCTTCAAGTATGACCTTGACCTTGAGCCAGCGTGACCGCCACATGCCTTCTGCACATCAGCTCAATGAGGTTAACACTTTAGCCAAGTTTGAAGAAAATGTGTCCAAGCGTTCATGAGATATGGAGCGGACACGAAAATGTTTCGGACAAACTGACGGACTGACGGACGGACTGACGGACGGACGAAGGGCATTCCTATAACCCCCCTCCCGCTTCGCGGCGGGGGATTAATTATATACTGGTAATCAAATTTCACTTATCCTTCTGTGTGCAGTCATTAAAAAAGAATGTTCCAATCATGTGTCATGACAGCACTCTCACTCATTTTGTGTGCAGTCAATTATGATTTCAAGTTTTCAAAAGTGAAAGAAAATCCGTGAAACCAATGATACTTTGAATTAAAATTTCTCACTACTGTTTATTTACATGGTTTGAAATAAGTGTGCATCTACTCTGTAAAATGCTGAAGATATTATGCAAATTATCAAAAATATGGCTTTATAGCTTATATTCACAAAATAAATGCATTACCATTAACCATTTCAAAAACAAAGTCAGCAATTCACCTACCTGAAATTTTGCAGTTAATTTGCAGGCTTTAATGCAAAATTAGAAAATATATTGAGAAAAGATCATATAAAAAGATCTACTCAAGCTTGTTTCTTTTTTTTCTCTTTCATTTCTCCTACTCTAGAGCAAATGTTTAAATGATTATTGCAGATTTGATTAATTAAACTATGGTAGGCCAATCACCATGGTTATCAATGCAAACGTCTACCCAAATCCGCAAATGCCAGTTAATCAAATTGAATCAATGAAAGAGGCCAGGATGGGATCTTTTAACCAGAATTAGGATTTTTTTTTTTTTAATAGAATTGGAAAAAAAGTATGATTTCTAATAGGGAATGGGTCCATTTACCCGACCCATGGATACGCGAGAAAAAGGCCGGTTGCGATTTGTAAATGGAAACATACTGAAGGGTCTATGGAATATGAAGATTTGCGAAATATACAGATCAGTTATTTTTGTAAGCAACTGAATGGTCTTTAGTAAAATATTCTTATTTATGCATTGTAGCAATGTTGTTGTCAACGATTATGTACAGTTGCATCTCTTAACAAATCTGTAACCACACATTTTGCTTTTCTGTCCAAAGAATATAAACTGCTTTTGGAAGAATAATGGGCCTTTAATACATTGTATACTCATTCAGTCAGTTGCAAAAGATTAAACTTCAATGTATCATTTCTTTCAAAATTAATTTATGTTGGGCTTCAAACAACCCATAAAATAATACTTCAAAACAAGAACTATCACTGAATGTGATTAATACCCCCATACTGCTTTGGCAGTTCAAATGGAATATCTCCAAAAAGAAATAGTTTGTGCCAAAAACTTTCTCTTTGCCAGAGGGTGAGAAAAATGTGCAGCCTTACAGCAAAAAAAACTAAAGAAAAACTAAAGCTACAATATCAGCATTGAATTGTATGGACAGATACTGATAAAAGAAACAAATGATTTCAACTTATTCAGCCTTTTTTCTGCCCTTTTAAAAATTCATCCGACTGGACCATGACCGATGATCAGCTACATTTAAAATGCGGATTCTCTAGTTTCTATTGAGCATCTTGGCGACATTGCTGATGAAGTTTTGTTTTTGATTTAGTCACAAAATCTTCTCAAAACACCAGATTTCAAGTCAGCATAAGTGTTCATTTCATGTATATTTGTTTCTTTCATCAGTATCTGTCCATACAATTCAACACTGATATTGTAGCTTTAGTTTTTCTATAGTTGTACAAGGGAGAAATTGGTGCAGGGATTTACCGGACGCAGGATCCTGCGTCCATATACGCATGAATCACAGACTGTACGCACCGAAAAATAAAGTCTGCGTCCATGTGTACGCACGAATTGTCCAGAATATCTGTGCCAATTCATTATCAAATGTCTTCGTAAATCTCTTGGAATTTCCAACGCTATATTTAACTAGTTAAATTTACAAGCCAATCACTGTGCCTTTTAAAATTAGCGTCCAATCATTGAACGCTTCCGCTCACATGTCTTATCAAAGTTAAGCATGGCAAACACAAACTGACTTAAGAAGTTTATGGGGCAAAAGAAAAGATCGCGATGACGAGAAACATGAAAATTTATTGTCAACTGGTCACCCTGATTACAGTTACAATCTTCCTCAAAATCAAAACGTGAGCAGAAATTTCAGTATATGGCTTGAAAAATTTAAATGGCTACAGTTCCGTGACGAAGGCATGTACGTATTGTAATACCTGCATTTCGGCGAAAAGCTCATCAAATCCCTTTACAGAGGGTTGCATAAACTTTCAAAACTCCTTATTAATTCGTCATCAAGACACTGATGTCTACATGAACAGCTTACGAGTCTTAAATATGCGTTCAAATTTCACAACCGCTATTAAAGCTGATCACGATCAAAGCGTTGAAAATACTGTTAGTGAACTCAATGATTATGTGATTCAGTTGCAGACGGTGTATAACAGAATTTTGAATATCCAGATATTTTTGTTTTCTACAAGGAATACTTGTTAAGGATGCTTGAAATGATACTGTAAGAAAACAAGAATGTCTGTTATCCACCTAGTCAAATTTTAATGTGAATTCTCAAAATTTGCACTTATTAAATTTAATAAATTTCTCAATTTTAAGGATCTGGAATACATACTTTTAGTTAAAGATAATGGCTTTGGTATAGTAACAACACATCTGCGCAGAAAAAAAAAAGTTTTAAAATTTACTTTAACATTCCATGCCCTCAAAGTCGCAAGACTTATAACTCTTTTGGAAAATAGCTAGTGATCCTTAGCATATTTTGAGTAGTATATTTTGGTGAGGTTAAATAGCTTGGACCCCCTGAAATTAATGATAGACCCCTGTTTTTAAGGATCCTGAGTCCAGTGGACCCCTGAAAATCAAAAGTAGTGTAAATCCCTGTTGGTGAGATTCTGTCAGTCAGATCTCTTCTAACCAAACGTGTTTTTTGAATTTGCAAACATTTATAGGGCGATTCCTCAGACAAGGGGTAGTTTTTTGTCCCTTTATGTCTTTATTCTTCCCTTCAACACAAAATAAGACCAATTTTATGAAAATCTATCAATTATCAAAAAAGTTACGGTAAATGAAACGACATAATGTACGATTTCAATGGAAAAAGTTACTTACCTTCTTATTATATATAAGATTTTTTTTAATGCAGCAGTTTTTCGGTCGAATCAACGTACCGGATACCTTTGAGAAAACAGGAGACCTCTAAGTTCCAGAATTTATTAGTATTTAAAAATATATATACCGGTATATATAACCACAAATCTGTTATCAGATATAGCAAACCTAAATATATTCAGATTAAATACCTCTTTTCTGCAGGCTGCCTTGAGCTGCTCTATTTTATTTGGTTTCAAATCACCGTAGATAAACTTCAATGTGGATAAACTGTCATCAGGTCCAATAACTTCTGAAGTACCTGAAAGGTCGAAACAGTAAATCAGAAAAAAAACAAAACAAAAAAAAAACCTTCTGATATCACATTGAGTACTTGTAATTGATGGTTGATTTTCTTTTCAACTTAATAAATTACAAATAATATGTATGTTATTAAGAATGTTATTAAGAATAAACTTATTTTTAATTGATCAAAATTATCAACAAAACTTATTTTTCAACACTGACTAGAGGCAAATATCTTCTCATATACATTATTTCATACTATTTTTTGCAACATACTATTTGCCATTCTTTAACATTAAACAAGGAAAGTCTTTACCTATATTAAAAAACTTTATTAGGAGGTTGTGTCCATGATGAGATCCGTGTTTGTAATTTCAACCACTTAGTAGGGGCAAAGAGTAAAAACTCTCATAATGTTACTAGGCGAAAAAATCCATATGCTCATTCAACCCAGGAATCAAAGAGAGGATATAAGTATTTCACTTTTCTAATTGATGTTAATACCATTTATTTGTTCGACTGATTTAATTTCCTACACTAATTAGCCAATACCTGGACTGAAGATTATGATGCCATCCAGAGCAAACAGTAACTAAAATTACTTAAAGATACTTGCCACTGGAACTTTCTTTGTTCAGTATATTGTGTAGCGACTCCATCAACCACATGAAATACTCTGCTGCATCTTGCTGGTGCTGGCGTTCTGTGGGAGCGGAGACCAAGGCTAGGGTTCAGGACAGACACTGCCTCCCTGTATGCTGTGGGATCTAGCACGCCGGTACTGGACGATTTCTGGCCACAGTGGGACATCAGCTCTGCCAGACAGGAGAGCATTACTGATTCAGCCACAGAACACTCAAGGTCTTTCTTGGATTCATTCACCAAGTGTTGGACGAGTTTTGGGCTCCTAGCCAAACACTGGATAACACAGTTCATGAAACAGAGGTTTTGACCTTCATTCCTCAACCCGACAGGCTTGTCAGAAGCACCGGAGAAACCAAACGCTGACATAAATCTGTTGCGAATGTTTCTACTTGTGCCAGAAAATGATGTTTGAGACAAGTCACGGGTTTGTGAAGTTCGCAGTGGTCTGCGTCTAAGCTCATTTCTTGTAAACCAAGTTGAGGCAGGTTTTGGTTGGGGTGTCACTTGAGTGGGTTGCGGAGGGCTTGGTTTTGGTACCTGATGAGTGTACACAGGTGGGTACTGGGCAGGTGGGCTGGCCTGGGTGACAAGCTCCTGTCTACGTAGCTGGTGAGCAATACCAGAGTCAGGTGGTACTGCAATTGTCTGTGTAGTAAGAGGATGGTTTAAAGAGTTCATTGCAAAGTTTGGTGCTACACCTGCATTTTTTCGTTCGGCCTTCTTGAACATGTAGTCACTCAGTCTAGATAACACAGGCTTACTGACTGGAAGTCCTTCACTAAGTTTCCTCCACATTTCCACATTTTTCTGCTGTTCATGCATCATTTTCACAGATTCTGTGTGATGCTGATGCTCCTCCCATCTTGTCTTCACCTGTCGCCACCAATACTGAACATCTACCCGCCCACACACCTGAGTGTATATGAAGGTCAGAAAGGTCAACAACAGAAGGAGGTAGGGGGTGTGATCCAGCCAGTACACCACCAGAGAAAGTCCAGCAAGGAATAAAGATTCATAAAACCAGATGCTTTTCTTCTCATAATCAGTCCTGAAAAAAGAAAAAAAACATTCTTTAAAATTTTATTTTGAGCAAATAAAAAAAAAATTACAACCAACTGTGACAGTGTGCATTAACAACATATTCTGAAGGTGATAGGTTCACACTTCTGTAGGGCAATTCTTTTTAACAACCTTGTGCCTTCAAAGTACTGGTGCACAATAAAAGAGAATAGATTGAAATTACAAATGAGATTCAGTGTTTTTTGTTTTTATCAGAATATCAAGATACATGACTGGTCATGACTAGTGAGACATCTGGTCTTGATTATAGCATGCTGGACTGCACAACTTGGCTTGCACAAAGCCAAAATTCTTGGAAGTCCGGACTTCCATGGATCAAAAACTGTAAGTCCCAAACAAAAAATTTAGGAAGTCCCAGATGGTATTGCTACAGAAATCTTCATAATCATTAACATCTTTGTATACCGCAAGTTGTTAAATGTGTGAATATTTTAATATTTGTTATTCAATTTCTTAAATGTCTCTGTGTTCTGTACACAGATAAACTGCGTATCTGCGTATTTTACACAAATCAATACGCTAAACATTTCAATTTTGTGCGTACCATTTACGCATGAAAAAACGGCTTTACTCAAATCTTTTTAATTCCTTGTGTATTGAATTCCAATGCTGCCGATGTTTTAAAAACAACTGATTGTCACTTTCTGCTTTAAAGTGTATTGCCTTCAAGAACCAGTGATCATTTGATGTATGTACATTCAAAAGTTTAAGAGCATCTGGCGCACCTTGATGACTTAACAGGGTTGTCGACAGTACCCCAGCCCATTAATAGTGGACTGGGCTAAAAATGCACAATATCATCTTTGTTGGGTTATCTTTTTTTAACGTTAGTCGTTAAGACGTTTATGCAACTTTGAAATTAATTATATGCAACACAAAGAATAAAATAATCATAACATGCAAATATATATCTTTTCATAAAAAAAGATTATTACTTTATAATTATTCAATTATGCCACATTTGTTTCATGAATTAGACCATGTCATCTTTACCTTCTGGCAAGAAAAACAAAATGTCTCTTCGAAGTAGAAAATCAAGTTCTAGGAAATCATCCCTTACAAGTAACCAAAAACCATTCTCAGGCATTGTAGAATAAGCCACCTTTTTAAGGTAAGAAAAAGTTTCACTCAAAAAAGTTTAAATATTTGCAGTAATATATACTCATAAGAAATGGGTTTCACTCAAACAGTGCAAAAACAGGCAGTGATCACTCAATTGAAACCATTCCTTATCTGTTCCTCTGGTATAATGTTGATCATATAGTATTAATATTTAGTGTCTTATCATTTTTATAATTCGGAGTAGTTCTGTATTCATATTTGACGAAATTCATTAATATTCAACTCACAGTACACTATTATTCTTGGGAGTAAAAAGAAAAGACACAGGCATGTTCTAAAAAAAAAAAAAAAAAAAGATGACAAGAAATTAAAGAATACATTAAAATACCATGGTAGGAATAAATTAAGCTAAAATTGTAAAACTATATTAAAATATAGCACTTGGTTACACTAATCTTTCTTATTTACCAGTGATTCAGATTGGCGTTGGCCATTATTAGAAATTTAACGATTATCGATTATACTTGATGATTGATTGCTGCCGAGGTTGGCGATCATCAACTGTGTTTATTCATAACGGATTCCTCTAATTTCTCTCCTTGTAGGTAAATTAAAGAGTTTGTGTATCAAAAAAAAAAAGAAACAATATTAACACTAAATCCACTCTGTTTCTAAATTCTTTTTGTAAATTTTTTCCTCATATTTTTCGATCTTGCATAAATAGCCTGCTAGTTCTGGTCTCTTGTATTAAAGCAAATATCTTTGATAGTATGTTAGTCTGTTATTCTTTTTTAATTAAGATATTTTTTTACTTTCAATGTCACATTCTACATATAAGTTATGGTTAACAAACAAATCGATTACATAGTCGATGATTGATCGAAATGTCTTGTCCGATTATATCCGATCATCAATTATGACTTTGATCATCAATTATGACTTTAAGACAATTTTAAAACTCTAGCCATCATAAAAATCACAAATGGGAGATTTTTTCAAAGAAAATATGATCTCTGTATAATATTGCTTACACTTGAACAATTTCTATGACAACTGGTGACTTATCTCGCGTCTCTTCTTTGTACTTTTTTCGATTTTATCAAATTGGTTTTGGTTGAAAGGGTCCCAAACAGTTGTTGCATATCCTAACTGGGACTTGTTCCTTAATAGTTTAAAAATTGATACGTTAATCTGTTGCA
Organism: Solen grandis; assembly: GCA_021229015.1. Taxonomy (NCBI): domain Eukaryota; kingdom Metazoa; phylum Mollusca; class Bivalvia; order Adapedonta; family Solenidae; genus Solen; species Solen grandis. The sequence continues at coordinate 13,828,612 of CM037788.1, read as the reverse complement.
AGAATCCCAGGCTTCAGCTAGCTTTACTCAGTCTTCACTATAATTCTTTTTAAGAACTTGCCCATTCGGGCAAACAACACTGAATTTCCACTTGCCCGAATCCATTTTCACCTGCCCAAAAACATTGACAAGAAGAACTTTAAATTCATTAAAGCTTTTTTTTTCACGCGTTACATTTTCATAATTCATTCCCTAAATGTTCCCGCTCTTAAAAGGACTTGTGAAACGAAAGTAAGCCAGGGGTTTTCTTAAGTGGACGCCCACTTGCCCGCGCCGGGTTAAAATCACTGCGGGCAAGTGATTATTCTAAGAAGATAGCCCGATGGGCAAGTTTATTCATGTAAATGAAAGCTTTCGTTTTTTGTTTTATTTTCTTTAGTATATTTGGGGTAAAATGCTTGCAAATTGTCTTTGATACATATAAACTAAAATTCACCTTAATATTGCACATATTTAGTTTAAACATCAACAAACACCAACTAACTTCAAGATTGGGCAACCGGTTTTCACTGGGGGCTAGTAGCTGTTAAAAGTAACTTGCCCCCTGGACAAGTGCAAGTCAAATCCTTAAGTAAACCCCTGTTTACAAGCAGTATTTCAATTCAGTTGGCGATGTACCGTGAAATGCCATCTTTTTTAACTTATATTTCGTTTCTGAAAGAGGGGGTATGCGTAATAAAAGAGAACTCAATATTTTCGTTATTTTCCCAAACTTTACGCAACCCTCTAGGAAGCCTTATGGGTAGAGTCTATTGGTATCTTTCATGCATAAAATTGATATTAAGCTTGATCATATATACATACCTGTAAAATGTTGTCTGTTTATGATTTCTATCATGGTTTTGTACAAGAAATTATTCTCTTTTTCATATTGGAGTTTACATTTTCTTATGCTTCAACCAGAAAATCCTGTACTGTACTGTGCTTTACATAATAATTAATTGACAACATACAAACATGATATTTGCATTGTCATTACTGTAACCGCGAATAAATAAAAAGTAATTTTATTAATTTCAATTCAATCCTATGAAATTTTGACAAGTTAGTTTCGTTTTGGACATAAATGTTTGGTTCATAATAATTGTGTAATTCAAATACCATTGCGAAAAAACAAACTAGAAGGTGTCGGTAGTTTCAGATTATTACTCAAACTATCAGCTTTAACAAGGTAAGAATGCAAATGCACATTGATACTTAAGGTGAAAAAATAATCGCTGCATTATACCTGACTTGCGGAAGCAGTGGAACATTTCCACCTGTTGTGGAATCGAACATCTGCAAAACAACAGTGAGTAAACAAGATGGCTGCCTCCGCGTCTAACAAAAAAGATATGCGCATTATAGAAGGAAAATACTTTTTTCCCAAGGTTTAGAGCCTCAAACTCGGACTGCACACTATACATAGATGTGCACAATACATGGCATTTTAAAGTGTATAGATATATTTTTTCGATCTCCTCTAATTTTTTAACTTGCCCGACTAGGCAGACAATTTACAATTTTAACTTGTCCACCAGGGATTTTACTTGTCCCTGGCTTCGGGCAAGTGGTTTATTTCGAAGACTGTTTACTTGTTATGTTTTGAATATGTTCACTCCAGTCTAAATCTCTAGTGATGGTACATCCAAGATATTTTGTAGAAGTTTCATGTTTAAGTACATGACCTTGGAGATTATAATTCCATTTGATAGGGTTTTTCCTCTTTATGACTGTCAGGATGAAACTCCAATGTTCCTTTTTTTCCCATTTTGCTAGTATGTCTAAGTCTGATTGGAGTCTGGCAATCATTATCTGACATAATAGTAAGGTAAACTACAGTATAATCTGCATATAATCTAACATCATTTATGTAGAACAGAAATAAACTTGGCACTAATGTTATCATCTGGGCTTAAATGGGCCAACTTAAATGGCCAGAAAATAACAGTAGCCATTCCTAGGGATTAGTGATAATAGTTTTATCAAAAAAGAAGTTAATGCTGTCTGCAGGTAAAGTTTCCATGAAGGTCCTTAAAGTTTCATCAAACCGTCTCAGTGTAGGGATTACAATATCAAAGGACTGATGGGATAATTCCTACATATATATTTACCACCAACTTTCTCAAACTATGTTTGCAGAGCCTTGGGGGTTAATGTGTGTGTAAAAGAAAGATTAGAACCAGATATATGATCCACGGGATAAATTAGCGGATATTTCCATAAAATTGAAGAAATTGACTTTCAGACAGAGGGTGGGTTTATGAGGCTTATGGCATAGACCAGTGACACATTTCATTAAAAATGGGTTGGTATCTTTGCATAAACAGAGACAAGTGTACCAGTTACACACCTTGCTTCCCTCAATGGGTTTTTGGCCACAATGTCAACCAGTATGAAGAAGACGAACTCTAACACAGAGTTGCACAGGAACGCATACACGGACTGAAAAAGCCACATTGTCTCTGATGACACGAGTAGAATGGGTATATTAATAATAAGGCGTAAAAGATCAATCAATGTTGAATCCTCTTCGAAGGCATAACTCTGGAATTTCTCTTTCGCTTTCCTCGATATCGAATATTATCCGGGGAAATCCCACGCCAATGTTTAAATTTGGCAGAGAAAATGGCGTACATTTGACGCATGCGCAGAAAAAACACAAGCGGCTAACTAGGTAAACTTTAAAGATTTAATTAGACGAATAGAAACAGACCCCCTTTTAATACAATTAAAAAATTTAAGAAAATATTTCACTGAAATTACAGCAGTATTATATTGATATATTAGTGATATATTTAAAACTAAGTGTCCCCGACAAGTCAGTCCTGATTAGAAGTAGTAACAAGTTTCGATACATTTAGAGGCAGCATTATTTTTTTAAGGGGACGGAGGATAAAATAATTGCAGATCATTATAAATTCACTCCACATTTTATCACATTTTTATTTACAAAATCTGTCGTGATATTGGGTCATTTTAATATCTTTCTTTCAAATTGGCATTTAATATAAACAGTAAGCACATGGGCTATTACCAGATAATAAATGGATGACAAATTGAACTGTCCATCAATTAACTGATCATGTTTGCCGCTTAAAAATTTACATGTTGGAATATTACACATTTGTAGGCCCTAAATTTAAAAAAAAAATGAATGAGGAAATAAAGCTTAATATTCGAAGCAAGTACAACCCCAAAATAAAGTATCTTGACTCTATATATTGCATATATAGTAATATATTGTATATTAACTTTCCAACATGTACGCGCTAGCGCAGATCATACTCTTAAAAACAAATTAATCTGTTTTTGTCAGCAAGTTTTTCACGTGTTTATCATTTACATAATTATGATGATTTTATATGCACCAAATAAAATAAAACAGATAAATTGATAAAATAAAATGGGTAAATAAAGAAATATAATGTTATAATTTTGTTCCCAGATATTCGGTCATTGCTTGAAATAGAGTGTATATAATGCGGACATGAACTCCAAAACAATCTTTCGAGACGTAAAGTTGATAACAAGAACACAGTTGAAGGGGCGTTATCTTCATGTACTGTGAGACAGTCCGGTACTGTGTTCTCATAGCACCTGCAGTCACGCCACGTGATAAAATACAATCATGTGATTGGTCTATCTTGAGTAGAATTCGCCAAGGCCTCTTGAAATTGTGATTTAAAATTACACTGAGCTATAGCGAGTTTCCATAGAAATGACAAAGAAAATCTCACAATATTTTCTTCTTAGATTTTTCAGAAAAAAAATCCATATTTCTCCATTTTTAGAGCATTGTCTGTATAGTACTCCATTAAGTGCAAAATTAAAAGTCAATGGTCTTTTTTCATACGAAAACTTAAAAATATCGAGATCCTGACTTAATGTATTTCTAAATTTGTGTCAATGAGTTAATAATTCTAAACATGCGGTCGAATTATTAACAATATTTAAAAATGTGCTCAGGATATTCGCACCTTTTATCCAAAATGACCAGTGTTGTATTATTGTATTATATATTTATATATAAGTATTGTCGCTACCGCTAGTGCAGTGATATTTGGGTCATATTCTTATCTTCGAGACACTGTTACGATTAATCGCTTTAAGTGTGGACGACCTAATTCCTAATGCCAAAGAGTGAACCTATCGCCCTTCATATCACCAGAGTTGACACGACACATGAAATGCGTCTTTGTTTTTGTCTTGAGATGCGAAAGGACTTCTCAACAATTCAAACGTGTGTACGGCTTCATTGTCAAGGATTAAGACTGGAGCTATCCTTGGATCTACAGTTTTTTCCAAAGGGTTTACTTCCAAACGTTCAGAAATGTCGAACTCTATGAAGTTTAAGGACATTCCGATGTTTGAACTGTACAACAATATCAATATGTCGCCCAAACCTTTTATTATAAAGATGAGCGGGGATGATGGGGAAGACGAGGACGACAGTGATGACGACAATGTGTTTAAATTTCCTCCGCCCAAAAAGTATACAGAAGGTAAACTATTTTAATGTATTTCTTGTAATTCCATATGGAATGGCATTGCAGTATTTTAAACTGTGTTTTACATTGTATTTGTTTTCTTGTTTGTGCAATGTTGAGATATAAATAAAGATACTACTACTTGAAAATATTCATTTTCCAATGGTAGCTTATTTGTGACATTTTCCGTGGCGCGTTGGCTAAACCGTAAAATATCGGTATTTATTTTGTCTTGTTTCAATTGCCAAGCAATAGCATATTATCAATTAGTGAAACTATTTTAAACTTCTTTATCAGTACATTTAAAAAAATGAAGGACTGTAATTAAAGAATTTATAAGGCCACTACTTAAAGGCATTCGCGCCCATTACAGTTTTTTACTATATAGACAAGGAAGGAAAATTAAAACTATCTACGATAATTTTCTTATACTTTGCACAGTATTTTGCTTTTTTCTGTTATTTTCAAGGACAGATAAATCAATATTATGGGCAAGCAAAACCTCATTTAATTTCAATTCGATGTTTGGTACTATATATTCCCTGTCACCACTGGCGGATTCAAGGGGGCAGGGGGCGCACCCGGCGTGCGCTCCCTAAAATTCCCCCACCATACGTAAATGTAGACACAGAACCGCAAAAAAAAGCTTGCATTGTCACTGATCACATTTTTTGTTAATATAGCCCCCCCCCCCCCCCCCCTACTAACCTGAACTTTTGGATCCGGCTCTGGTCACTGTGTATACGTTTTAGAAATTCTTTGCAACAGATTTTATATTATAGTCGCATACGCGAATATATAGAAATAATCTTTCCTTTTTTTTCAAGAAAATTGCTAAAAAAACATAAAGAAAAATCTATTGGATATAATTGTTTTAAACTTTTGCAAAATGACTGAAAATGAAACAACAAACAATAATGTTAAATGAAATAAGGTATCGATAAGTTTAATTTTGAGTTAACGGCCCTTGAAAATGACAGAAATAGCAAACAAAAAAAAAAAAACATAATTCAGGGGCAGATAACTCAAAAAGTATAATGATGACCCCCATTTTTCCCCCATTAAATTGTTTCTAGTGTAATTCTGTATAATCATGCAAAATTTAAGAAAATTATGGCTAGATTTAATTTTTTAATATTGTGATATTTATATTTTCATTGACAATTTTATTCATGTGTTATATTCTTGATATTCTAGATATAAAATGCCCAATAAAACCTTAAAACATTGTTTATTTATTTGTGTTAACGAGATTTTAAATATAAGAAAGAATTTGGCTTATATATAGGCTGACGTCAACATATTCGTTTAATTTGGAATTCGGGTAGTTATATCATATTTCTTCCCAAGATGGCATCCTTCTTGATGTTCAATGTTCCACGAGTTTAAAACCGGATATTTATCAAGGTATTATAAAAAAAACTAAGCACGTTGCTTGCCCTTATTTATTTCTAGAACCTTTATTTCAATGTTTGAAGCTAAGTTATTGGAACTTACGAGACAAGACAACTTGTTTTTGACGTGAGATTACAATCCATCAGGGGACGTTTCAAAGTTATTGTGACTTGTCTTACCAGAAACATTTTGTTCAGGATATAGCTCGCTACTAAAGCTCAGTTTATTAGCAACATCAACATATCCTATTGTTTCTTTTAACAAAATACGTATTGCAGTGGTATTATAATTGCTTATGATTTTACGTCGATTGATGATGCTGCAGTACTTTGAATCGGAGGTCGATCCGAAACTTTAGTCATGCTGTTAGCATCTGTTATAATAGATCTACATCATTCTTGTTACATCAGGACTTGGGGATGGGTTCATACCAAACCATTGCGAAAGTTTGCGATTTTCTTGCTTGATTTATGGGAGGTAAATATAATATTGTGGATAACTTAATGGATTTGGAAAGGTATGACCTCTGATAAACTTTTAAAGAATCTAAATGTCTGATAAATTTTTAAAGAAGGCAAAATAAGTAAACATACAGGATAATTATATGAGTTACTAGAACACTTATGTGATCTTGTTTGAAGAAAACATTTTCTCAGAATTTATAATTGAAGAAATATTTTCTCAGAATCCATATTTTTTCTCATAAACCTTGTCATTCTGCTGAAGTTATGATATATCTGGTACATTGCATTGCTCTGATACAGATCATTATATATCTGGTACACATGCATTGCTCTGATACTGATCCTTTCTTCCCCTCAGTATTGTTTCTGTACGTTTGGATGCAATATATATATTTTAAATTTTGATTTGGCACCTCTCATGACCGCTTTTAAGACTTTCATTTAAAATATTATTTTAAAGCATTTATTGCATTGAATTTAATGATATTGTTGCTTGTGCTTGGTAATTTTTATGTAAACAATATTTGTTTGTGGGTGTTTTATAGTAAGGCTGTCCTGTTAGAGTAGTGATTAGCGCACTGCCTTCTCATCAATGTGACCTGGGTTTGATTCCAGGGCAGTAAGTGAGATGGTTGGTGTTCATCAGATCAGACAGGTGTGTTTCCCTATAGGTTTTCTTGGTTTCCCGCACAGAAAGACTGCCATACGCCAGTGCCACCATCTGTTCTAGGGCGGAAACAAGTCCTTATTTTTACCCACGCAACTGTCATGTAGTCATTGCAAAAAAAAAAAAAATAGATTGATTGCCATTGGTATTAAACCCAATTTTAGTCATTCGATTTTAACACATTTCACTAAAAGCTTATTGATACAGTCTTTATACACCCAAAATACATCTTATTGTCAATGCACATTAAGATAATTTCTTGACAGAGTGAAGAATTATGTTAAAGAATATCATTATTGACATGTGTATATATGTTGAGAAGAATAGAAATACAGAAGGTATCATAATAGAAAAGCCCGAAATCTGGTAATGGGTAATAATTTTGTACCTGGGTAGCAGCAATTTTCTGCTCGACTCATGGGTACCCGGTTACTAATTTCATCCCTTTCTTTGCGGTTGGTTCAAAAGCTTACATGAGCGTATGTTTGTTGTTGATTGTACATTTCTGACTTTAAATAAAGATGATTATTATCATTATTATGATAGTAACCAAGGAAAACGCAGAGATGAAATGTTCAAAGTTTAGTTGATTTATAAACTGTCGAGTATTGTTTTGGAAAAATTCTTTTGCTTTATTAGATGTGGAAACCAAAAAAGAGAATGGAGATGTTACCTCAATTCAAGGTATCATAGATAGTGTTCATTGATTCTGTACCTTAAGATTGGGAGAGAGAGTGAGAAAATTTCCACTACGTTCTAAGGTTTCAAAGTATTGGTTTTTGTGACAACCAGGAAATTATACAGCAGTTAAATAAATTGGATACCATTCTCTGAATAGGACCGGACCACAACAAATTTGGGAGATTTGAAAACTTACGTTTACTTTATTGTATGAGACATGAGACATATTCTGCTGCTCAAACAATTCATAATTTGTGTATGTGGATAATTCATAAGATTTAGAATAAGAAAATTGTTCCAAAGAAATGCATTACAATATGTAACTCATCCATATTTTTATTGTTCAGGTATTTCCTTGTATCCAGCATACACAGGACATTCATTTAGTTCTGAACCTTCTCCACATCCTGAAAGTATTTCTTCATATCCTTTCGGCAAGATGGCAGATGATCCAGGACATAAAGCTATGTTGTACTTCCTTGAGATCCTGATGAACAGTGGTGTGCCACTCACGATAAGCCAGTTGGCTGGCAGATTTGGCAGCAAGAATTTTACTCCAGAAATGCGTCAGGCTTGTGGAGGGAACGAAGCTGGTTTAAGGAAATTCCTATTGAAATTTCCTTCACTTTTTTTCGTGAATGGAAATCTG
>CM037788.1:13770187-13820187 GCA_021229015.1 Solen grandis | reverse complement strand
ATGTGTCATAAATAACCAAAGTTCGACTGTAAATATGTTTCATAAATAACCAAAGTTCGACTGTAATATGTGTCATAAATAACCAAAGTTCGACTGTAATATGTTTCATAAATAACCAAAGTTCGACTGTAATATGTGTCATAAATAACCGAAGTTCGACTGTAATATGTGTCATAAATAACCAAAGTTCAACTGTAATATGTTTCATAAATAACCGAAGTTCGACTGTAATATGTTTCATAAATAACCAAAGTTCGACTGTAATTTGTGTCATAAATAACCAAAGTTCGACTGTAATATGTTTCATAAATAACCGAAGTTTGACTGTAATATGTGTCATAAATAACCAAAGTTCGACTGTAATATGTTTCTTAAATTACCAAAGTTCGACTGTAATATGTGTCATAAATAACCAAAGTTTGACTGTAATATGTGTCATAAATAACCAAAGTTTGACTGTAATATGTGTCATAAATAAAACAATAGGGAATTTGTGTTTGCATTTTTTTTTCCAAAAACTAAATTAAATATAAACCAATAAATCTGACTTTAGGGTTGCATCCATGTTCATAACTCTCTAATCCAAACTGACACCAAATGAATCCTCCTTAAGTACCTATTATGTGAAGAGAAACTCTGAGCAGTCAGTCAGAGATCAAATGCCGTGCATTTGGCATATTTGTCAGGTCAAGTCTTTTGAAGTTATTTTCTTCCTTTGTGTAGAGGGAAAGTATACACAAGCATGTGAGATAATGGGAACCAATATGTGTGAAACTGATACAGGTCGGTGGGGGCACAGGGGATTATTTTTTTATTATGTTATAATGTAATTCAAGTGATGATTGTGCAAACTGTTCTTTCAAGATATTTGTATGTTATTGGCCTATTTACCTACCATCTCTGTTTGATAGTGACCTTCAGGGAATGGTTTTTAGTTCAGTGATCAGGAAGTGCATGAATTTCTGTAACAAAGGACCAGATCGAGTATGTGGAAAAAGAGACACAGGCCCAGGCCAACAGTCCATTCTTGCAAAAATATAGAAGTGGGAGAATGATTGCATCTGGGTTCTATGCAGCAACACAGGTGTCCTTGCTACAGGTAATTTTTTGTGTGGACAGAAGACATGTCAGAACTTCTGCAATGGAATGGGGCATCACGAAGAAAATAAAGGCAAAACAGTCCTACTGAACAGCCATGCGAGTAAAACATGTAGATAAGTGTCACAATGGAAGAGAGTGGCCTTGTGCTGAATGCAGACTACCCAGACTTTGGAACCAGTCCAGATGGCATTGTGTCTTATGACTGTTGCGGTAAAGGACATATGAATGTTAAATCTCCAATTATAGCAAGGGAAAGTATATTTAGCAATGTGCCATAGATAGTAGAAGGACCAGACAACTATCAAGGAAACACGCCTACTACTACCAAGTGCAGATGCAGATGAACATGACAGATAGAGATTAAGGTATTATTCTTTTGTCCAAAGCAACACCTTATCTGCATGTTAACAACATAAAGCCAAAGTTGCCAGATTTCCTCGATTTCAAACCAATGCGAAGCAAACAAGGACATTGCATGGTGAAACTTTGGACTTCAAAAAGAAAATGCCGATGTCAATAAAAAGAAAGTTGTTTGCAAGTTTTACAAATATGCCATGCCATACAGTGGCAATAAGACTATAAGCAGTCACACATTGATTGCCTGGCTTTATAAACAATTAACTGGTGTTGCACACAACACATGAGTCCTCTACTGGTGAGTTGCATAATTTTTCAGTATAATAGCTACTTAAATATTGGTTTGAGAAGAAATCAACAAGGTAATGTGCAGAATCTCCGTACTGCCATCTATTTATATATCTATAAGTTTCAAAATATTTTCTTAAACGTTTTTTAAAGTTATTGCCGGAAACAAATTTCCGGACATCCAGACGGACGGACGGACGGACAGACAGAGGGCAAACATATAGTCCCCTCCTGTGTAAACACAGGTAGGGGACTAAAATCATTTGTAAAGAGTTACCCAATGAACACCTGTTAAAAACTCTAAAATTTGGCCTGCAGTTTTAGAGAACAAGTCTCTACAGTTTTCACTATATACATATAAGGAAAATTGGCCCCGCCCCTAGCAGCCATGTTTATTTACGGATTGGAATAATTTTAGCAATCTTGGTAGTGTGTTACACAAGGAACATCTGTTCTAAAAAATTTTGAAAACTGGCCAGTAGTTTTGAAAGAGATGATTTTTAAAGTTTTCTTTTTTCTTTTTTTTTTCATTGCCGTGGCAACCAGAGTATTGGTCCAATAAAAAAAAACCAAAGAGACATGCAGAATCTCCATACTGCCATCTATTCATTTACCAAATCTCATAATATTATCATAAACATCTTGCAAAAAAATAGAGAAGAAAGCTGAATTTGGGAGTCTTTATGAATATGATAAACTAAGAAGCATTTGACATTCACTGAGCAAAGAAATTGCACATCAAAGGATGGCTCCGATTCAAAAGAAAAAACAAATCCTGTATTTATGTGCAAAACCTGCTGGGAAACCTTTGCAATACTTTCCAACAAAGTACTCAATGATCAACATTCTAGCATCTGCTTTATTTTTTTCAATTTTAATATATAATTTTAACAAGAGGGCCATGATGGCCCTGAAACGCTCACCCGAGTACCATTGCTACAACTGATTACAAGGTTTTTAAACAGACAAGAATTCTGATATAACTCAATCTTAAACATTTTAGCCCTGACAATACTACACACCAAATATATAAGCACTGGGCCTTATGGTTTCAGAGGAGAAGACTTAGTGCGGGGTCATTTATCTCCAAAGGGCCACCATTTTGAAAATCTTGATAATGAACCATTAGATGATGCTACATACCAAAAATCTAAGCTATAGGCCTTATGGATTCATAGTAGAAGATTTTTTTTAAAGATTTTCCTATATAACTCTATGTAAAACAAGTGACCCCTGGTGCGGGGGCATTTATCCCCATAAGGTCATGATTTGTACAATCTTGGTAATGAACTATAAGATGATGCTACATACCAAATATTTAATCTCTAGGCCTTATGGATTCATAGAAGAAGATTTTTAAAGATTTTCCTATATAACTCTATGTTAAACAAGTGACCCCTGGTGCGGGGGCATTTATCACCATAGGGTCATGATTTGAACAATCTTGGTAATGAACCATTAGTTGATGCTACATACCAAATATCTAATCTCTAGGCCTTATGGATTCATAGAAGAAGATTTTTAAAGATTTTCCTATATAACTCTATGTAAAATAAGTGACCCTTATTGCAGGGGCATTTATCACCGTTTGGCTATGATTTGAACAATCTTGGTAATGAACCATTAGATGATGCTACATATGAAATATCTAAGCTCTAGGCCTTATGGATTCATAGAAGAAGATTTTTAAAGTTTTTCCTATATAAATCTATGTAAAACAAGTGACCCCTGGTGCGGGGGCATTTATCACCATTGGGCTATGATTTGAACAATCTTGGTAATGAACCATAAGATGATGCTACATACCAAATATCTAAGCTCTAGGCCTAATGGAATCATAGAAGAAGATTTTTAAAGGTTTTCCTATATAACTCTATGTAAAACAAGTGACCCCTGGTGCGGGGGCATTTATCACCATAGGGTCATGATTTGTACAATCTTGGTAATGAACCATAAGATGATGCTACATACCAAATATCTAATCTCTAGGCCTTAGTTATGGATTCATAGAAGAAGATTTTTAAAGATTTTCCTATATAACTCTATGTAAAACAAGTGACCCCTGGTGCGGGGGCATTTATCACCGTAGGACTATGATTGAACAATCTTGGTAATGAACCATTAGATGATGCTACATACCAAATATCTAAGCTCTAGGCCTAATGGATTCATAGAAGAAGTTTTTTAAAGATTTTCCTATATAACTCTATGTAAAACAAGTGACCCCTGGTGCGGGGGCATTTATCACCGTAGGGCTATGATTTGTACAATCTTGGTAATGGCCCATAAGATGATGCTACATACCAAATATCTAAGCTCTAGGCCTTGCAGTTTTGCAGAAGAAGATTTTCAAAGTTTGCATTTTTTAAATCTATTTTAAGCTCCTGTGACCTAATTATGCAATGGACCAGAACCATTTATACAACTTTAGTAGAGCTTCATCCAAGGAACATTCCTGCAAAATATTTTTCAAATTGGCCAAGCCGTTTAGGAGGAGATGTTGTTTGAAGCAATTGTTGACGCCAGATGCACAGACGCATGCATGCACGCACGGACGACGGACAAAAGGCGATCAGAAAAGCTCACCTTGAGCATGTTGTGCTCAGGTGAGCTAATAAAAACAACCAGAATGTTATGAGACATCCATGTCTTTCTTAATCAAGACCGAGAGAAGAGGAAAATAACCTCAATACAGCAAACAGATTCTAAGCCTATACCAAGTAAAGTCTGTGGACCCGTGGACAACTGGGTGTGTGTCATACAAGACAACATGGTTTTAGTGATGGGTAGACTACTGAGGAAAAAAATTATTATCTTGAATATATTCAACAAGACCTGTCTGATAATGTTCTCTGTAAGAAATTCATACTGAGAGCTATTCCAGGAAAGAATAGAATATAAAATACCACTCACATATCACACAAACAGGTTTAGAAACCAGGTTATGGTAATATTTTTGACCAATGTTTCTTTTCTTTTTTAAAGATCTGCCCTGAACAAGTAAAGTTCATGATCAAGACAGTTTGAACATGCCTAAAAAGGGGACAGGAGAAATTGAAATTAATGCAAGAAATGATGAATTTTTTTGTCAATTTAAATCATTTGAACAACTTAGAGCTGCCCAGAAGGTGACTAATCTGCAGAGCACTCAGTCTGCTATTTAAGACTAGTCCAAATCTGTTACAAGCTTTATCGTAAACGGACCTGCTGTGACAAAAAGTTTGAAATCATTGAATATCGCTAAAGCATCCAACTAATCGCAGACCGGAATTATGCCGGGAAGAGGCCGAGGGGCGAGACGACGCCGTGAAGCAGATCTTGAGGCGGATAGAGTCGCCAGATCGGAAAGAGGTACTAAAAAACGGAGGGCTAACAAGCCCGCGCAAGTCATAGACTTCGAGGAAATCATTCGAACCTCTGGCTTTCTTCCCGTCTCTAATAACGATCAACCTCTATCCCAACCTTCTCAACCTGCTGATAACCGATCATTGCTATCTCTCACTCCCCAGCTTTCAGACCTGCAGCCTGTGCAGACCTCCCTTCCCGCGTCATCTCTCTCATCACATCATTTATTTGATATCAGGCACTGCCTGCATGTTCATCGAACTCTCTCCCGCAATTTGTTTCCCCTCAGACTATGCAAACATCCCAACCGGGCGCACAACAGTGCTTTTCGGCTCCCCTCCCAGATTCATTACACCACCTACATGTTGTGGGTGGGACAATTGAGCCAATGCGATTGGCTGCTGATGATGTCTCTGCCCATGTGCCCGCATCCATAAGGGCCCAAATTATTAATGGGGAATATGTTAACTTGTCAGTCCTGTTAAAGGGTTCTATTGAACTTGCATCTATGGCGGCCGGGTCCACACTGACTCTGACTCCAGATGGCCGTATAGAAACCCGCGCCAAAGAGTGCAAAGAAAGAATACAGTCCATTGAGAAATGGACTGATGCCTTTATCATCTACATGTCAGTATACTTGTCAGGGGAAGCAAATGTTAAAAAGACACAGGAATTGTTGCATTACATGTGGTCTATTAGGGAATGTGCCTACAGGCAGGGGGGTTTCGCTTGGAGACAATATGATGAACAATTCCGTATACGGCAGGCAATATCACCAGCGCCATGGGATAGAATTAATAATGATCTGTGGTGGCGCTGTTTGAGGCAGACATGTTTAGGGCCATATTCGTTCTGGCATATTTTGGCTTATTTCATATTAGCGAGCTTGTCTGACCTACGGATGCCAGGCTTTACAACCAGGTTCAACTAAAAGACCTTTCAATGTCCCCTGATTTACAGTCTGTATGCATATGTTTGAACAAAACTAAAACTAATAAAAGCGGGAAACCAACAGTATTATGTATACCGAGGGAAAATAGCATACCGTGTCCAGTAATTGCCACTGCAGAATACTTGAAATGGTCGCCCGTGGGAGTTGCTGCCTTTTCTCACCGGGATGGCACTCCAGTAACCAGGCACCAAGTCATAGCAGTATTGCATAAATGTTTGTCGTGCACAAGGCTAGGCCCCGGATCTTTCCAGTCACATAGTTTCAGGCTAGGCAGGGCAACAGATTTATATTTAAAGGGGGTCCCAGACTATGTAATTTCGGCATTGGGTCGTTGGTCATCTGGGGCTTACAAGAAGTATATCAGACCACAATTAGCCCCCTGTCAAGGTTAAAAAACGGTCATACGGGGCTCATGTTACCAGTCACGTTTTGCTCTGAGTCAGTTTGTCTTAATGTTTGTATTCACAATCAACACTAGAAGGGCATTTCTATTAATATCTCATTTTCTTTTTCACTCATTCAGATATATAGATATTAGGGGATAGCATCCCGAAGCGCGTGGGCATCTGGTGGATTGAGAGGGGGACACCAAACCTGGGGTTGGATTGTTCCATTGGATGGTGGGGTGTTGGCGGTCTGACCTGGGAGCAACTCCGCAAAACAATAGAAATGCGGGTTGTTTAAGATGTACCACCCAAGGTAATAACTTTACATTTGGGGGGGAACGATATCTGCAACCGGTCAACGGCCCAAATATGTAACAAGATAAATCGAGAGATTAGGTATTTCAGGGCTGCATTCCCCCAAACAGTTCTAATCTGGGTGGACATCACTGATAGGATCAGTTGGCGGTCAGCAGCCCCCAGTAGGATACCGGCCCGCACAATTTCCTCTCTGTTGGTATAGACACATCAACGCCAGGATTTTACAAGCCAGATGGGGTCCATCTGTCCGATGTTGGTCTGGCCTTTTATGCAGACGCTCTAAAAGATGTGCTCGCCCAAAATGTATAATATGTTAGCTTTGCTACATGTAGACACTTTGACAGTCGCTGCATCAGTATTTCGGTCACATAGCGACATCATTATTATGGGGAGGTTGTAGTTTAGATTTGGTCACCAGAGGAGGTTTATAGTCATAATCGTAGGGACACCGCTGGGTCGGGCCGCCATCCATCCACAGGGTAATAACTAAAGATTCGTCGCGTAGCACAGTTTACGACACACAGAATTTTTGGGATAAATTTGTCAGTTTATTGTGGCGTAAAATTCTGGGGTATGCAACACAGAATATGTATAACTCTAGTTATTTAAAGTATAAATTTATTAAAAAAATATGTACCCGGTGGCCCCTGGTCTCCCCCGCTGGGAGATGTGGCCCTTAACAGGGCATTAACCGACTCACAGTTGGGGAGAGCAGGGCCCACCTATATACATGGGTGAAAGTTGAAAATTTTGGAAATCCTGAAAATGAAGCTGGGGGTCCAGGGGGCCGCTAGGGCTCCTGGTGGGTGAGGGCAAAACTCCATGAATGTAGCTATTTTGGAACCATTTAAAGCAAGTATAAACTACCTCTCATGTAAGTTCAATTGGACATTTTGTTATACAAAAAAAGTTCTATAATTTATATATATATTAATAATATCTTTAAAAATCAATTAAATGCAAGATATTCCTCCTTGAGCTGAAACAAAATGCTTAACCTAATGTTGTAATTTCAAACTCTTCATATATGATCATTTTACAATGATCTCCTTAGTTGTTTTCTGGGCCATTAATTTCAAAACTTGATTTGATATTAAAAAATAAATTTGAACTTGGTTTGTAATGTTCTTTATAACAATGCCTTAAGCACATCTTTCAGCATGATCTATAATTAAGTGTCCTCCCACAAACTTCACAAAAAGTGATCCCACCTATCTCCTTTTTTTATACACCGTCCCCATTTTTCTCCGTCTTCGTCGATTTCGTTTAGCAATTGCCTTCGCCACTTATTTTTTATGTCTACCTCAAGATCGTTCGAATTGTACCCTGGGGGTAAATACTTAATGTTGTCTAAGTAACGTTGTCACGATAACTGTTCTTTCACTTAAAACTGTTTACATTCGCCGCCATTATCGATATTATAAACGGTGTCGCATGAAAATTCGATGACGTGAAATTCTTAAGCGCTCTTTTGATTGGATGATAAATGTAAATGAAATGTTGTGATTGTTTCAAAAATGTATTTATAGCTTCACGGGGTTTCCATATCAAGTACCTTATGGATTGTAGCAGTTGCAAATTTTAACAAAAAGACATCTGTTATCGAGGGAGCGTGTGTGTATATGCGGCACTCGAAAATCTGATGACGATGCCTGCTATTGATACAATGTCTACCCCCCCCCCCATTTTCTCAACGGATTTATGCGATTTGGAAAAACGGCCTCGGCGACCATCGAAAATCCGGAATTCCGGTATAATCCGGAAAACTTTCACCCATGTATATAACTCTAAGACAAAGCATAACAGAACATTTTGGTGTTAGTGTGTCTAGATCTGGTCAAAGTGTGTGTTATCTCCCTTACTTGCAGGGACGTCAGACGGTTTTGGTTGGTCTGACATCATCACCTTGTGTCAAGTCCGGGCAGGCCGGTGGTTTCGGTTGACCCGCCTGAGGTGGAATAGTCCGGACCAAGATCTAGACTTCAAGTTATACTAAACATGCCGACAGAATTTTGCATCAACATCTTGTGGCCTTTACTTCCACTACTTTGTATGTGCAATGCAAGTTTTCTAGTCATGTAAAGAAATCATCGGCCTTTGCGCCGGAATAGAACATGTTTCGTTAATCACATCATCTTGTGTTTTTCATTTATTCCAACTCATTAAATAAACATCTTGCAAAAAAATAGAGAAGAAAGCTGAATTTGGAAGTCTTTATGAATATGATAAACTAAGAAGCATTTGACATTCACTGAGCAAAGAAATTGCACATCAAAGGATGGCTCCGATTCAAAAGAAAAAACAAATCCTGTATTCATGTGCAAAACCTGCTGGGAAACCTTTGCAATACTTTTCAACAAAGTACTCAATGATCAACATTCTAGCAACTGCTTTATTTTTTTCAATTTTAATATATAATTTTAATAAAAACAACCAGAATGTTGCAAGACATCCATGTCTTTTTTAATCAAGACCGAGAGAAGAGGAAAATAACCTCAATACAACAAACAGATTCTAACCCTATACCAAGTAAAGTCTGTGGACCCGTGGACAACTGGGTGTGTGTCATACAAGACAACATGGTTTTAGTGATGGGTAGACTACTGAGGAAAAAAATTATTATCTTGAATATATTCAACAAGACCTGTCTGATAATGTTCTCTGTAAGAAATTCATACTGAGGGCTATTCCAGGAAAGAATAGAATATTAATTTAAAGACACCTCAACAGGCAAAAGACATCATATGGTGTCCAGGAAAATACCACTCACATATCACACAAACAGGTTCAGAAACCAGGTTATGGTAATATTTTTCACCAATGTTTCTTTTCTTTTTTACAGATCTGCCCTGAACAAGTAAAGTTCATGATCAAGACAGTTTGAACATGCCTAAAGGGGGAACAGGAGAAATTGAAATAAATGCAAGAAATGATGAATTTTTTTGTCAATTTAAATCATTTGAACTACTTAGAGCTGCACAGAAGGTGACTAATCTGCAGAGCACTCAGTCTGCTATTCAAGACTAGTCCAAATCTGTTACAGAAATTTGGGAACTGGTGTTTTCAATTAAGCCGTTTAACCCTTTCCCTCATAGAGGAAACCATGAAAAGACCTATGCGAACAACATAAAACCAGATCAGCCTGCGAGTTACTCGCAGGCTGATCAGGTTTTATGTTGTTTGCTGCTCCTCAGGGGTCTGGTAATGAGGATTTTACAATAAAATTTGGTACGGTTTAACTGTGGTTTTCTGCAGATCAGGCTTTATGTGGTACCTATTGAGTGCGTCAAAATGAGTATATATGAGGGAAAGGGTTAAATGGCTGAGTTGGATCCAAACAGTGACTGAGAATCCAAGGACAGCATGACTGATTTCTTCACACATCAAGAGGACAATGGAAGATTGAGCTTTTTTTTGCGAAAACAGGATGGAGACAAGTGTGGCTGGCTGGTATCCAGGAACAGGCATTGCAGGCAAAATCAAGAGATCAAAAAGTCATGGAACTTTACAAGAAATATAGAAGACCAAATAACTTTAAATTTCCACAAATTCCTGCTTAAATGACAGTTGTATAGACACTTACAGCCACAAGTTAAAACGTAAGATTTTTCTTACGCAGAAAGCAAAGAGGAGCTTTGCCACTGCTCTTGATCCTGTCCTTCAAATGATGAACGCAGGTTACGGATATAGTAGATAATACATAATAATAATCACTTACATAATAATGTCAACAACACATGCACGCAGGGAAAAAAGTAAAGGAGAGCTTCTATCAGAATAAAGATTTGTAAAACTATTTCCCTGTAATTTTTGACAAATTTGACCTGAAAAAGAACTCACAATTTGTTGTTTAGTTGCCTGTATGTTAATTAAAAAAATACATTATAATTGAGTGATGAATTACCCCCTTCCACTTTATTAAATGTTTTGATTGTATGGAAATCTCCAATGGCACTGCTTACAACTGCATTATTAAATTCAACAACACAATATGAACACAAAAATAGTGAATTATTGGCTTTAAATGATCAGCATTAACACAAACATAAAAGAACAAATGCCCCTATCTTTTTGGTACTCTTAAATACAAAAGACTAAGTAAGTAATACTACAAAAAACATACCGAGAAAACATCTATGAGTATTATATTATTGTATATAAAGGAGCCTTTTGTAAAATAAATCTGATTAAACTAGAATGTGAGGAAAATTGAACAAAAATATAAGAAATAAACAGGATCAAGTTTCATATTCAATTACAAAAGAGGCCAATGAATCTTAACATGAGCAACATACTAGACAGTTTCCTTTTTCATCTGCTTTGGGTTTCACACAAATATCACAGATATATTTATCAAATCACTTCAGTATGGGTGATTGTACAACAGGTATGGGCCAAACAAGAACACTCTGTAGGAAAATAAGTAATACCGTTACTTTCCATGCAAGATCAGACCGGCTGTACTGTAACATGGATAAACAGGGAGCCAAGTACCAAGGTGTTGATAATGGTTCTGTACCAGGTTTCTGCCTCCCAACACAAGATCAGTACAAACAGATACAGGGCCAAGTTGACCCGATGACCTCCCATACTGTCAAACCTGAAATACTTGGCAATGTACAGCACACTCACCAGAAACACCTTGGACGCCAACGTCCACAGGTAATTGTTGAAAGACTCTGAGTAAGTAGTGTCTGTCAAGCCATACAGCAATCTACGTACAGAGTTCCAAATCATACCCGCAAAGAACAGGATAGCTACTATGGTGTACCTGCCCAGGATGGCTGAAGTCACATCAGCCATGCTGTTGGGTCTGCGGAACCAGCTCCAAACCCAGGTGCGTTCCTCTGGCTCCCTGCTTGGGCTACGACTGGATCTCTGGTCAAGACGTTCTGGAAGCGAACACTGTGGAAGGGGGTAGAATTTCTTTTTGATTTTCCGCAGTTGATGTTTACGCTCAGCCATCTGCTCTGGATAATCTCCATCTATCTCATCCATGAGCTCTACAATACAACCACCTTACTTCAGTAGGGTGTAGGGTATATCTACGTATAACAGACAGCTATCAGCTGTATAAGGTACTTTACAAATAAGTGAATGTCATCTATAACATATATTTTTACATCTGGCTGATTAAATGCTCTACTGGAATTTTACTTTTATTTATCACATACACGAGTATGTACTTTTTCAATATGTATTCATTATAAACAGCCAAGGAAATGCTCTCATTAAAACCAAATCTCATTTTCAGTCATATGACTTCATCTGCATCATTTTTCAATTTCTGAATGATTTAGCTGTATGGTACTGTTCTGGAAGTGTAAACAACTAGTCTAAAAAAGATTTCACCATCTTGAATGAACTGAAATGAAATATTTGCTCTTCTTTGGAACATATGATATTTCAGAAACTCACAAGGCTTACATATATGCAGACTAGCAAAATCATCTATTTGTGGACAAAAAAATATCCAAACAATATCATGAAAGACTAAGAACCAGTTTAGATCAGTGGAGTGGTATAATAAATTCAAGAAGACTGAAAATAATTCACAACCATCAGGTTTATGAGAAAATGTGCTTCACATAGATACAGATTTAATTTAAACTATGGGTCCTATGTTTTAATTTTGTATCAAGAACACAGAAAACATTAATCAATGGGAACCCTGTATAACCTGAATATTTACAAAAAAAATCACTGGCCACCTACCAGAAAAAAGGATACATTTCTGAATGTATTTCCTGCAGAGAGGACACCGACACTGTTTAGCTGACATCTCTCTGCTAATCTGTCGAAGGCAAGGCTCACAGAACACATGTTCACAGGGCAGGCAGATGTGGGGCCGGTAGTACAGCTCCAGGCACACTGAACATGTCAGTCGAGACGGCGTCTCCACCACCTGAAAATATCAAGCCTATCCAATTAAAGACATGATGAATATCCCAGCACAAAACAAGAGCACTGGATTCCAACACTTGTCTATTTGATTCTTGAAAGTGGGAGATAAATTAGGTAAAAATATATTTAAGAGTAGTGGCCTTTGGAGAAGATGTAGCCCTTGTGATAGTTAATAAGAATGTGAAGTTTGATAAAAGGTGGTTTAATAGTGTAGAAATTATAGCAAAAATTGGAAGTGTTTCACTTTTATTAATTTTTTTTTTAAAGAATAAATTTAGTCAAATTGGACCTAAGATTTACTGTCTTGATAGGAATGTAACCCTTGTGATAGTGAACAAGTACGTGAAATTTGATGACAGAAGCATTAATAGTTTAAAAGTTATGGCAAAAGTTGAGGTTTTTCTCGACAAAGACACCAGTGCCAAGGACAACAGAGTGATAACAATACCTTGACATTTTTTCTCTGAAAAATCAAACAAACTAAATATTCTTTCTGTTAGTGGGAGATGGCTATAAAATACAGGTGGCCTTTTTACCAAGTACTTACTTTTGAGCTAATAGTGAGAGGGTTTATTATTGGTGCACAAGGAATATAAGGGAGAGTAATCACCTCGGACTGACTCCATATTGGAACATGTATGTCCTCATAAACTGGCGTCGCTGGGATCTCCACTGGGAGATACGCAAATCTGTTAGACAAGTCTATACATGCAGGACCATGCTTCACAATACCACCTATACTCACTTTATCTACAGAATTGTCTGTACCATCAGCCGGAGATCTGTTTCCATTTATAGGCATATCTGCTAAAGTTTCTACAGAAATATCCTCTGTTATTTCAGTTTCATGTTCTACTGATGAAGAAATACCAATGGGATCCATTCCTTCTCCATAACTTTCCTCCGTATGTGAAGTCAGTCCATCAGCTGGTTTCTGATCTAGAGGAGTATCAAGGTCTCCACTGCTTGCTCTTTCAGACGGACCTGCTGCCTTGCCCCTTACCCCATCTAGATGGGGGCCTTTCCTGGGCAGAGGTTTTCTTTGTAATTTTGGTGACGTCTCCGCCCTGAAACAGCATTATTCAGGTCATAATGAAGGTACTGAAAACTCTAGTAGAAGAATAATAATATGCTCAAACATGATGATAATCAAATGTCAATCAATGTTGATCAATAACTCCTATTTCCCTCACCTATTCTTCTTGCAGAGTACATAGCCTACTTAACTTTTTTCATCAAATTCAGCCTATTTAACAAGATTATCATGGGACTTGTCCATACGCTGATGTGAGCTTATGTTTGTTTGTTGGGTTTAATGTCCAACAGACAGTATTTCAGTCATTTGGAGGCTATGTCTACTTGAGACAGATATAGTGCTGCCACACTGCAGTATCACGCCATAGACATGTGACATGATACCACAACCAGTTATATTATCCTGACATCGGGCCAACCAGTCCTGGAACATCTCTTATATGCTAAGCGCCAAGCAAGGGAGAGCATTTTTTATGACTCAAGGGATTAACCCCACGACCGCCCGCTCCTGAAGCGGACACTCTTACCACTCAGCCACCAGGACAGTTAAATGAGCTTGTGGAAAAATCAAAAGGTTTGTTTGTTGTGGTTCACCAAGCAAGCAGATAACAAGTTTATTTGGTGAAGGGTCAGGACCATATATACCTTGGTAGTGAATCATCCACCCTGTCCTTCAGTATATGTACAGGTGGCAAACTGTGATGACCACAGGGGCAGGTCTTAATGTTTGTGAAGTCGAATGAGCCGAGGCGTCCACCACACTTGGTACAGGTGAGCTTTCCTTTCAACCATAGTACCTGCAATGAACAGTGTCAATCTGTGTACGGAAGGCACTTAAAATATGTAATTTTTAAAAAGAATAAGTTCCTTTATATACATTAAATGCATTATGCTGACTCAACTTTGCAGCAGACTCTACTCATACAGTTATATGTACACTGTTAATCAATAAAGAAGTAACATTAAATTCATTTAATGATCAAAACACAATAGATAATCAAGGATGCCAGTCAAGAATTGTGCTCAATTACAAGAAGATTTAAAAACAAGTGCTATATTCTAATGAATGCCATGCAGAGAGTGGGGGCTAAGACCTTTGGGGTCAATGTCATCTGAAGGTCAAGTTCACCTGGCAGGTAGAGCTCATCAAGGTGCATGCACCTGTGAAGTTTAGAGGCTATAGGTGGAAGGATTTCCATGTTATGGTCAAGGTTAAAGTTTTGTGACAAACAGACAGACAGATAAACAAATAGTACAGAACAATATGCCCCTCAATCTATTGATGCGGGGCATAAAAATTTCTCAACACACTGTTGCTTGTATAGCATTGTGGTTGCCACTCCACTACAAGTCTTATATTCTGACCAACTCCAAATTCTTTTAAATCATGATGTAGAAATCCAGAATTTGCCAGAACATTCAAATCCTGAAAATAATTGCAACATTTTTTATCCAAAAGAATGTCTTTTTAACCCATGGATACACTGATCATCTGTTGAGAAAGGTGTTTTTACAGGTGCATAAGTACTTTGGTTGCCTCAAATAATACTAAACACATATGCCACATTTTGTTAGAAGTGAATGGTGTAAGAAATGAGACCATAACTTAACAGATAACAGATTTTCCTGGCCAGCACAGAGTGCAAAATGGCAGTGTGTGTACCTTCTCCACTTCAATCAGGACCCAGTCTGGAACAGAATCAGTATCCAGGTACAGCAGGCTCCCCTGGGAGAACTCTCCACCCTCACAGTCTGTGAAATGTACAACCACCAGTCTATATCCACCCAACTCTTTAAAGACATGTAATATCTACAATATTAAAGCATGTTTGTTTCTTCCTGTTTGTTTGTTTGTTGGGTTTAACGTCCCTCTGACAGTATTTCAGTCATTTCGAGATGATGTCTACTTGAGACAGATATAGTGCTGCCACACTGCAGTATGGTGTCCTAGACATGTGGCATGATATCACACCCAGTCACATTATCCTGATACCTGACCGACCAGTCCTGAAACTACCCTTATATGCTGAGCGTCAAGCAAGGGAGCTACATTTGTATACCAGTATCTTTTTTAACAACTTTGATATGTCGCAGTATAATGTTAGCTAATACTATTTTTAGTGTTAATATAAACAAGAAGGCCAGGATGGCCCTGAAGACGCTCACCTGAGAAATATTGCCTTCAATGCTTATATCAGTTACTATACTATAGCAAAGTTGTACCGAATACATAATCCATGGGGAAATACAGCAAGATCATTTCAATCCCTCAAACTAAATAGTACATGAGGTCAAAATTTGAAGGTTGTAGCATAAAAAATCCTATCATTCCTGATATAACTAGAAATGTGTCCAGAGGACACAGATGCCCCCACCTGTCGCATTTTTCAAAACAAAGGCCAACACCCAGGAGCGCAAGTCATGTCCTGAGTAATATATCTATGAAGTTTAAAGTCTGTAGCACAAATACCTTCAGAGTAACATGTGTCCCAGTTTTGGGATGGACAAACAAAGGCAAATCTATATGCCTCACTTTCTGGTAGGGGTCATAAAAATACCCAGGTGCACAAGTTCATGTCTTGATTAATATATCCATGAAGTTTCAAGTCTGTAGTAGCATAAAATTACATATTTTTTCAAAAACAAAGGCCCATAACTCTGTCAGCTTCAATGGCGGTTTGATAAAAAATACCCAGGTGTGCAAGTTCATGTCCTGATTAATATATCCATGAAGTTTCAAGTCTGTAGTACAAATACTTTTAGAGTTAAGTGCATCACAAGCATAAAATTCCATATTTTCCAAAAACAAAGGCTCATAACTCAGTCAACTTCAACGGTGGTTCGATGAAAATACCCTGGTGCGCAAGTTCATGTCCTGAATAATATATCCATCAAGTATTATGTCTGTATTACAAATACTTTCAGCGTGTCACAAAGTTTCAGGACAGACGGCAAACGGACGGATGGACAAAGGCAAATCCTATCCCATTTGTGGTGGGGGCATAAAAAGGGAAATGCATCCTGACTTAATTGGCTGAAATCAGTTATAAATGAATTTAGCAAAGGGAGTATGGCTATAAACATAAATGATGATAAAGTCTGAAGATAATTGCTGAAGAAATATAGATAGATGCTAGTGTTGAATCTGATTTTTTTTTTATTTAAAGGGACATAACTCCTGACATTATTGGGTGATATCAGCCATAATCCACCTTGGTCTAGAGATTATGGCAATAAACATAGTCATAAAGTTTTAAGATGATTGCGTAAGAAATAAAGATGCTAGAGTGCAAAAAAAATGAAACTTGACCATTTTTTTTAATATCAAAAGGGCCGTAACTCCTAACCTAAATGGGCAATATTAGCCATTTTTGAACTTGGCCAAGAGATTATGGCAATGTGTGTAAATACTTGTATATATCCAAATGTGTGAAGCTCTGCCATTACTCAACAGTGGGTTACAGTAGAACTGAGATTCTGACAAAAGGATATGTAAGTGTTTTCAACTTAAAGTACCGTCAACATCATTTTTACATTACATATTATGGTACATGTTGTCTTTATTAAAATAAGAGTTACATTCTGATCAGGACTGCTGCTCAGAAAAATTCATGTTTATTAAAGTTTACCATTTAATAGGATTCTCTGAGATATACTTTTACAATTAATATAGAACATAATGGAATAAAGAGAAATTCACATTTATACGAAAGTTACCTTCAATTTCTCTGATAACAGCATTTTGGATCCCTAAGTTCTGTCTGCATTTTCTACAACGGTAGTCTACAATATTTGCTGCCATATCCAGTCATTGTCTACTCGAAAAATACCTGGAACAACAACAAAAATATTATTATGAAGTTTAATAATGTTCAGTAGTATATCATCTGCCATGCCAATGCAATAAAAATAGCATTTCCTATGCCTTAAGTATAATTCATACTTGATGACCAATTTAGAGGCAGATCTAGTTTTATACTGATAGTATGTACAGACTGTACAGTAACAGGTAATTTATGTTTTCATTTAATTTTATTGTCATTTATTAACATTTAAACGACTGTAAAACAGGCATATTTTGTATTGTCGGGTTGTAAGAGCTAACACTAGCATGAGATCTTTACAATATTTATGCAAAAGTGTGTATATAGTTACAGTCAGTATCTTTATTGAAGGGATCAATATATACTACAATATAGAATTCCTGGAAAGACTCCAGAGGGTAAAGGAGTGTGTGTGTGAGTTGAGGGCCATCCCCTTTGTTGACTCAATCAGTAGATCACCAGCTGTCTTGGGTAGAAGCCCCACACCCTGGTAATGTACTTACTTCAAGATTTATGTAACTGAGGCAGTCCCTGTTGAGAGGTAGCATTGTCTTATCTTGTAAGTTAATACTGTCAGTGTGTGACCCTATTATAGGTGGTGACTTATCATCATGGTAAATGAAACAAGAAAAGATTAAAACAAAACATTTTAATGGACGGTTTATAATAAGCATATTGTCCCCCTCTATTTCTCTTTTCTGTTGTTTTGACCTTATAACCTAACATGTCTATGCACAGGACCTTTACATTAAAAATAAAATTAAAATAAATAAAAAATAATAATAATGACCTCTCTTAATATTAATATTATTTATATAGAGAGAGGCAGTAATTACTTCATAATTTTCCCTGCACGAGTCCCGGGTCTCTCTAGGCTTAAAAAATATGACTCCCAATTAAGTAGCATATATTTTTTTGGCATCTTGTGGATGCATTGAAATTAAAACTTTGAATCCTGACAGCGAAAACACTGTATCTAAGATGAAAAACGCATGGGTAAAAAAATCATTGGTGTGGTCACTTTTTTAAAAAATTTTAACTAGGAATTAAAATTTAAAAAAAAAATCGACCTCTCCAGATCTTATTTTTTTTCATACAGAGGCCGTTTTTATATATATATATATTTTTATTTATCTTTTTTTTTTTTTTTGGTTAATATTTATGTTTAAATCAAAAGGAAGCAAATACAAATTACCAAAAGCAAAATAAAGGATTATGGATTAAAATTAAAAAAAAAAAAAAATTTAAAAAAAAAAAAAAAGGGTCCCAGATGGAATAGAACTCATGACCTCTTGAAGGGGAAAAAAAGTATCGATCGACGTTTTTACCAATTGAGCTATTTTCCACAAGGTAAAAGACGTGTGAAAATAAGGCTATAGATAATCAACCTGATCAAAACTACACAGACAATTGTACTGTATTGATATCTACAGCTCACCATGCGTTCTTTATATTACAGTTACATATTAACAAGATAAACATTAAGCATTACTTATCCAATCCATCATGTTATAATTAAACTACTATGTATAATTACAAGCTCAATACAGAGGGCATGAAATGTGCAATGTCCAGAACGACAAGCAAAGCAATAAGTATGTCACAACAGGTATGAATGTAAACATCATTAAAATATATACATCTACTTACAATCTATTAAATATGATAAATTACACTGGTAACTATTTAAATAACAAACACAAATCCTGTATTTGAAACCTAAACAATCAAATAGAAAAAAATCAATCACTGAAAACTATTACTATCACAACTTTTAAAGTTTACATTCGACTACAATACCAATCTAGCACATGCGCAATGGAAGTGTAAACCGATTTTAATTGGTCATACTAATATATATACAGTACTTAATAACAGTAATGTATATAAAGTACTGAATAATGTTCAGAAAAAAAATAGATTTAGGCAAGAATTTTCATCACCACACAATGACTGAATTTGTACACTTCTGCTATAATATGACATAATGAAATAAGTGTTTTTTTTATATAAATAAATATGCATCAATCTACTGGCTTGGATTTCTAACTTCTACTACAAAAGTACCAGATAAAATCCAAGCAGGGCTCAAAATTAGCACTTGCATTTTCACAAAATGCAAGAAGAATATGAAGTTTGCGAGTTACATTTTAAACCACTAGCATTTTTTGCGAGTGAAACTTTGGATTAAAATTTTTTCAAACATGTCTGAATACGATAATTTCAATAAACAAGAGGGCCAAGATGGCCCTTGGTCAGTCACCTGAGAAAGATGATTGCTTAAGAAATAAAGATGCTTGAGTGTAAAAGTGAAATCTGGCTTTTTTTAATGGTGAAATGGGCATAACTCCTAAATTTACAAGTCAATATCAGTTATAATTGAACCCGATTGTGAGATTATGGGCATAAACATTGTCTTAAAATTTAAAAATGATTGTTAAAAAAATGAAGTTGGTAGAGAATAAACAAAGTGAAATCTTGCATTTTTTGTATTAAAAGGGGCATAACTCCTGACCTAAATGACCCATCTCAGCTACAATTGAACTCAATCGAAACATTATGGTCATTAACAATGTCATAAAGTTTGAAGATGATTGCTAAAAAAAGGAAGATGCTAGAGTGTAAACAACGTGAAATATGGTGTTTCTTTTATATTAAAAGGGACATAACTCCTGACCTAATTGACGGATCTCAGCCATAATCGAACTCAATCGAGACCTTATGGTCATAAGCATTGTCATATAGTTTGAAGATGATTGCTCAAAAGATGAAGATGCTAGAGTGTAAACAAAGTGATTTCTGGCATTTTTTGAATATTAAAAGGGGCATAACTTCTGAACTAATTGACGGATCTCTGCATTAATCGAACTTGGCCGTGATTTTATGGTTATAAACATTGATATAAAGTTTGAAGATAATTGCTCATGAAATGAAGATGCTAGAGTGCAAACAATGTGAAATCTGGCTTTTTTGAATTTTAAAAGGGGCATAACTCCTGACCTAATGTTCCGAGATCAGCCATAATCGAACTTGGCCAAGATTTTATGGTTATAAACATTGTTTTAAAGTTTGAAGATAATTGCTCATAAAATGAAGATGATAGAGTGCAAACGAACAAATTGTGGACGACGAACGACGGACGGACGGACATTCATCAATCCTAAAAGCTCATCCTGAGCACACGTGCTCAGGTGAGCTAAAAATCAACATCATCAAAATTAAGCAATCCTTTTAAATACCACAAGCAAAGTTGTATGACAAATATGAAATGCATGTCCGGTGTCTGTAGACTACAGTGCACAACACGCGGACACATAATTATATGTTAAAACATCTGCTATTTACCCTTAATATTTCCCCAAATTAATATTGATACTTGATACCGGTTAATTATCTAATTATGATTCTAATTATAAAAGTTCAAATAACCATAGTAATTTTATTTTCAATCAATAAAAGTTACCCACACTCTCGTATCAACTAGAGCTGGGTATCACCAGGAAAAAAGTATCACAATGTATCACAATATTGTAGGCCCGATATAGTATCACGATATCTACAATATATATAATGTAGTTCTGACATTGCCAACTCATAGATTTCTGCTGTTAATTAGATTTCCGCATCCATGTTTCTATGATGATTAGGCACATGCAAAATAGTAGAAAAATAATTTTATTTTAAAAAATCTTATTTATTTATTTATTATTTTTAAATCTATTCTACTAGTCAATCTTGTCAAAAAAGGCAACCAACGACTTACAGATATAGACACTTAAGTCTTTATGCTTGAGCTATAAGTGGCAGGTTTACACTAAAAACTTTCATCCATTGAAGTATTGTTTGAAAATCGATTCTTGAGGTAAGAATCGCGATTCTGTATCGTCAGCCAAAAATGGCGATATATCGATGCATCAATTAAATCGACCTAGCTCTAGTATCAACCTTAGAAGCTGGATTTTACACTAGTCCCGATTTCCAATGGAAGCGTGTCTGGTGCTAATTTTGATCATTGTAGAAGCAGTTGTAGTTAAAAACAGCATAATCAAATTCTCCTTTTTTAGTCAATGATTTAAAAACCAGCAATTTATGAAACAGAGATCCTGATAATATACAGTCAAGCCCATCGGAAGTAATTTCCATGAAAGTAAAATAATTTGCGAGTAAGTCTGGGATTTTGCGAGTTGAAATTAAAGGCACTCGCATTTATTGTGAGATGGAAAAAATAAATTTGAGTCCTGCCAAGCTGCATGATATGATATTGAGACCACTTTCCTAACATCTGAAAATAGACATGAGCAGGTATTTCTTTTGACGACTGACGGCATGATAAATCACTGGGTACGATATATATCTGGGTCGAAATAAGAAAAAACAACATAAAGAGATAGTGCCACGTTTTACGTTGTTTCCAATACGATACGAAAACTCTGATACTTTGTGTTTATTTTTACATCATAAAAGAAGGCGAAAGTAATGTGTACCTTATTACTGCTGTCAAGGTTGAAGCGTGGAGCGGCCACCAGTTTTCGTGCCGTAGCGACACCTTCGGTCTACGGAAATTACCGAGTTCGTACGATCCATACGGCGGCAGGGGCTATGGAACAAACTTCTGAAAACTACTGGAAAGACACAAACACGTGCATTTTTCATTTCTGCAAGTTGCGCATCAGGATGTCCTTTTCTTTATGCCGCTCTGAAGACACAGCCTTTAGATTAAAATAGCAACACTTTGGAAAGTCCATGTTCAAATAAAGGTTTTCCACCTAACAGCTAAAAATAAATTTATCGGAATCCCATTGCTAGGTAAAGATTGGTCTTCTAAATTAGATCTAGATTGTACAATTTAGATCGAATTCATGTTCGTAAAATTAATTATTTAGATCTAATTCGTATCAAATTTCTAACAGATCTGCATATCTTTTTAAAGTTGCAAGTTGAGGTGGCAGACATCTGGCCCGAATAAATACGACTCCTACAAATACATAATTATAAGTTAGGATCTCACATGAGTGTTATTAATTAAAAGAGTTCAAGAAAATTAGAAAGAGCAAGCCTCCAGCGAGTTTTCTACTATTTTCTTGATCGAGTTTGATGATTTTTTATATTACAATGTGTATATAGGGTCTCTATATATACAAGTATTAAAGAGACCCTGGTGTATATATGACAACTCACGTGAAATTCTTTTCGCGCGCGTTTTTGCATTTTTGTGTTTTGTATAAGGTTAAATTACGTTGTTATATTAAACGTGTTGAATAAAAAAAATGTAATGAATTGTTATTTTACACAGAAACAAGGAACGTCATGTGCTTTTCTTTATATAGAATTGTATATGACAACTTACGTAAGATCCTATATATATATATATATATATATATATATATATATATATATCAGACCTGCCTACCATCATCGGATAACCCACGACTGCTGATTACACTAATTCTCCATACAGAATGGAGAATAACGGAAGAAAATAGCCGTTGGTGTCTGACGATGACCTGCATGCTCATGTGTGTCGATAGACCTACGGCGGCAAGGGGGAACGTAGGAGATATGATATCTTTATATGGCATGCGCACGCGATAGCTTTCATATCCTTTTTATGCTACTGTATAAACCTGTCCACGTAATTTCCTTTGTTTGTTTGTTGCAGGGCTCTTTGAATGATATATAGACTCTCCGCAACATTATAGATCCAGCGCAAAATATAGATGTACGTTGTTGTTTTCAGACAAATCAATGGCACCAACTGTAGCTAGGCTGGTATAAAGTCGACACTATTTCTTTCTTTATTTTTACATTATTTATAACGGTCTTGCGAGGATGACTTTTACAATTACAGATATGGTAGTGCACTTAATTTTCACGTCACGTCACGTGATACATTTATATACTATTCCCATTCCTCGTAAATAATCAACTTGTGTCGCTGAACAGGAATATTTTATCATGCACAAATTTGTTTACCAGTCTATTTTGAATAAATGCTATGTAAGGAACTTTTGGAAAGCTCGAACCCGGTGTCTAATGCGAGTTACTCCTTTATTTTCGCTGGAGTAGATCGTCATTTTTGTAAATATTGAAATGATAATAACAGCTGCGTCACAACCCCCCCCCGCGCATACGCATTGCATGGATACGCTTCTGAATGTTGCGTGAAACAGTTAAAATGGCTGCGCCTGCTTTTGAAGACAGCGACTAACTCCGCAGGTTTTAATATAGCAACGCGTTGGAAAATCCAATTTCAATTAAAGGTTTTCCAGTTAACTGCTAAAAGTAAATAAAGATGTCTAAATATAGCCCCCAAATGTTGCCAACAAATTTCATACTTAGATGTTGCTCTACTTGTTTGGCCATTGCGGTGGCTTTATTTCATTACAATGGAAACGACTATTTCATGTAGAAAACTGCCGTGAAAAAAACAAAACAAAACAAAAAAAAACAGACTGTCTATTTCTTCAGCTTTAGCATTCATTTCAAATTTTGCATTCAAAACTTCACGTGACGTTGGAGATCTGTTCCCTTGGCATCGAGCTTGGATAGGTCACTGTAGTGACCAGTGGTGCTACTCCTGATAAGCCCCGCCTCCTGGCGTGGCCAGCATCAATGCATGACAGCTTCACAGACAATAGACTGTTAGATCTAGAGAAGTTAGAATGTATGTATGAATCAAGTATGCTGTGTTTATAGTTAGTGTATAATAAATGTACAAAAAAACCATCCCGTCTTTGGGTCCAGACTTTTTCCTTTATACAAGGATCTAGGTGTATACAAATAACCACATACCAACATGTAGAGAACATTACAGTCACCATCAAATGTGCGCTTTATTAGTGACTTTTCAAGTAGTTAGTTCTGCGCATTTTTTTTATTTTTTTTTTGCTGATCATCACTTGTCTGCTTGACTAAGTTTAATATCCCACCTACAGTATTTTAGTCATTTTGTCTTAGCCTACGGAGTCTTACTGGGATTTTATGCCGTAGACTAGTGATATGATAACCCACCCAATAACATTACCCTGACCACGAAACAGACCGTATGCTCTGAGGGCCAAGCAGAAGGGAGGTATACCATTTTAACGGCTATGGTATGTCGCGCCCGTGGATCGAACCCACGACGCTCACCCACGACCACGACCATTCGGCCACCATGACAGGTTTTATCACCTTTTTTCGTTTGGGACATCCACTTCATGTATATTTGAAAGTTTCTGTGGTAGATCATATTTTTTATTATTATCTTCAGTCATGATTATTACTAAAGTCAGAAGTTTTATATATTACATTTATCATAACTCTTCACATGACGAGTAAACAAGCTGACATTTTCTAACCCTGCAAACATGTCATTGGACAGACAGCTCACAATAAGCTGGCATTGTGTTTAAGCGGCCGGGTATAGCTCAGTCGGTAGAGCTTTCGTCCTGCAAGCGAAATGCCCCTAGTTCGAGTCTCGGTCAAGCTGCACATTTTCCCGTCCTGTGACTTTGGCGTCCATCAATCATCTGTACCAGTTTGGAAATTCGGGGACGGATTTCAATTTGACTGGGGGGGGGGGTAAATCACGGTACCGATAGCTTACAAAGGGAAATTGATTCTATTCAGAAGTTAACTTTGAAGGTCATGACGTTACTGCAGTAATGTAGATTCCATCAGTTGTTGATTACATGCATAAAATTAACCAGGTATTGATAATGTGATATCTTAGTAAGTTTGCTTTTCTATTTCTTGTTTGAAGAATGTTCTAGAGATATTTTTGTAAGACTAAAACTTGCTATCATGCAAATACTTGTGAATTATTTTGGGCAATTGACATATTTTGGAGTGTCTGATTTATGCGGAGGTAGATCGTCAGGAGTTGCGATTCTGATGAATAAACGGCACGGAAAATTTGTTCACGCTTAACATGGGTGTTTCCGGTTAAAAAATGTAGACGAAAGATAATTAAACAAAATACGACTTACCAATGGCGTAAAGGTTAAATATCATACTGTTAGCGCAGATTCGCACTGCGTGGACGCGGGGCTGATACAGTTACATTGGCTACGGCAATTTGACGATGCTTGCTTTTATTTCTTTCACTAAAGACACTCGCGGCGGCTTACGTCGAGTCTACAATAATGGAATTCTATACAAGATCTTACGCCACAAGGCAAATGATGACAGTATTTTATATTTAACATGTTAAACATTTAATATCTTACAGATATCAATGATTAAGTGTGCGTTGTAGTTTGATACGTAATTTCTTCATTGCTTATCAACCATTCTAAAGACGTTATAACAGAGCTTGATGTTCATTTGTTTAATTCATCTTTCGTAACCATGTACGTTCTTTCTCTTGTAGACATCCTTAATCTTGTTTTCATAACAGTTTTCTATGTTTGATTATATGATTGTATTTGTGACACGTTATTTTACGACCCAGCCTTTTATGTACTAATTGTCTGCTCAGTTATCCGTGTCACTTTGAGCATTATTTGGTTGCATGTGAGAGAGTCAGTTGGGACATACGGAACAGCGTGTGAAACATCGTTAGAAAGTATATCATTATTGTGTGTGTATATATATATATATATAGTATATTTGTAGTATAAGTTGAATTCAGTAAAATAAAGAAAATAATATTAAACTGTCTACAGTCTTCGCTAATTCCCCAGTGAAAGAAGAGAAACAAAGGGAGAAAGCGTAAAGTAACAGCGGGTGAAAGTTGCACCCTGTTACAATTACAGAAGACGTACATACGGTACAAGTGCTCTTAACTACATAATATACATTATTGTAATTATGCAAATCAACGATGCCTGCTTTTGTTTATCGGTACGTTAGACTGGTTACCATCAAATCTACAAACGCTTTGAAAAATAAAGGTTTTAACCCTTTCCCTCATAGAGGATACCATGAAAAAACCTATGTGAACAGCATAAAACCAGATCAGCCGTAACTCGCAGGCTGATCAGGTTTTATGCTGTTCGCTGCTCCTCAGTGGTCTGGTAATGAGGATTTTACAATTAAATTTGGTAAGGTTTGAGTTTGGCTTTCTGCAGATCAGGCTTTATGTGGTACCTATTGAGTGCGTCAAAATGAGTCTATATGAGGGAAAGGGTGAAATCATGGCGACCGAAATCTAATTAAATTGGCAGATCTGCTTGGGTTTAATGTCCCGGTCATTTTGGGACTTACAGTTACAGGTATACTGCAGTATACTGGATATTATATTGTATATGCTGAGCGCCAAATTCAAGATATTCAAGTAGATCTATCTTATTTTGAATTCTGCTTTTTTTTTTTCACCAAGAGAATGAAGGTTCGATTCCTGGCTGTGATACAGTTCAAATGAAACTGGTATACACGTATTTATCTCTCTTGTTATTGGCGCTCAGTACATACGGGTATTTCCAGGACTGACTGGTCAAGTTTCAGGATAATGTGACCGGGTGGGGTATCATGCCACGTGTCTATGGCGTGATATGGCAGTTAGACAACACTATATGTCTCATGTAGATGTAAGTTCCAGCCTGTTGGCGGGACGGTCAACCACTGAACATTACCTCTCTTGGATATTGTTTAATGTGTGATACCAAATACAAATCATGACTCGTCAGGCTTGAATTGATGTAGATACAAGAATGTCAAATAACTGATTTTTTTTGTTGGCATTTTTGATCATTAAATGGGCAAAAACTCATCGTCATGTCCAATATCAGTAACAGGAGCTGTCAGAGGACAGCACGTTCGACTATTCAAAATGCTTGTTGGTAAATCAATTGAAGTCTATTCTAAATCTAGCCCCTCACATACCCTGTATATAATAATAGCAAACAAAAAGGCCATGATGACCCTGAATCGCTCATTTGATTTTAAATAAGCAACATATGTTGCATTTTTCATATTGACCTACTTATTGACCCCACATGACCTAACTTCTAACTCTTCCAAAATTTTATGGAAACAATCATTCAGAATAAGTTTCATGAAGATTTGGCCAAAAATGTAACCTCTAGAGTGTTAACATGGTTTTTCTACGATTTGACATCATGACCTACCTTTTGACCCCACATGACACAAATTTGAACTTGTCCAAGATTTTATGGAGAAAAACATTCTGACCAAGTTTCATGATGATATGGCCAAAATTGTGGCCTGTAGGTTGTTAACAAGGTTTTTCTAAGATTTGACCTCATGACCTACTTTTTGACCTCACATGGCTAAATTGCGAACCTGTCCAAAATTTTATGGAAACAAACATTCTGACCCAGTTTCATAATGATATGGCCAAAATTGTGGCCTGTAGGTTGTTAACAAGGTTTTTCTAAGATTTGACCTCATGACCTACTTTTTGACCCCACATGGCTAAATTTCAAACTAGTCCAAAATTTTATGGAAACAAACATTCTGACCCAGTTTCATGAAGATTGGGCCAAAAATGTGGCCTCTAGAGCGTTAACTAGGCTTTTCTACGATTTGA
This sequence comes from Solen grandis, assembly GCA_021229015.1. NCBI lineage: Eukaryota > Metazoa > Mollusca > Bivalvia > Adapedonta > Solenidae > Solen > Solen grandis. The sequence goes on along the minus strand of CM037788.1, from coordinate 13,792,203 downwards.
CCTTATTATCTACATTTTGGCCCCATATGACCCAAATTTGAAATTGTCCAAGATTTTATGGAGAAAAACATTCTGACCAAGTTTCATGAAGATTGGGCCAAATATGTGGCCTCTAGAACGTTAACAAGGTTTTAATAAGATTTGACCTCATGACCTACTTTTTGACCCCACATGTCCCAAATTCGATCTTGTCCAAGATTTTATAGAAACATTCTGACCAAGTTTCATGAAGATTGGGCTAAAAATATTGCCTCTAGAGTGTTAACAAGCCAAATTGTTGACAACGCACGACCGACGCTGGACGAAGGGCGATCACAAAAGCTCACCTTGAGCACATTATGCTCAGGTGAGCTAAAAATGATATACCTTGATAGTTCGATACTCCTAAATAAGTTTATGAAGTCTAAAATCAATCCCACCCCTAGGTACTGAGACATAAGCATAATAATGCTGTGCATACAAAACTTTAACCAAGTATACAAGTTAGAAATGGGCCACTATTTGTATAAAATTCAGTCCAAGAGTTATCCTCCTTGGCTTTCTGATGCCCCTGAACACACTCATTAGCTTTCTAGGCAATACCATAAAAAAATCTGATATAAGCTGGACAGTAGCTTGCATGAAAAACTTTAACCATAAGGTCTAAGTCAAAAAGTGGCCCTAATCTGCATTATATTCAGTCAAAAACTATCTGCCACCATTGTATGATACCATTGAACATATTTAAGAAGTTTCAAATGAAACCCATACCTGGTCACTGGAATATAAGCACAAAATTCCTTGCATGCAAAACTTTAACCAAAACTAAGTTAAAAAGGGGTCATAATTAGTAATATGTTCCATCAAGAGTTATCTTCCTTGATAGTGTGATACCCTTTAATATATCAAAGATGTTTCAAATCAATTCCATGCCTGGACTCTGAGATATAAGCATTAAAGTACTTTGCATGCAAAACTTTAACCAAAAAATGTCTAAGTTAAAAAGGGGTCATAACTTGTAATATATTCCATCAAACGTTATCTACCTTGAGAGTATAATACCCCATTAAATATTAAAGATGTTTCAAATAAATCAGATGCTTGTATACTGAGACACAAGCATGAAAGTACCTTGCATGCAAAACTTAAACCAAAATTTATAAGTCAATTAAGAGCTGTCAGAGGACAGCATGCTCGATTATTCAAAATGCTTGTTGGTAAATCAAATGAAATCTATTTCAATTCTTGCCCTTCACATACCCTGTATATGATAACAGTTAACAAGAGCTGTCAGAGGACAGCATGCTCAACTATTCAAAATGCTTGTTGGTAAATCAAATGAAATCTATTTCAATTCTTGCCCTTCACATACCCTGTATATAATAACAGTCTGATACCCCTTAATTTTTTTATGAAGTCTAAAATCAATCCCATGCCTAGTTACTGAGACATAAGCACAATAAGTTAAAAAGGGGCTGTAATTTGTAATATAATCCATCAAGAGTTACCTACCTTTATAGTATGATACCCCTTAACATATTAAAGATGTTTCAATCAATCGCATGCCTGGATACTGAGATATAAGTATTAAAGTACCTTGCATGCAAAACTTAACCAAAATTTCTAAGTTAAAATGGGGCCATAACTTCCATTATATTCAGTAAAGAGATATCTGCCTTGGTTGTCTGATGCCCCTGAACATATTCATAAACTTTCAAGTCAATACCATAAATGGTTATTGAGATATAGGGTTGATAGTAACTTGCATGCAAAAGTTTATCCAAAAGCTGCAACGCCAATGCTGACGAAAGGGTGACTGCAATAGCTCTCATATTCTTTGAATAGGCAAGCTAGAAATTGCTCATTACCAAGCTATAATGTCCATAAAAGTCTTCTCAAAATTTGATCACCTGAGTATAGGGTTACCCAAGGAACATCTGTACTAAAACATTTTGAAATCTGGCCAATAGTTTGAAGGAGATGATTTTTAAAGTTTTCATAATTCATTTCTTTCCATTACCAATGCAACCAGAGTTCTAGATAGATCAGGTTTATTTTAGCAACTTTTGTGATGGTTCACCCAAGGATCATCCCTGCCAAGTTCAACCAAATTCTCTCCAGCAGTTTCTGAGAAGATGTCGTTTAAAGTTTTCACTATATACATATAAGGCAAATTAGCCCCGCCTCTGGTGGCCATGTACACAAATACAGCCATGTCTTTTTCTGTCTTCTCATTTATAGGAACTATACCTAAGATTTCAGCACTAAACACATGTGTGTCAAAATGTGTCAATACATAGCCAATATCATGCTTTACACGCCAGCTGTGTACTGGTAATATACATTGCATAAAATTAGGACATCCTTATTATTTTCACAGTTGAAGCATCAATGATGTGATATACAAGCAAATATTCACTTTCATTCCCATGAATCTATTACTTATAAAACGTTTCAACGCTGGAAATAAAATATTCAACACATTTTAATAGTTACTAATTTATTAACAAGCTATATTTGCATATGTTCAAATATGTTTGTCCACCTGAATGACATCACTTTCACATCATCAATTGAAAACAAAGATTTAAAGGTCAATTTTACAATGTCTCAATTAAAGAACATAAAACCTTTTTATGGATAAATATTTTATTTATATATAAACAAACATTAAAAGAACAGGAAACAAGTAAGCCAAGATGGCCCCGAATTGCTCACCTGAAAAAATAAAATCAAGAGACTCCAAGGGTTGGACCAATTTGACCCCAGAGCCATGCATGGTTTGAAAACTTGTTTCAGGTCCATAAGGCCATGTTACATACCTAAGCCCATGATCTTGTGGTTTCTTACAAGATGATCTTTTAAAGTCTTTCCTATATAGATACAAGTCTGTTTAAAAGTGGCCCCTGGGGTGGGGCGAATATTCGACCCCAGGGCCATTATGTGAACAAACTTGTTAGATGTCCATTAGGCCCTGTTACTAGTATACCAAATATCTAAACTCCAGGTCTTTTAGTTTCCTACGGGTCATGATTTGAACAATCTTGGTAGAGGTTTACTGGACACACCAAATATCTAAGCTCTAGGCCCTGTAGTTTTGCAGAAGAAGTTTGCATTTTTAAAATGTATTTTTAGCTCCTGCGACCTACTTTTTCAACCAATCAAAACAATTTGAACAATTTTAGGGCCTCATAAGGATTAATCCTGTTGTTTGGTCAAAATCTATTCAGTGGTTTAGGAGGAGATGTTCAAAGAAAACTGCTGACATTGTATGCAGGACACATACTCACCCTAATGGCTCGCCATGAGCATGTTGTGCTCAGGTGAGCTAAAAAGAAAAGGACTGACTGTTTTCTTCCTTTCAGTAAAAAAATACAAGTTAACTAGTGAAATATCCATATCTTGCCAAGCAAGTTATTCAAGGCCTGTAACTCTGCACCCATTGGTAGAACAAATAGATGATACTAGACATGCAGGAATGTGACAAGCATTTTTCCTGTATAGTCCCAACTTCTGTGAAGCATGGGTATAGAGTGTAAAGGACATACAATGTTAAACAATATCCCCTTCCAGAACCTTTGGTTCAACACGAGGGAAATAACATGGTGTTAAATATTTACTAACAGGGGTTTTATGCCCTGCAACAATGATTTGTCACAAGCAGAACACTTCAGCAAGGGTCTAGCCAAAGGAAATGCAGGACCTCATTTCAAAACAAGAGGGTCAAGATTACCCTATTTAGCTCAAGTGCCTCTATTCCAAAGTCCCCTAACCTATGCCACCCTTGACCTAAGGTCAGTCGTAATTGATTTTGACAGAATGACTAGGTCATAGATAGTTTCCCAGTAAGCTTGATGAAGAATGCTTAATGAATAGAGGAACTGAGACCGAGAAAGTTTCTGTAATGATACAGAGGTACAGCATAGATAAGGGGACGTACTTAGTGATACCAGATTAACAAGTAACTGGTGTTGCACACAACACATGAGTCCTCTACCGCTGAGGTGCATAATTTTTCCGTTACCATAGCAACCAGAATTTTGGTCCGAGAAAAAAAAACACAACTAAGTGACATGCAGAATCTCCATACTGCCATCTATTCATATACCAATTTTCAAAATAGTATCTGAAACTGTTTTTAAATTATTGCGGGATTTCCAGACATACAGACGGAGAGCAAACCTATAGTCCCCTCCAGTGTAAACACTGATAGGAAACTTACAAGCACTATGTTTGAATGAAAGCCATGCCCTGGTGGTGGGGGCCTTAGACCATGGCGGTTAAGATCACCTGGCAGGTAGAGCTCATCTAGGTGCATGCACCTGTGAAGATTGGAGGCAGTAGGTGGAAGGACTTCTGTGCTATGGTCAAGATCAAAGTTTTGTGACAGAAAAACAAACAAACAGACAAACCAAAAACAATGTCTCTCTGATCTATTGATGCAGGGGCATAAAAATATTATGCTAGAGTGTATTAAAAAATATGGCTTCTTTCTTCTTCTTTTTTCTAACAATCAGATGCAATTTCTTTTATTATGTTTGTCCAATATAAGCCATATAACCAAGTTACACAAACAAAAATTTGTATCAATGTTGCAGTAAGTTCAGGATATGAAGATATTAGAATGTACATGTGAACAAACCAACTGTAGTCGCTGGACATTTAACAATCCTTATAGCTCACTATATGCACATTGTCCTCAGGTGACCCAAGAAAGTGCCAACTTATTCTATAGCTGGATACAATGATAGCATATGGCATGCCAGCCATAAACAACATCACAGTTAATTATTACACATTTAAACAAGAACTGTCAGAGGGCAGCATGCTCGACTATTCAAAATGCTTGTTGGTAAATCATATGAAATTTATTTCAATTCTTGCCCTTCACTTACCCTGTATATGATAATAGTCAAAAATGATATACCTTGATATTCTGATACCCCTTAATATTTTTATGAAGTCTAAAATCAATCCCATGCCTAGTTACTAAGACATTTAACTTTCTTGTCAATTCCATAAACAATTTCAGGGATATAAGCTGGATAGTAATTTGAATGCAAAAATTTAACCAAAATTCTAAATTAAAAGGGGGCCATGATTTTTAATACATTCTGTCAAGTGTTATCTTTCTTTATAGTATGATACCCCAGCACATATTAAAGATGTTCCAAATCAATCCCATGCCTGAACTTTGAAATATAAGCATGAAATTACCTTGCATGCAAAACTTTAACCAAAATTTCTAAGTTAAATAAGGGGCCATATTTTCTAATATATTCCATCAAAAGTTATCTACCTTGATAGTATGATACCCCTAAACGAATGAAAGATGTTTCAGATCAATCTCATGCCTGGATACTGACATATAAGCATGAAAGTACCTTGCATGCAAAACTTTAACCAATATTTCTAAGTGAAAAAGGGGCTGTAATATATTCCATCAAGAGTTATTTACCTTGGTTGTCTGATGCCCCTAAACATATTCATAAACTTTCAAGTCAATACTATGAATGGTTATTGAGATACAAGCTGGATAGTACCTTGCATGCAAAACTTTAACAAAATTTTCTATTGCATGCAAAACTTTAACCAAAATTTCTAAGTTAAAAAGGGGCCATATTTATATTAAACTCAGTCAAGAATTACCTACCTTGGTTGTCTGATGCACCTAAACATATTTATAAACTTTCAAGTAAATACCATAAATGGTTATTGAGATACAAGGTTGATAGTAACTTGCATACAAAACTTCAACCAAAAGCTGCAACGCCAACGTCGACACAAGGGCGACTACAATAGCTCTCATTTTCTTCGAATAGTAGAGCTAAAAAAACAAGTGAAGACTATCACTAAAGGTGGTTAATACCTCTTACCTGGTCTACATGTAATGCAAGTGTAGGATGGGAAGTGACCTGATGAGACAGGAGTGATTCCTACATAGCCCCCACTTCTGTGAAACAAGGTACTAGTAATAATAAAAGACAAGTTGGAGGACTGCAAATGACTTTTATTTCATATACATGTACTTTTATCGATATCCATTTTATCATGCCAAGGGGCAGATAAAAGAGGAAGAAAGAAGCACTTGCGGAAGTAGTTGAACCTGAGCAATTGCCGGTAAAAAGGCCTTAGAGATTATTCCCCCCTTAATGCATTTCCGGCAGTAAAGTTTTAGAACAAGATGTGCCAGTGATGAGGTGTCCCCATGTCACTGAGAAAAAAAATTGGAGTAGATACTATGTGAATCTTGTTGAAAGGCACATCACAGCTTGCAGAATTCTGGGCAAAAAATCATAGTAATAAACAGTGGACTGATATTTTCATTTTAATTATGTTGTCACTCACGGAAGCCTCAGAAATTCTTAAGGAAATGTTTAGTGTTAAAGAGGCAGGTCAGAGCCAAGGAGATTTTGCTTGGTGGGCTTAGAATGAGTAATTTCGTTTGTGTCAAGTAGTTGGGCTGTGGTGACAGCATCAAAGATCTGAGTAAACTGAGAAAAGGAAATGTGCCTTCCACAACTTACTCTGTTTCAACTCTACAATATTGCACAACACATGTATTTGCTATGTTGTACACTTGATGTATTATTCACTGTGACAATCACACAGTTAACCCTTTGCACTACTCTACCATCTTTGCCACTACCTTACACAAAGAAAAGATTAAAACTCTCTGCACATTTACAGAATGCATAAACATGAGACAGTATCGTTGGAAACCTTTACACGTACTTTACAAAAAGAAAAGACAAAAAAGACAAGAGGGCCAAGATGGCCCTAGATCACTCACCTGAGAAAAGTATCATTCATTGCCTGTACAAAACAGATTGCTTAAGAATAAAGATGATGAGGTGAAACAATGTTCAGGAATTTTCTGACCCCATCCACAAAAGATATCATCATGACAAACATTCTGCCAAAGTTTGAGGATGATTGGACCAAAAATGTTGCCCTCAGAGTATAAACAAGATTTTTCTAAGATTTGACCTACTGACCTACTTTTCTGTCCAGCCCCACCCATTTTTGAAATTGGTTCGAGATATCATCATGACAAACAATCTGACCAAGTTTGAGGAAGAATGGATCAAAATTGTGGCCTCTAGTGTGTAAACATCAAAATTGTTGACGGACGACGGACAATCAAGTATCCCAAAAGCTCACCCTGAGCTATGCTCAGGTGAGCTAAAAAGACAATTAAGAATATACAAATCAAACAAGAACTATCATTGAAGATGGTGAATACTCCTAAATACCACTTTGTCACAGTTACTGTAGGCCATGTCAGAGACAGTCTTGACACAGTTGAAGGATGAGGAAAATAAAAGTGGTAACAGCTCTGAAACACCAATACATGTATCACAGACAAATAATATTCAATAAATATATCAAAGAGCAATAACTCAATTAAAATTAAGCCGATCATGATGTGTCAAGGATATACAAATCTAGCGATGGTACTTATAAATGCTGTGCAGTTATATCAAAATCTGACCAATAGAAGCTAACAAATATAGCAGATAAAATATATTCAAGAAATATAATAAGGGGGCATAATTAAAGCAAGCATGGCATGTCTACAATATGTGCAAGTAGGCCTGGTACTTATAATTATTAAGTTAAATTAAAATCCAACCAAAGGTAGCTGAGAAATAGAGCTGACCAACTATATTCAATAAACATAACACAGTCATGACGTGCCAACAATATGCAAAACTAAGCTTGGTATTTATGATTTCTGTGAAGTTAAATTAACATCAAACTTGTGATAGCTGAGAAATATTGCATACAAAATACATTCAATAAATATACAAAGGGCCATAATTCATTTAAGATCAAGCTGATCAGGACATACCAAGAATATGCACAACTTGGCTTGGTACTTTTTAATGTGTGAAGTAAAATCAAAATCCAATCAAAGGTAGCTGAGAAATAGCACAGACAAAATATAATTATTAAGTAAAACAAAGGGCCTTAACTAATTTAAGATAAAGCTGATCATGACACAACGATATGCATAACTAAGCTTAGTGCTTACCAGTCTCGTATAGTTTTAATTAAAATCTGACCAACGGTAGCTGAGAAATAACACAGACAAATCTAGTCTACAGACGGACCAACAGACATGACTTCAATATAGCTAGGACTATCACCAATACCCCCGCATATTACTTGGTCTTCATGTCATGTGACAGCAGGACAAGATGGTATGTGGAGAGACCTGAAGTGACAAGTGTAATTCCTATGTGGCCACATTTCTGTAAAGCAGAATTCAAAGAGGAGTGACAAGGACAATAAGTGAAGAAACAAGAGAGCTGACTGTTGCACTATGAACTCATCTTAAGTCAGGAACCATAACTCCATAGAGACAGGGACAACCTGACTAAATATTGTACTACCTAAAACACTTAGCCAACGAACATTGTGACTTTTGTCATAATTGGCCATCATTAATACAAATTTTAAAGAGCTGACACTGTTGGTTCCGTGATCAATTCGAGGACCATTACTCTGTTGATACTAGGACATTCTTCGTTGTTACCAATCTAGGTCAAGATATAATGCCAATAACATACAGATTATGCTTTGTAAAGATTGTGCCAGGTTTACCATAGAGCAGGCAAGTGATGTGACCTATCCATCTAGCATGTTGCTGTCTTTTTACAATGTGTAATATTTTTAAAACAATACTTGTTACGCCATTTGAGCATAACAACCATTATTTTTAGGAAATTAGTCATGTAAATGTCTCATACATCGCAACTGTGTCAACAATTAATTTTTTTGGTATTCTTTAAATAGTTTCATTGTTGACAGTCGTTTGATGGCCAGAAATGCAGGTGACTTGTGTAGACTGCTTTTGGTCTTCAGTTGATGTAACTGCTTTTTCTAAGAATTATCTTTTGAAAGTCTGAGGTCAGTCTGTCACTTCCTCTTTTGGTTATGCAATAGACTGTGAAACATTACTAATTTATATAGATAATATCAGTTTTAATCAAGAAGTTAATGGTCAGTTTTTCAAGTTTTTAAGACCTTGTGACATCAGTTATGCCAGAGATGCAGAGACAATGGTGCCATCTGTGTGCTGAGCAGCCCACTGACATGTATTTGTCCTCTTTAACAGAATGATCGCCTGGTAAGTGACCAAATGCTTTTGATTTTGAAACAATCATTCAGGCTTCTGACATCTTGCATGGGGTAAGTTGGGCCTGTAGCAGCATCTGCCTTGCGGATCAGAGCGACAGCAATTCTGGGTCAGATCTGCCTGTGCCTGTTGTCTGACTCGGTTATGACAAGTTAGCACAAATGTCCCAGTCAATTAGGGACCAAATTAAAAAGGGGGCTGTCATAAATTTGGCCCTTTTGCTTAAGGAATTGATTGAGCTATAGAAATTTGCTTGTGGGATCACCTTCCAGCTTAATGAGTCGGGCAAAAATGAGGCCAAGCACCAGGAATATAAAAAAAGAATTTTAGTATCGAACGCTGAAAAGATGCATTCCTTATCTTTGCATTTATCTATCACAGTCAACTTCCAAATAAAAACACTGAGTTACTACACTATATATTAAACATAAGGGAGAGTGCCAAGAGGGCTTGGTTTACAAGGTGGGCCTATGATGAACAATTCAGGCTTTGCCAGGCTATCTAGTTGTCTTGGGCACACATAAACACAGAACTTTGGTAAAGCTGCACAAACAACAGTGAACTGCTAAGCCAGAGCAACCCAGCCCCTCCATCCAGAAAATACACTTGTAACAAGTATAACAAGGTTTTGCCAGTATTGCAAGCAATACAGTAGTCCCCAACCGGTGAAACATCCCCAGCCCCCCACCCCTAAAGTAGAATCAATAAAACCATTGGTAATGGGTTATGATTCCTGCACTTTTCTTCCATTAGGTCTATATATCTATGAAGTGAAGTTCATGTCATAATTATAGTCTATGGAACAAGGAGACTGAAGGACGCTTGCACACCTTTGTCTAATGACAAAAGTAGTCACTAGTGTTTTTTAACAATCTATCCATAGATATGAAAGTTAAAGAGCTGACACAAGATGTACCCTATGAATACCAAAGACACTATTTATAACAACTCCCATGACATTCACTGTTCAAGTATGCATATGGATGATGCACGCAAAACATTTGCATTTGTTATGACAAACACTCTTATTGCGTTAAATGAAAAACCATCTATAGATATGGACGTTATTGAACAGACACAAAGTTGTTGCCTATAAATACCAAAGACAACAACTAACTCTAGCAACTCTTGTGACCATGACCTTTCAAACATTCATATGGTTGATGTTTGTGACACACCCTTGTACTATAAGGAACACTTCTGTAAAGTTTTATTGAAATCCATCTATTGATGTTCAAGTTATGGAGCTGACATGAATTCTGGGCAGATGGAAGGACGCTTGCAAACCTATAGTCTCCAACTTTCTTCACAGGTGGGGACTAGTAATGGAAATTGTAGGTGGCCAAGTAGTCGCTTCAGACACACTTGTCCCAGCTGTGGCGGTCAACATTTGGTAGCAAGCTGCTCTTGGGATATCATTTCACCTTGTAAGCTAGCTGGCCATATTTAGAATCCATAAAAACTCTATTTATTTACATAAACTTAGAAGCCAACTGCATCTATTATAATATGAAAATAAAATGCAAATAACTATGCCATATTTGACTTGCTACAAAGAACAATTTAATTTCTTCTGAAGATGCAACTGAAGACATTGGAGGGGTGTGTGTGTCTGTGTGTGTGTGTGAGCTGTGAAACACTATAAATTATTCATTTTGTTATCCCTATCTACCAATCAGAATCACCATGAGCAGGGATGGAGTAACTGAAATCGGTAATTGTAATTAGCTGTAATAAATTTCATTTTTTTTAATTATTGAAAGTATTTGTAATCGAGTTAATTTTCAATTACAAGTATTTGAAAGTATTAACATACATTTACAAAAAAAACATGTAATTGCATTTACTTTTCAACAATTACAATTAATATATCAAATTTGGTGCATTTCAAAAGGTGAATTCCTGTCAATACAAAATTTGGCAAGTGGATTAGTTTATTCAGGTATAATCCATGGTCGGAGGTAGCAATTATTGATTTGTAGAGTTCCTGGTTAATTGTGCCAAAGGTTTGAAACATAACATAAAAAGTGTTGATTATGAAATGGTGGTGCAAAACACTGATCACATATGTGAGTGATCAAATCTAAACAATTCAAAGATTTATAGTTGACATTTGCAAGACTGAATTCAGCTGTGCAGGATGAATCTAATGTTCCTGATAATGTTGATGGCAACTTTAAGGCAAAATGCAAGCATTATGCAACATCTAATTTTTTCGCACATTTAAAGGTATTTATTTTATTTATCACCTCTATAAGAATCACGTGAAAGATATCATTATTTAATAGTAATCTAATTGTCTGCTTGTGAATGGCTTAGGCCTCCTAAAATATTTCTCTACTGTGCTCGGCTGCCAGGAACTCTACAAATCAATAATTGCTACCTCCGACCATCTGAATTCAGATATTTGTGACGCAACAGATATATACTTTACGTCATGATCAAAGATATTAATGCTTAAAACTGTACTTTAATTCATAATAATACCACAATGGTCATAAAGTGCATCAAATCAAATAATGAATTTTGTTACACATTTATTTGCATAAAAAAATATTAATAACAAGAGGGCCATAATGGCCCTGGATCGCTAACCTGAGAACCTGGTATTAGTGAGAGGAAAAGAAACAGCAAATATCTTATGATATTGTGAGAAAATGGGCTCTGCCCTCTGCCAGCCATAAATCGAGTGAGTACTTTAAGACAAGAAGAATTTTCAAATATGTACTATATACATATAGCTCTGTCCCAAGGCGACCATGTTTTTCAACAGATCAAAATAATTTGAACAATTTTGGTAGAGAGAGACCTAAGGAACATCTGTGCCACATAACTTTGAAATCCAGCCAGTACTTTTGGCCAAGAAGATTTTACAAATTTGTACTATATTCATATAAGGAAAACCGGTTCCTCCCCATGGCGACCATTGTTTTCAATTAATCATAAATAATTTGAACAATCTTGGTAGAGCGTGACCAAAAGAATATCTATGCCAAATAACTCTGAAATCCAGCCAGTACTTTTAGAGGAGAAGATATTTGAAGTTTTAACTACATACATATTAGGAAAACGGGCTCTGCCCCCAGGCAGCAATGGTTTTCAACTGATCAAAATAATTTGAACGATCTTGGAAGAGAGTGACCCAAGTACATCTGTGACTAACTTTGAAATCTTTCCAGTAGTTTTTCAAAATTTTCATGTTTTTTTCTTTCCGTTGCTATGGCAACCAGAGTTCTGCATGGATTCAAATTCTTTGAACAACTATGCAAGATCTTCATCCAAGGAACATTCCTGTGAAGTTTCTTTTAAAATTGGCCTAGTGGTTTAGGAGGAGATGCCATTTTATGTTGACGACAGACGACGAAAATTCATTTGTCACAATAGCTCACGTTGTGCACAGGTGAGCTAAAAACTATGATCTGGAGTTTCATCTACAGCTGTATATTTATATAAAATCTAATGTCTTATTTTTCAGAGAAAATAAAGAGAGGGGCCTCCGAGGCTGAGAGGGTAAAGTTGCTGACTTTAACACTCACTCAGCCCCTCACCGCATGGGTTCGAATCCCCGCAGGGTCATTTGGATTTTCATGTGAGGAAGCCTTCCAGCTGGCTTGCGGTAGGTCGGTGGTTCTACCAAGATGCCTCCGTGCATTCAAGGTCTTCCTCCACCTGTAATTAGCTGGATGTTGCTATATGACTGAAATACTGTTGAAGCCAAGGTAAACTCAAATAGTCAAGTCAAGTCAAATTGTCAAAACAGAGATGTTTACCTATTTGTCATTGGAAGTAAAAGTGAAATAAAGAGCTGTCAAAGTTGTCTTCATATGTAATGTTATATCTACTGTTTTGCTAAGTTTAAAGTGTATTAAGAGCTACGAAAATAATGTGGTCAAATTGATTTAAACTAGAAATGTCACAGATGCTCTCGCCATTTTGTTTATTAGATGATATTTTTGTCCGTGAATATGAAGAAAAACTGGAAATATTAAAGATGATTTTAAGATTAAATGAGCACTGTGACCCTGACCAAGTGATGTGACCTTGACCTTGAAGGTAGCAACTTGGTTCTTGTTTGCATTACATCATGTCATAGGGATCTTTTTGAGAATAATTGTGTTAGTTTATATGTATGTCCTTAATTTTTGATATTACCTGAATATACATGGAAGCATTTGTCCAACAGTATTTGTTTTGTAATTAAGAAATGTCGAAATGTTGTATGGAATATCTGTCTGGTATATAATTGCTAACAGGGACGGTTCTCTGTTTTTAATGCACTGATGTAATTAAGAAATGTGGAGATGTATGGAATATCTGTTTGGTATATAATTGCTAACAAGGGCAGTTCTCTGCGTTAATGCACTTATGTAAAACCATAATACTGTTGTATGGTATGAAATGCACGTATGTAATACCAGAGATTTGTTATTTGGTATGGAAGTAGTATTATGAAGTATTACAGTGTCTGCACTTTATATTTGGTGTGATTAGTAAATTAGAGCTATTTATTGTTTGTAGCCGTATTTAGTTGGGGCATGGTGCCGATGTAACCTGGATGGTCACAGTCGATACAGGACCCCATTGGTAGACTATGTCGCAAGGACGGGTGGATCTATGTATGCGTCATATGGACAACAGGGTGTCTGCCGTGGACTAAGTAGATCACATTTACTGAAGGGACAGCGACGACAGGAAGTCTGTCCAGTGTTCATTGATAAGAGCATGTGATGTAGTTTATGTGCATTTAGAAGGAATCATTTTGTGAGTGTGGCACTTTGAAGTGTATTCATAACAGTACGCCATTGTGTAGATTAATATGCAGTCTTAGAGTGAAAACAGAACATTCAGTGCAGCTGTTATTGTACCAACAGATAAAGAAACAGTTAGCCGACGGGTTTTTTTTTTTGTATTCTTTAATTATTTTTTTTTCTCTATATGCTCCATGTATATATTTTTATATTAAATATAGTTTAAAAAAAGATGTGTTTGTATTTATTTCACCTTAGAAAGTTGTCAGCCCTTGGCCATTTTGTCACAGACTGGGACAAGATTCGAGGGTAAACTGGGTGCTGTGACCTTGACCTTCAAGCTAACAACCTGTTTCTTGTAAGGGCCACATTGTGTTGTCCTAAGGATCACTTGTACTGAATTATTTAAAACACCACCATACATATCAAAGTTACAGCTGGGACAAGAGTTATAGGTCAACTGAGTTCTGTGATCTTGACCTTAAAGCTTGCGACCTGGTTCTTCTGCATGATACATCGTCTTGACCCAAGGATAACTTTATATTTAAAATATACCAGTCAAGACCAAAGTTACAGCTTGGACAAGATTTTATGGTCAAATGAGTGCTGTGACCTTGACCTGGTTATTGTTCCTGACATATTGTCTTGACCAAAGGATCATTTATGCCCAATTATTTTAAAAAGCAACCATGCATAACGAAGTTAAGCCGGGACAAGATTTTAAGGTCAACTGAGTGCTGTGACCTTGACTTCAAGTTAGTGATCTGGTTATTGTTCGCAACTCATAGTCTTGTCCTAAGGATCATATGTGCCCAATTATTTTAAAAAGCGACCATATGTAACAAAGTTAAGCCGGGACACAAATTCTTGCACACACACGGACAGGTGTACATTATGCCCATAGTCATTTCATGGCGGGGGCATAAACACAATCGACAGACGGCAGAACTATTTAAACAACAGCAAACTGCAACTGAAAACTGTCTAAGACTGTAAATGGTTAAGTGACAGGCAGAACTTAAATTGGAGCTTATGACCAGCAGTTGGTATTGTTCATTGAATATTCTGAAGGACAAAGCCAATATGAAATAGTGTAATCAGCAGATAAACTCTCTGACTCCAAGACAGAGAGTGGGCTGGCACAAACTTAAGAATGTTAAGCTAATGACAGAGACAAATACAGGCATTTCGGATTGGAATTTAAAATGTTAAAAGCAGCAGAATCTCAGTTAGTTAAACAAAAAGAGAACGGACCAGCTGTGCATAAAGTTGTGGCTTCTATTGTCAACAGGGGCCTCTCAGAGCCAGTAGACCATAAGGCTGAAGCAGTGCAGGATCAGGTAAAGAAGTACCATCGGCCGAAAAATTTGTATTTGGATATGCAAAAAGTAAACCAGCTTTTGTGGACCAATTGTCAAACGGGGAAAGATCTCAAGCAAAGTGATAGATCTTTCCAAAAGACATAAACCTATCTGACGAAAGGAATGATCCTATTGGTAAATATAATGAACAAAACTTTGGCCATGCATTCTGAAGAAGCTGAGGAGTTATTCTCTTTGGATGCATTTAACTCACTGGCCCATGCTCAACGTAACCTGTTGAGTCATTGTAGGAAGTTACTACTTCCAGATATTTCAACATGGTATGCTGCATTATGCAGTGAAACCGAAAAGACTGCATCACCAACACCTCTTATTGGAGATGAAAAAGATTTTGAGAAGGGATTGAAAGAAATTGACAACAGTCAAAAACTGAGAAAGAGGTTGACTTTATTTTGCAGCTGACAAACAGAGTTTCCACACATAGCCTGTACCAAACTAGGGAGGGAAAGGACATATGTCAAGACCCACAGCCACAGCTTCAAGGGATTTTTAAGGAAAAGGGCCCTGCCTACTTACAGAGCAACACAACAGCATCATGGTATCCGAAAGGTAGATCAGGGCCTGAAAGAGAACCGGACGCCTCAATCGACAGTAGGTGTAAGTTAAGTATTTAGTAAAACACCTGAAAATTTCTACCTATCTACCAGTCTGAATGACCACAAGTGTGCAAATGTGATCATGTGACCAGATCCCTCAGAGAAAGGTATGCAATCTAAGGAACAAGTTCTGTGTCATAGTTCTGAGACAAAAATATCTTGTGCACCTTTTATGAACAGTGCTGTGCCATTATTTGTGATTATTTGTGGAATTGTGTATCTTTATGTGATTTTTTTATATTTATTTGTTAATACATCTATAAAGGAGACCTGAGTGTACTTTCAAACCCACCAGCTGATTTGGCTACACAATGGTTGGAAATGTAGATCTTTTCAGAAACAAGAGGGCCACGATGGCCCTGGATCACTCACCTGAGTATAGGGTTACCAAAGGAAGATCTGTACTAAAACATTTCGAAAGCTGGCCAGTAGTTTTGAAGGAGATGACTTTTAAAGTTGCCATGACAACCAGAGTTCTACATGGATAAGTTTAAGTTTATTTTAGTAACTTTTGTGAAGGTTTACCCAAGGATCATCCCTGCCAAGTTTCATTAAAATTCTGTCCAGCAGTTTCAGGAGAGGTTGTTTTAAGTTTTCACCATATACAAATAAGGTAAATGAGCCCCACCCCTGGCGGCCATGTTTTTTTACGGACTGAAATAATTTTAGCAACTTTTGTGAAGCTTCACCCAATGATCATCCCTGCCAAATTAAATCAAAGTCTGTCCAGCGGTATCAGAGGAGATGTAGTTTGAAGATTTCACTATATACATATAAGGAAAATTAGCCCCGCCCCTGGCGGCCATGTTTTTTAACGGATTGGAATAATTTCAACAACTTTTGTGTAGCTTCACCCAATGATCATCCCTGCCAAATTTGATCAAATTCTGTCCAACGGTTTCAGAGGAGATGTCATTTAAAGATTTCACTATATAAAGAAAATTAGCCCGGCCCCTTGTGGCCATTTTTTTTATGGATCAGAAAAATTTAGGCAACTTTTGTTAAACTTCACCCAAAGATCATCCCTGCCAAATTCAATCAAATTATGTCCAGCGGTTTCAAAGGAGATGTCATTTAAAGATTTCACTATATACATATAAGGCAAATTAGCCACGCCCCTGGCGGCCATGTTTTTTTAAGGATCGGAACAATTTTAGCAACTTTTGTTAAGTTTCACTCAAGGACCATCACTGCCAAATATAACCAAATTCTGTCCAGCAGTTCAAGAGGTGTCGTTTAAAGATTTCACTATATATATGGCAAATTAGCCCCGCCCCTGGCGGCCATGTTTTTTTCCCCCCGATTGGAATAATTTTAGCAATCTAAAACATTTTGAAATCTGGCCAATAGTTTTAATGAAGATGATTTTTCAAGTTTTCATAATTTTTTCTTTCCATGTCATGGCAACCAGATTTCTACATTGATAAAGTTTCAGCATCTTTTGTGAAGGTTCACCCAAGGATCCTCCCTGCCAAGTTTAATCAAATTCTGCTCAGCAGTTTCAGAGGAGATGTTGTTTAAGCAACGTGTTGATGACACATGACACATCACGGACACAGGGTGATCCTAATAGCTCACCATGAGCACGTTGTGCTCAGGTGAGCTAACAATGCGATAGAAGAAATGACCAACCTTCAGGCAACAGGGATACTAGCAGTATGGCTGCTCCCATGATTATATATATGTATTTGTGGATCAACAATATAAACAAATGCAAGAATTGTTAAAAATCAACACACAGAAATAGACGGTTTAATGAAAGTTGTTGAGTGAAAATGTTGACAAGGTTTGATTGTTACTAAGGTTTAACATCCTGACGACAGTATTTCAGTCATTTGGAGACAGATATAGTGCTGCCACACTGCAGTATTGCACCGCAGACATGTGGCATGATACCACACCCAGTCACATTATCCTGACACTGGGCCAACCAGTCCTGGAACTACCCTTATATGCTGAGCGCCAAGCAAGGGTGCCATTTTTTATGGTTGATGAGGATGTAAGGAGAGAGAGAGAGTAATTCTAACAAAAATAGCAATTACACTACTATATCATCCGAGGTGGAGGGGACCGATTCTGATGAGGGTTTGATGGAACCCTTTGCTAAAAGATCAATATCAGATGTCACAGAATCATTGCAGAGTAGCTATGTCAAGAAGATAGAAAAGTTAAGGAATTTATCTTTGTGTGACAAGAAGTGTTTGGAGCAGAAGTTAATGAGGTTATTGCTTCAAATGTCCACAAGGGCTTTCAGAACCAGTTGACCACAAATCCCAGTCTGCAAGGGTTATCAATCTTTGAATTTTTTTTTTTTTTTTTTTATTTTTTTTTATGTGCCTAAAGTGAATAAAGTGCTGTTGTCAGACTACTGGGAGATAAACTGTTACAAAGGGCACAATATTAAATAAAACAGAGACTTCAATCAGATGGCATTGCCCATGAGGACTTTTCAAGCCACAGATGTCGGTATTTGACACCTCCCATTTCTCCTGAGCATGCAGCATTATGCAGTGAAACAGTAGGTCATTTCATGGACACATTTATTTGGTGATGTTAAAGAGATAGAAAGTCGCATGAAGACAATTTATGATGGACAAAGGTTGGAAAAATCCCAGTTCCAATTTAATGCCTCTACAGACCTTAATGAAGTTTTCTATCAATAAGCATACCTGGATACTAAGATGTATGCATGACAGTCAGTGACATGCAAAATCTTCCTCAAGGAGAGACGCCGACACCAGGGTGAGTAGAATAACTTGACATACTTTGTAAAGTCAAGCTAACAAGGTAAGAATAAAATCATCACCATATTTTTACAATCATAATTTTCCATATGTATCAGAGATAAAAAATAACAAAAATATTTACAAATTCAAATCAAATTCAAGGTTTACTTCTGGACTGAACAAAAACTAATTGTCAAAATCTCTGGTCAAACTTTGATTCCGCTATTTAGGACATATCGCTGTAAGATTGATCCTTTGAATAAAAGTCCAGAAAGTAAGTTTACTTACATCAAGATTTGATAATTTGAACATTCATGGACCTTTCTCTGTGGCAATACAGGTATAAATGATGATTGACAGTACAAACACACACAATCTATATAATTCTCAAACTGCAACATCTACAGTATAGTAACAATGCCTTTTTTATAAATTGATATTTTATTTCATATGTTACTGAAAAAACTAACATAAAAGAATTTAACAACATCACGTCGGTATGACTCCGATATTTTGAATTTTTTTTAGCAATGAAGATCAATATGTTGGAGGAAGAAAGATAAGTTACAATCTGACATACAGAAACATGATTTCAAAAATACAGCACCTAACCCTGACAACACATCTTCACCAAGGACACTGACAGCACACTGGATGATGTATCTGTTTGTGGCAACATCTGCTGCCAGAGATCCCTGATTATCTCCCCTGGGGATTATATCCCCTGGGTACTGGCTTCAGGACCAGGACCCGCCTGGTAACTGGAAGAGGTAGCGGTCTCGTGGTCATCTTAGATCTAAGACCCACACATTAAATGTCCTGGTCACATCCAGATGTCCTCAATGGTGGATTGGCTCAAAATTGACACTCCTGGAGGGGTCAGTTGGGAACACACTCTGGGCCTGTGTCATTATACGCTTTAACCCCTGGAAGTAAACACAAATTATCTTTAAAATTATTTAATAATAATAAGTCTCAAAGTTTCAAAAAAACACTTAATGGCAATAAATCCAGTGAAATAGCCAAAACTTTACCTCTAATGGGTTCTCTCCTTGACACATTTTTTTAGGTCAATGTGATGGTACTGTTTTGAGGGATATTCTCCTTTAAGTTGAATTACAACTAATTATATATAAAAATATAAACCTTAGATGTGACAAGACAACGATAAAGACAGGGGAATAAAATGAGTGAATTCTCATAAAACCTGATTAGTGAAGGATGATTATAAAATTCTTTAAATCAGATTTTAACATGAGTATTTGGTGAAAATGTATCATGTAGAATATTAAATCTAGATGAAAGTTACCTGTATATACTTGCGCTGTGTCTCGTCATTAAGCACGTGGGCCACATACCGAGAGGAAATTTTCTCTCGACCAGTACGGGCGTGGATACCCACCATAGTGACTCCAATGGGCCAGGGAGCATTACCGATTGCCATCTCCAAGTAGGCATCATTGGCCTGTATCACAAGTGGAGAAACATTACACATGTATCATATTACAAGTTAAGTTGTATTTTTTTTTGTTTAATATGCTCATATTTTTAGTTTTTCAGAAAAACTTTAGTAATAATACTCAGAAACATTAAAAAATATTTCATTTCTTCTAAGTTTAACAATGGTAAACAAGTACCTATTAAATTAAGTTTAAAAGAAAGACTCAAATATCAATAAACTCTACAAACTTCTTTCAATTTTAGCTTGCTTTTCAAGTTTCTTTAAAATGATGAAGCAGTTTCATTTTTGACAATTGAAGATTTGTTGACAGATAAAATATTGTCAAAAGGAGAAGACCCCTGTTACAAAGTGACATGTAGAACCAAGATAATAAACTTATGTATGATTGAACGTTAGTTATCAGTTGAGGTGATGAATACTACACTGCCTACAGTGGGGCGTGACAAGATGGGAGTCAGACAATATATAGCCCCAGCTTCACAAAGTGAAGTAAAATGTATAATAATCACATATCTAGATTTTTTTGTCAGCCTACTAGCGTAGCACATATATCGTTTTCAAACTAAAAATTCAGAGGAATATAATTATGATGTAGGACCATTATTCATTCCTACTCACCTTTATGTAGTCCCTGTCAAGAAGGTGTTGCATGATCTGTACCAGGCACTCCAGGATGTCAGCCTGCATTTTCTGTCAACACACAACACTCACAATTTAAACCTCCTCATAAACCTTATACTGACTGTCAGTATATATAACATACTTTTACATACTGTGAAATCATTTTATTTCATGGACATATAATTTCGTGGATTCGGTGAAAAAAAAAGTTTGTAGGGACAAGAACTTGTGGATTAGTGTATTCGAAAAAACAAAAAAATATATATATATACTTATTAGGGCGTTGATTTGATGACCTTTACAAATTTTAAGTTGAAAAGAATGCAGCCCGATTTTAGTCATTATATGTTAATGACATGGCATTTTGAATATGTTAAGGTTAAGTCCCTGTAATGGTTCCGCTACATTTCGGACCTCACAGCCTTCACATCTGAAGATTATGTGTTCAAACCCCATTTTGGTCAAGAATATTTCAAAGGTCTCCATGTAATGGTTCAAGATTATAATTTGTAGAGACTTGTTTCCCATTACATGTGAAGAGAACTTGGTTAAACCTAAATAGAACAGGATAATCAAACAATGCTCAGATGAATTCAAACATAAATATAATGGACAACATCAATATTTAAATGTGCCTTTTGTTGTATATGTATACCTTATTCTTGAGTTTTCTAAACATAGGCTTCATGTAGGAGACAGTCTGAGCATGCATAGCACTGTTCATCTTCCCCTTCAAGCTTCGTTTCTCTTCATCGCTCAGTCTGTTGATGTCATTACCCCATTCCTTCAGGACAAACTGTAACACATAAAAATCATGAGAATCTGTAGTTAATAGGTTAACCCCTTCACTGCCAAATATAAATGCACGCTATATGCTGGGAAAATTGTTCGAAAACAGTCTATCTTTGAATAAAAATCAACAGATGGACGCCATTTTATGTCACATTACCAAAATTACAGTTCATGATTATGAACGTTAACTCTGTATACGGTAGCTTTTTACAGTTAAATGTAATTGAGTTGCCTCTCGTAGATGCTTTTTGATCTCATCAGATATGTCATTACCCTTGAATGGTGCTCGGGGTTTAAGAGTAAAGGAAACAATTTTTACCAGAGCTGCGGTCAGGGTAAGGCAGTGAAGGTGTTAAAGGAAAGAATGTGATAAGGTAAATATCTTGACAAATTGTGGTGAACAGATTTATCAAGTACTTTACATGAAACATATCATTTCAGTTTTTAGCTATGAAAATTTAAGCCCCACTTTTCCCATTCACAGGCTGCAGTAAAATTAAAACCATACGCTCTTTTGTGTAAACAAGGTCAACCCCTAACTATCAACCTAGTGAAGCTATTTTAT
>CM037788.1:13720087-13770087 GCA_021229015.1 Solen grandis | reverse complement strand
ATGGCTTTTCACAGAGATAACCAAGGTTTCCTAATTAATCCCCCGCTGCAAAGCGGAAGGGGGGTTATAGGAATGGCCTTTGTCTGTCTGTCTGTCCGTCCGGAATGTTTTCGTGTCCGCTCCATATCTCCTATACCGCTTGAAGGACTTTTGTGAAACTTTCCTCAAATGTAAACCTAGTTGAGACGATGTGCAGAACACAGGTGGCAGCCATGTAGGCTCAAGGTCAAGGTCATGCTTGAGGGTCATGTGTTTGAACCTTCAATTTCCATTTCAATTTCGTGTCCACTCCATATCTCCTATACCACTTGAAGGATTTAAATGAAACTTGCCTCAAATGTAAACCTAGTTGAGATGATGTGCAGAACACAGGTGGCAGCCATGTAGGCTCATTGTCAAGGTCACACTAGAAGGTTATGTGTTTGAACCTTCAATTTCGTGTCCGCTCCATATCTCCTATACCCCTTTTAGTTTTTTCATGCATCTTGCTTCAAATATATATCTAATTGAGACGATGTGCAGAACATAGGTTGCAGTCATGTTGGCTCAAGGTCAAGGTCACACTTGAGGGTCATGTGTTTGAACCTTCAATTTCAATTTACAATTTTTTGTCCGCTCCATAACTCCTCGAAGGATTTTAAAGAAACTTGCCTAAATTATAAACCAAATTGAGACGATGTGCAGAACACAGGTGACAGTCATGTTGGCTCAAGTTCAAGGTCACATTTGATGGTTCAGTGTTCATTCCTGGATATTTTTGTTTCCATGCTATATTTTCTGAACAGTGGAAAGTTTTTCATAAGTCAACTACATCAAAATGTTGGCAGAAGCAGGGCAATTTCCATTAGAGGAAAAACATGTCTCCTCTGTCAGCAGCGGGGGATATAGCTGTCCTTTGGACTGTCTTGTGTTTCATTAGGGTGCCTTTGTTATCTAGGTAGAGGTTAAGTGGTCCAAGATGTAACAGAACCATTATAGGGACTCTACCTTAAATGAAGACAGGGTTGGATGCAGGGTTAATTATCATTATATAAGTTATCTTTTACAGGGTATCTTAATTAATGCAAGTAGGTAAATCTTTAATTTTTTCTTTCAATGATACATATTATTCGATGTGTTTTAAGGGAGTTTAAGATTTTAGGTTGTCTTTTTTAAACCTTTTTATTTAATTGTAGCTGTATGAATGAAAGAAAGATAAGTTTTACGAAAGAGGTTGTCTTTTTATATCTTTTTATTTTTCTAAACTGTAGCTGTATTAGATTTTTTTATTAATGAAATAGTTAAGGTTTTAATTAAAAACACAGATATGTAATTTGGAATAAGTATCAGTTTCCAAACCAGAAGAAAAACAGTAAGTATTTATTTCATGTACAGATTTATGGCAGGAATGTAAACTTGAATGAAAAACCAGAGCAATTCTTATTACTTATTTTGAATTTACTATCTACTATCTAAAATTTTGTAAGGGTTAGTGATAATTTTAAGAATTCCATACCAGTCTTTCATGCCAAGTACATGTACGTATAATACATACTGAAAAAGTGAAATGAGTATCATACTGTAAGAAAAGATGATTTTATATCAGAAAAAAAATGGATGATTTTTATTTTTATTTTTTAAAATGTTTAGTCCATGCTAGGGTCAGTATACATGTACCAGGATCCCGGATGCGCTCCATCATCTTAGCATGATTATATCGAACATAGAAAAAACATACTTAAGAATGACTTTCATACTCAGAACTCAAAAATTAATGCAGCTGAATTCTATAGAGATTTGTGTATTAAAGAACTTCAGGCCAAGCCTGCGCTTCACAAAACACATGTATCAAAATGAGATTTGCCGCAACTCAAAAATTTCAAAATCCAAATGACTACAAAAATATAATTATGAGGAAGCTGAAATCCATCTTATGTAAGACCATGCTTAAAGGAACATGTTTATAAAAAACCCAATCTTTGGATTTATAAATTAAGTTCTAGATTATCAAAGTTTCTCAATTTCAGCGAACCACAGGCCTGGCATAATTGTGCATTTTAAACATGTTTTCTCTACTTTATTTAAAACTTTTGTTGTATAATATACTTAATGTGTGTTATTGGCAAGAATATTCCCTCCCACTGATGTTAAGTACATTGCATGGACTATTGCATAATAAAGTATAAATCAATGTTTTGTTTGTTCTTCATCACTGATGTAGCATAATCTTCTGAGATAGGATTTGCCTTATAAGGTCATGTGATACATAAAGGTCATGTGATAACAAAAGAGGTCATGTGATATGACAGACATGTGATACATAAAAGGGATTATGATACACGTCATGTATTACAATATAGGCTATGTCATACAAGGGGAAATTATGATAAAGCTTGATACACTGTTTACATTGAATATATTTTTCTTAAAAATTACCTAAGTTCAACCTCAGGTGTTTGAGCCTATATAATCTAATGGCCGTATTTGAGGTTGGAAATCCTGCTCAAATAGTTTATTTTCAGTAAATGGGGCTTGCTATGTATCACAGCATGGCGAGACTGCAACCACTTTCCTAAAGGATATAAATATTTTTGTTGGGATTTTAAATCTAACATACAAAGACAAACCGTGTTTGTAATATCACAGGATACTCTTCTCTTGTATGTTTTTCGATGACTAAAATCAATAAGTCATGATCAATTTTCTTGCAATAACATTGGTAAAAAAATTAAAAGCCATGCTGGTGAAATTATGACTTTATTGTCATGATACATATAAGTTAATGAGAATATATCAACAACAAATCGGTTAGGACTTGTCAAACAATCACATCAAATAATCACACACACACACACACATAAACACATACATATATCTATTACCCATGAAAATCAATATTCTTTCCCAACCTAGAAAGATCTTTTTTTTTACAGTTCTTTTTTTTATTGCTACTACATTTTGTATGAGCTGCTTTTTTTTTCTCAGGTAAAATACTTATCCCAGATTATGAGAGATCTAAATAATCATTCCATGCAGATATATATATAGATATATATTTGTATCAACAAAAAGTCACTATCATAAAAAACAAAGCAAACAACTAGAACTATCGCTGAAGGTGATTAGTACTTCCACATCATGCTTTGACCCAGGAAAACATCTTGTTCAAAATTTCTAAGCAAGTAAACTGAAATAACTGCAGAAGTAGTTTGCAAATTTTCTCTGTATATCACATAAATGTATGTAGAGAAATGTCTAAGGGCCACAATTCTAAAATGCATTCATTAGCAAGCTCCACAATATGTCATTTACAAGTACCGATACCCGTCATAGTGTTCACAAATACCATTTACATTCGCATTTACATAGTGATGTCAAGCTAATTAACCCTTTCCCTCATATATACTCATTTTGACGCACTCAATAGGTACCACATAAAGCCTGATCTGTGGAAAACCACACTTAAACCTTACCAAATTTAATTACAAAATCCTTATTTCCAGACCACTGAGGAGCAGCGAACAGCATAAAACCTGATCAGCCTGTGAGTTACTCGCAGGCTGATCTGGTTTTATGCTGTTCGCATAGGTATTTTCATGGTGTCCTCTATGAGGGAAAGGGTTAAAGTCCAAATTTAATTTATTGTCAGATACATGTTTTACAGATAAAAAAAAATATCAGAAATGAATTACTATTTACGTACAAGTGGAGAAAAACTCCAAGGTCACAGAAGCACCCAAGTAGACCCTCCCACTAGCAGCAAGCAAAGCTGTGAGGCTTCCTCACATAAATATTCTTAGTGACTTGTCAAGGACTTGAACCCACACCTGTGAAGGGCTAAATGATGGTAAGTTGGAGAAACCATAATAACAAAGTCACTTAATCCCCTAACAAGGATATGAGAGGGAATGTTACAAGAAGTTCATGCTGAAATGGCCACCTACACAAACAATATCAAATTTAGCTGCCAACAATTCAGGAGTTTGTTATCCAGTATTTGGAATTATATGCATGTAGACTGTACAATATCCATGTATAAACAATAGATTATGCAAATCTTTATATACACACATGCACAATGCTAACACTTATGTAGGAATAAAAATGAAAAGTAAAATTTAAAGATGCTTAAGCTGATCTTATATAGTTTTCAAAAACAAGTTCTTACAACTTCTACTTATTCCTCTCAATGGTTCCTGGGTTTGACCAATACTTTGCACCTTCAAGGGCCATGAAAATTCCTTGCCCCCAACAGGGTTCAAACCCACAACCTTCTGATCTGCAGTTGGATGTGTTTCCACAGGACCACAGCACCATCAACTTGAATCGATTATACTTTGCAGTTAAACCCTTCATTTAAACACTTCATTAGAATTGGAACCCTTTTTTGGCCCTAGACCACAAATCCTTACAAAACTGAATATTTATGTTCATAGAATTTATTTTTAAGTTGTTTGTCATATAAAACGTTTGTCCTATAAAACATAAAATATCTGATAACAATAACTCATAATTTAAAATTGAAAAGATCTGATTTAACATCTTTATCACACAGGAATGCAGTAACAAAATGACCTCCACTTCAAATGCAGTGAGCTGACCAGGTGTTATCCAGTATGCACATACTACTGTTCCATGACCTACTTACACAATAAAACAAGAGCTCCGCTGACAGCGGGGCAATATACGCCCGAAGGTATGTATTGTCAGGGAATATCCTAAGACAAAAAGGATAAGCACAAACATGTATATATAAAGTATTATTTCAACAAGAAGGATTGGCAATGTTAATCTTCAAGGGCTTTATTATAACAGTGGCTACAAATAGGTTTTTCATGTTTCTTATTATGTGAATAGTGCTTTAATCAAGAGTTACCTCATTACCAGCTAACCCAACATAGTTTATGGTCAGTGTAATATGCTTCTTTGGTTCCACATATACAGTCTTCAATGTTGGTGAATATGAGGTCAATTGTGGAGTTATTATCTGTGGTTGGACCTGTCATGATCTGTTTGAAGCGGACACAAACAAAAATACTAACTTAGCACCAGTTAAGATATTTGACCTTAAATTGTGACCTTGACCTTAAACCTAGCCATCTGAAAGCTATGTTCTGCACATCCTCTCACTCTGGGTGATACTTAAATAGTTTCCATTTACATCCAGCGGGTCAAAAGATACAGAGCGGACAAATATACTTACTTTGCTCCAGTTAAGATATTTGACCTTGAATTGTGACCTTGACCTTGAACCTAGCCATCTGAAACCTATGTTCTGCACATCCTCTTACTGTGGGTGATACTTCTGCCAAATAGTTTCCATTTACATCCAGCAGGTCAAAAGATACAGAGCGGACACAAAAATACTAATTTTGCACCAGTTAAGATATTTGACCTTGAATTGTGACCTTGACCTTGAACCTAGCCATCTGAAACCTATGTTCTGCACATCCTCTTACTGTGGGTGATACTTCTGCCAAATAGTTTCCATTTACATCCAGCGGGTCAAAAGATACAGAGCGGACACAAATATACTTACTTTGCTCCAGTTAAGATATTTGACCTTGAATTGTGACCTTGACCTTGAACCTAGCCATCTGAAACCTATGTTCTGCACATCCTCTTACTGTGGGTGATACTTCTGCCAAATAGTTTCCATTTACATCCAGCAGGTCAAAAGATACAGAGCGGACACAAAAATACTATTTGCCCAGTTAAGATATTTGACCTTGAATTGTGACCTTGACCTTGAACCTAGCCATCTGAAACCTATGTTCTGCACATCCTCTTACTCTGGGTGATACTTCTGCCAAATAGTTTTCATTTATATTAAGTGGTTCAAAAGATACAGAGCGGACACGAAATTGCTAACGGACGGACGGACGGACGGACGGACGGACAGACGGACGGACGACCAGCGGCATAACATAATACAGCCCTTCGGGCGTATAACAAGGACTTTCTACTCAGTCCATCATTAACTCTCTAATAAGTGACTTGTATTCACAGATTAAGTGTATAATTTTAAATATTTTAAGTATTCTTGGAAATTAACAATTTACATTAATTGCACACATGGAATTTCATTGACAAAAAAATCATCTTAGCATGTATATTTGCAATAAATAGTTAAGCAAAATGCTGAATAACAATTGTAAAATCTAATTTTGTTAAAATTGAGTGATTAATTAAAAGAAAGTCTGAACAGTCAACTTTAAAGGATTTGTGATATATGTATGTAATATTAGACCTATATAGAAAAGAAACATTTTTGAAGAAAATAAATTCTAATGGTAAACTTTTCATAATTTATGCCATGTCATGTGAAGCTTTCTATCATTAATTAAATGATCATAGGAATAAATGCATGGTCTAACAATAATTGTAAATATAATTAACAGTGCCATCAATAAAAGTTCCAACCACATATATTTCAATACCAATAAAGCATTTCAATATATGATCAATGTTAGAACATGTTAGAAACATATACCGCAAAAGTTAACTTGCACATTAATGATACTTGTATAATATGGTTAATGCAATACTTTCTATTATGCATAGAATAAAGTAATTCATTTCAAGGGGTATAAATATGTAAATATTTAATTCAATGCCCTGTTTAACAAAACTTGTGTCAGCAAACTTCCATACATATCCACACAAGCAAACATTCTTTGATATTATGACAAGTTCAGACTATCTTTGTAAACCATCACAGATAAAAATACATTTGATTGTGACAATGAATTCCTACTTTTTTGCTTACTGCAGATTTTAAGACATGAAACCAGCCTCACTACTTAACATGTGTAAGTACCATGCCTTGGAAATCATTGTAAGTAAGAGATATGGCTGAAGAATGACATGAAAAGTGATATCAAATGTAAAAAGTGGGATTTCATTTCATAATAATGACAAATGGTTTAAATGAACTGGTGTAATACTAGATCACCTGATTTCAATGTCATTTGCATAGATATGATCACACTGGTTGTCCTTCATGTTTGTACCATACAATGGTATTCAATACAATATCCTATATACATGTACACATGCATTACTTTATTTCTGCAGACAAAAACATCTTTACTGAACACTGTTAAAGTATTGAGCAAGTGAATAGATTTTATGGCAAAACACACAGGTTTTTACTTCATTCATGCATTCTTTCACAAAAAAAAAAGAAGAAAAATACTGGTATATAATATGAATCAAATTAAAATCAATTACTCAATTTTGCCTTTTTTAATGTTTTATATTATTATACATGTTGTTGTTTTATGATTTTTTACATTATATTTCTGCTGTTTTTTCCCTCTTTCAATTCTCCAATTTTTCTTTATAGCCTCATGTTAAATTAAGTTCAGTTTTGGCATTTTATCTTTTTACATTACTTTTCATAAAAGCTCATTTTCTTGAAACCAACAACCTCTCTTTCATTTACACAAGGAAGTAGTACATGGCTATGTAGCTCTGAACACAGTATAACATTTTGATTTCATTTCCCTCCAATGTACAGTAATGAAGACTGACCATAATGCCACCCTGTAAATACATTCACTTCAAAAACAAATCATAACAAAAAAAATCATTTTAATTTTCCAATATTGACTATAACTTTTTTTTTATCTACCAGTATAAATATTGACTATACTAAAATATGGGAAACAACGAATCAAATATTTTTTAAATTTTTTGTATCTTAAAAAAAAATATACCTTCTTTATAAATATTACCTAAAATAACTAATTTGAAAATCTTAAAATCTTTCATAAACTTACACATTCATAAAATGAATACTTCTATAAATTACAGGAAGGAACTACATTAAAATTTGATCAGCATTAATTTATTCTGCATTTTAATCACATGCAATGCAAAAAAATAAAAATGACACCTACTTTGTACAACATTATAAAGAAAGTAGTCCCACATTATTCAAAGCAGTAACCTACAATTTAAGTAACCCCATATGACATATATTTACAATTTAATTAGCTCTGCCCAACATTGTAATGCAGCCTTTCAGGTTTTAGCAGTGAAAAGTTAAGACCCCCTTT
The DNA here is from genome assembly GCA_021229015.1 of Solen grandis. Classification (NCBI taxonomy): domain Eukaryota; kingdom Metazoa; phylum Mollusca; class Bivalvia; order Adapedonta; family Solenidae; genus Solen; species Solen grandis. The sequence continues at coordinate 13,762,045 of CM037788.1, read as the reverse complement.
GGCTCATAAACAGATCAGTTAACCCTTACCCTTCTGAAACCATAAGTGCACACCTTTGCCACCAGTAAAGAGCCAGGCCAGCCTGCACATCCGTGCTGACCAACTACAAGTTTTCATCTTGTTATCCCTAAAAATGATAATGGACAGTTCCAAAAAAGATGCTGGCTAAGTCCATTTGAGAAATTCAACAGGTTAAGGGTTAATATAAATGCCTCTGTAAACACTGGAAAGATCCATATACAACATAAACATAGCTGTCTTAATAATACTTCATTTATCTTAAAAACCACAGACTCTTAAATACATCCCAGCAGACACATGATTAAGACTATTTAACTCTTCACTACTCAATTACATTGTTTTACACCAATGTATATCACGGTCAAACATGCTCAAACCAAAAACATTTTCCGTCGGAATAGGTTTTACACAGTTACCTCCAGATCTTCAAGGCACTGCGAAGCAGTTGACAGAAAAAACTTAATCAGCCTTGTGATATAAATCCCAGGCTGATCTGGTTTTCAACTGGTCACTGAAGTAATATTTTGGTGTAGTAAAGAGTTAAACAGACACTGTGATGGTAGGTACATGCATGTTACATGATAATCTGGGGGTCTGGGACAGAGTCTCCTATGGACTTATGTGGAAGGATTCGTCCACCATTGACATATAGTTCATCTTTTACTGTCACATCTTCTCCCAATACAGACACATTTTCCATTCGAACCTGTGGTAAACAATAAATTGTATACACAGTTTTTAATCTGACAACAAAAAAATCTCATAACACTTTGATTACTTAAAAAATTCTTTGTTTCATACTATCAGTATGATCAAGCTTTTAAAGCTATAACTTTCCATTAAAATAAATATAAAAGCTATAACTTTCCATTAAAATAAATATAAAAGTAATATGAAATTTTATTGTGAATACAAAAAAATACATTCAGAAATCCATAAGTGAATAACAAAGCAATATATTTTCTATTTTTCTACATTTTATCTTATATTAAGTTTTATCTTTCATTAAATTGAACCTACCCATCTGCCAACAGAACATTTCCAGCCTATGATGCAGGACTCCAGCCAGGAATGTGACTTGATGTTTGCTCCGTTCAAAACAGTACATCTCTTGATACATACTCCATCCTCTATCACTACATTGGGACCAATGGTGACATTTGGGCCGATACGACAGTTCTTACCAATCTTAGCTGAGGGATCCTGGGATAGAATCAAGAAGGTCATTTGTTGAAATAACAAATAAAACAGCTTCCCATTTGTTTAGTACAAAATGATTAAATATATCATTTAAGAAAAATATATCCTGTTGATGCCTTATCATTAAAGCATTCACATAATCACTTGACATTTTAAGACCGATTGGATCCAAATGTCCATTTTAAACTAATTTTTCAAGAATTATTGCTAAAATTTTCAAGAATTATTGCTGAAATATTTCAAGAATTATTGCTAAAATATGTCAAGAATAATTGCTAAAATATCGATGTTCTCATAACCACATGACCTAACAAATTCCTTGAAATGTGCACCACTTAAGTCGATATTCTGTTCTTACAAAAATATTTTACTTGAGATTGCATCAAAAGTCATGAATTTAAAATGGATGATTTTTATATTTTAATGACATCATCATCATGTGACTTTAGATAAATAACGCAATGGCATGTTCAGGTAATGTTTTATTAATCCCAAAAAGAACCTGAAAAATATTGCCAATAAAAAATTAATATATTATTTCATAGTCTTACTGACTACATAACCCATGCAGAATGCAGTAACATCATTTCAATTCCATGCACCAAACAGTACCTGTGGTCAAAATTTGAAAGCCAGAGTTTAAAATTTCAAAAGTTAATCACTAGGTCATGATCAAGGTCATCCAAAACAGAAAAGTACCTTGCATTCAAAACTTTTACCAAAACTTCTAAGTTAAAAAGGGGCCATAATTTGCGTTAAATATTGTCAAGAGTTATCTACCTTGGTTATCTGATGCTCCCAAAAATATTCCTTAACTTCCAAGTCAATACTTTGAATAGTTATTGAGATATAAGCTTAATAGTTACAAAACTCTAACCATAAAGCTGTAAAGCAAATGCCAATGCAAGGTTGACTGCAATAGGTCTCATATTCTTCAGTCAGAGTCAAGCTAATAGACTGATGACTTGTCATTATCATTAACCCTTTCCCTCATAGAGGACACCATGAAAAGACCTATGCGAACAGCATAAACCCAGATCAACCTGCGAGTAACTCGCAGGCTGATCAGGTTTTATGCTGTTTGCTGCTCCTCAGTGGTCTGGAAATGAGGATTTGTAATTAAATTTGGTAAGGTTTAACTGTGGTTTTCTGCAGATCAGGCTTTATGTGATACCTATTGAGGGCGTCAAAATGAGTATATATGAGGGAAAGGGTTAAGAGAAGATGCATTATCAAAGATCACTGAGGTGAAATTTTCTATAGAGTATGTAAGGAAATTAGCTGAACCCTAAGGACCTCATTTTTCAAGAGATCAACTTTATTTTAGCAATTATGGTAGAGCACCATGGTGACCATTTGTTTCATAGGAGAAGATTTTTGAAGTAAAATTCTGGTGACTGCCATGGATCAAGTTTATTTTAGTGGATTTTTTTTTTTGCACATCCCAAGACAACAGATGCAGGGTGATGCTTATAGCTCACCTTGAGCATGTTGTGCTCTGGTGAGCCATAAAATAATAATAATGACATTTCAAATACACTCACCACAAGTGCATTGCCCACCACACCCTCTCCTTTATAAAGCAGATCAGAGTTCTTCTTTCTAAGTGAGGTCAGGTACATACACATCCCGGTCAGGAAGTCCTTCGGCTGTCCCACATCCATCCAAAACCCTGGTGGTGAAATAAAATAGATGCAGCAGAACATCTGATTAAATACTTCAAATGTAAATGTGAACCTTAATTACTTGGATATGCCAATAGCACAAATCAGACTGTAAGCCAATCTTAACTGTCATGTTTTATACATTATTCAAGAAAATAATGTCATTGAATTTTGAGTTATATTCACTACCGTATATGTTTTTCTCTGCATGTATTTGCAAATCTTATCAAGAAATTGTTATCATTTTCACATCCTATTCTTCAGTCTGTATTGCAACCATACCTTGTAATTCCATAGCATACAAGTCCCCATCCTTGGCCATGTAAGGAAATACTTCTTTTTCAATGGACGTAGGTTTTAACTGGCAATGTACAAAATACATGTAGCTCATTCTCATTAATTTCTGAAAACTGTTTGCAAATATCATAAATAGATGCATGAATAGAACTACAGAACAGTGACACAGGGGAGACATATATGTTGAAAATAAGTCCTGATTCTGTATGAAACAAAACACCTATGAGGTCTTTTTCCTCAAAAGTGAAAGAAACATTTGAAATTTTCTGTGAAAGCAAAGCCTGTTCATACTATCTGAGTTTTACTGACCTGGATCTGAGTGTTCCTAGGACTCAATCTAGTTTATTTTAGTGGTCTTATCATTGCAAATGGGCATCACTTTTGTCTTAGAATGGTAGTTTTGTATGGTAAATAAATTACCAAATGAAAAAGTGTGATTAAACCAATTTTTTTTATATTTGAAGTCAGAAAAGAGTAAGTTGGATACAGTATAAAGCTATGAAACTTTATAAAATCAAAAGGAGAAATTTATGTCTCCTGGGGCATATCTGAAATTACTAAGTGGTCCTAGTAAATTGCTTGTCAATATAGGACACAGACATGAACATCCTGTAAATCACTGCCTATACCTACCTCTATTCTGTCCAGCATGGATGGAGAGAAGATATAGAGACCCGCATTGATTTTGTTTGAGACATATTCCTGAGGTTTCTCCACAAATCTGTTGATTCTACCACTCTCTGCCTCGTACACCACCACACCGTACTTTGATGGTTCCTCAACCTTTGTCACCTACAAATTTATAAGCAAATATTATTATTTATATCATCTTGTTGTTGTTGTTTTTCAGACTTTTTTCTAAAATGATGTTAGAGGGAGCCTACAAACCAACATGCCTGATTTTCTTTTTGGAAAGAAAAATATTGGGGTAAGTAGCTTTTCGAGGAAATCTGTTTAAATTTAAAGAAATTTTCAGACATAGATTGATAGAGAGGAAGATGCCTGTGCCTGTGCACAGCCCCTGACAAAGAAGGCAAAACAACGAGTTGATGCAGCAGTAAAAAGAAAATAAAGATGATTTTGTACATATATGCAAGAACATTTAAAAAGCCTCATGTAAAAAACTTTAACACTTTACATCTTTTTTTCTCAGGTTGACCTCTCATTTAAAGTCTTATTTCTTTACGGATAAAATAAAAGTTGGATATAAAACATGAAATATGCTTCATTACATTTCTAAAGGAAATCTAAAATCATTAGAAAAACACAAAATAAAATATTCAATAATTTTCCATGGTGAGGCATTTTTTTTTTTCTTGTTCGCCCTACATGATCAGTTAAGTCACAGAGATGAACTTCGTGGTCATCTCAGATCCTCAAGTTCACCACACAGTTTTTTGTTCAATGGAGTGTCTGATAGCATTTTTAAAGTCATTGAGTATATTTCTTTGCATGAAAAAATAATGACGACTCCTTGTTCCTGTGAAAGACATTTCTTATTTCTATCTTTAATGTAAATATTTGGGAATATGTCCAAATCCTAGAGGTACAGGTGTAATTCTACTCACAAATAACAATCTTGGTTTTGATTGAGTCAAAGGTACAGGTAGACAAAACTAGATATCTCACCATAATGGTCCCCTGTTTGCCATGATGTTTGTGAAACTGGATCATGTCCTTAAATGGGAATTCACAGATAATGTCACTGTTCAGCACAAAGAATGGGTCTTTGTCTTTCGTCAGATACTCTCTTGCTAATGCCAAAGGTCCAGCTGGAAAAGAAAATGCCTTATTTACCTTTATTTTTCTAATCTCCAACTCCGGAAAAAGGGGTCTGACACAAAAGGTGAGTCATAGTATTACATATACATGTAGTGATATATACAACCGGCCTTTCGTGCCGAACCCCTGTGCTCCAGACAATCTATATCACTTTTTGTAGTATAAAATTATCTTTGGAGTTTATTTTCTATGAAGGATATAATTTTTCTGACATGTTTTTCTCTCCTTTCTTTATTTTAACAAACAACTAATCATGAACTGTTCAGTTAAAATTACGAACACTGTAAACAGCTTACCAGTGCCAAGGGGTTCCGTTTCCAATGATATTGTGATTGTTACACCCAGCTAAAACCAAGAGAAAAGATTAGTAAATGAGTTTTATAGAAAATGCATAAAAATGAGGATATTTATTTTCATTATTTGACCACAATGATTAAAGTAATTAATGAATGCAAATATCAACTTTCAGATTAATTAAAAAGAATAAAAATACTTCTGTTTGGTTGAGATAGTTGTGAAAACAAAATGTAATAACCCTTTCCCTCATAGAGGAAACCATGAAAAGACCTATGCGAACAGCATAAAACCAGATCAGCCTGCGAGTTACTCGCAGGCTGATCAGGTTTTATGCCGTTTGCTGCTCCTCAGTGGTCTGGTAATTAGGATTTTACAATTAAATTTGGTAAGATTTAACTGTGATTTTCTGCAGATCAGGCTTTATGTGGTACCTATTGTGTGCGCAAAAAATGAGTCTATATGAGGGAAAGGGTTAATCTAAAAACATTTCGTATATCTGACCAGCATTTTATCTACAATTATGACACAGTGATGATTTACAAAATCAAGAGTATTATACAATGGAGGCAGAAAACAAGGAAAACTTCTTATTCATAATTAAGACACACATTCAAATTCCAAAAGTAATTTTTTCATGACCTGATAAATAAATCACTGAAGATGCACTCTTTCTGCACACTTAATTACTAGTGCTGAGGGGTGTCATTATTATTTGTAGTAGGAGGTAAAACACCAAAAGTAAAGGGTGGGTGGAAAACACTCAACTTGATACATTAATCTGAGAAAAGTATCAAGGTGTTGATGTTCAAATAGCTGGGTGGTTTTATCAGCTCTCAGCTCTTAACGAGACCCCTGAATGCTATACAATCACACAACTACAAAATATCATCTTTAGACACTCTAGATCCTTACCTTCTCCTCCACTGCCCGGAGTTCCTTCTCCATCTGCTCAGCCCTGTAGCTGACTGCCAGGATGATGTGATTCACCCCAGCCTGATAAGAAAATATTGTTTTCTTCAAATCTAGGAATAAATATTCATTGTAACACATGCTGAAGTGCTGAACACTGTGTAACTTTCAATCAAAATAAATTATGTCAGGGAAGTGCAATGGTTAAAAAATCCTATATGTTTTCCAAGTTAGTCATTGTCATAGTTAATGGCATTTTGTATTTGTATTCCCTATAAAAGGTACTCTAGTTTCTTCTTATATAACGTTTCATGTGAATAACTTCTGTACCAACAAAAGATATAATATACTTTTGCTCGACTGAATTATTTGAAATTGTAAAGAAAAAAATGCATGTAATTATAATTCATAAACATGGGATTTCAATGGTAAGATATCAGGAATTTCAGCTTAGATTCTTACTGTCACTTTTCCGACTCTCATGGTGGCAAAGCACTCATTCTACTGAGACTCAATCAAATATGAATTATAATTGGTATGAATTAAAAAATAAATCTCTCAAATGTTAAGCACTAAATGGAATAACTATACATACCTCTACAAGAGCTTCCAGTTGGTGCAGCAACATTGGTTTATTGCCAAATTCTACCAGAGGTTTAGGACAGCTCAAGGTCAAGGGTCGCAGACGAGTGCCATAACCGCCAACAAGGATTAATGCCTTCATATTTGACTGAAACATTATAATGGCAGGAATAGGAAATTGCAGACTTTTTTAAGGTTTTAAAGCAGCTTGTTCATAGATGGTTATTGACTAGGAATTTGATCTTTAACCATCTGTGGGTATTACGTCTATCAATACCCATCTACAGACCATGTTCACCCAATGCAGCATTCCCTGATTGTAAGAGAAATTGGCGAATTCTCCATCACAGACAATAGCATCACGAACAGTATTGAAGTTATTTTTAAAATTATAACAAGAGTGTTCTTTGGAATATGTATCACCTACTGAAGTGTGATGGAAAAAGTGTGACGGACAAGTGTGACGGAAAAAGTGTGACTGATGAAAAAGTCATTCCTGCTTACAGCATATACCAAGTTTCATCAAGTTTGCTTGCTTAGTTCAGGTGATCCAATATTTACAATTTCACTATTTCCGTTACCATACACACAATTTAAGGTCAAAGAACAAAAATAAAATGACGTGCATAATCACACATTGCCATCTAGTCATAATACAATTTCATCAAGGTTGCTTGCTTATTATTGCGGATCCCATTTTGTCATATTTCACTATTTCCGTACAAGCACCCACATAACAATTCAGTTGAAGAACATAAATAAAATGACGTGCATAATCTACACATTGACATCTAGTCATATACCAAGTTTCATCAAGTTAGCTTCTTAGTTATCGCGGATCCCATTTTTGCCATTTTTCACTATTTTTTTTTTACCATAAAGCACAATTTAGTCGAAGAACAAAATAAAATATGTGCAAAAATCTACACATTGCCATCTAGTCAATACAATTCTCATCAAGTTAGCCTTGTTTAGTTATATCGCGGATCCCATATTTTGCCATATTTTCACTATTTCCGTTACCATAGCAACCACAATTTTAGTCGAAGAACAAAAATAAAACGACGTGCATAATCTACACATTGCCATCTAGTCATATACCAAGTTTCATCAAGTTAGCTTGCTTAGTTATTAAGTTATCGCGGGATCCAGATTTGAGCGGACAGACGGACGGACAGACGGACAGATGGACAGACGGACAGACGGACGGACAGACGGACGGAGGGCAAACCTATAGTCCCCTCCGGTGTGAACACCGGTAGGGGACTAAAAAGCTTTTCATGTGCAATATGAACTACATTTGTCGAGTTTATTTGTCAGGAGCGAAGTCTACACCAACATGAACAACTTCAACAAGGGAGAGTAGAACATATCATTTTTAACAATCATCTGTGAATAAGCAGCTTTAAAGGAGATAATTAACAAATATCTACATATAAAATATACATCTTGTAATAATTACGTTATAAAATTATGAAAAAATGTGTCATTTTTATAAAATTAAATTTTTTTTCTCTTAAAGGTACAATACTTCCCAAAATCAATGCAATAAATACAGAAAATATGGTGAAAACTTGAAAATTCAACCTTTCTTTTGACGATATGCAAAAAATTGCCTCTGTAGGTCAAACAATTAGCCTGACTGATGTTGATAGAATCACCGATACAATAAATGACTGTAGGAAATTAATTCACAAGGATTTTCGAATAATTACATGAAGATTTCCGGAATCAGTCAAGCTCAGTCACATAGTCAGATCGGCCCTTGTAGGTCATGCATAATCATAAGTGATTGTAACCAAACAGATATTTGACGAGTGTCCCTATGTCTAACCTGTGCATGGTAAGACAATTTGCTTGTGAAAGTTGAGGTGTGTGTTTATACTATATGTGTCAGGAATCTATTTCTCAAACAATCACACCACCTAAGCCAAAAATTTCTTTAGTTACTTAACATTTGTTTTTCATCACAGAAATATTTCAATAAAGTTGAGCAAATAAAGTGGTGCATGCACTTCTGTTTTTAGATGACTTGTATTTACATTTCTTTCTTCTTTTATTGTAATGGCTAGCAATCATTTTCTGATAATTATGGCCATATTCTAGACCAAAGACCTATAATAACATAATAGGTCTTTGTTAAGACTTTATGGTCAAAGATTTCCCACATGTGGGTCCTGCTTTTTTGCTGAAGAGACAGCAACGAAAGAGACAGCAGTTGGATTCAAGGGAGTCAGGGTGTGATACCCTAGCTCATTTTGCAAATAGACTGACCCCTTGTTTTTTTACATGTCTAGTGTAAAGCACACGGGAGACAAGTTCCTGAGTGGAGCCAGTACTAAGTACTCCGAATTTCCATAGCAACCCCATTTGCCGTGTGCCAGGCAAGGGTGCATCTGGTACCAATTTTATGATTTTGGTTTGACGCGCTCACTGGAGGAAGGGCCCCGGCTGGGATTTGAACCCCAGACCTCCAGGATGCAAAGCAGGCTCTTTACCACTGAGCTATTGCGCTGGTGTATTTATGTTAATAATGCAGTTTTCAGAACTTGGTCATTTTAAATAATATAAGTGAATTCAAACAAGAGCCATTTAACAGTGAAACATTAGAGCAGGAATTTAGCACATCTGCTAAATAACTATTTGGAATACTGCCAAAACTTCAACAAAGAAATCATTTGACCTTTTCATGTAAATAAGATTCCTCAACATTTAAGACTTGGCCTGACATGTAAACAGTTCCAGGCAACAGCAATGAAATCCTGATGGATCTTCAAAACAATCTTGTTATATGGAAATAGCTCAGTGGTAGAGTGTCCGCTTTGAGTTCCTGAGGTTCGAATCCCAGCCAGTGCACTTCCTCTGGTGACCGCATCAAACCAAAGATGTATAAAATTGGTACCAGATGCAAATTTGTCTGGCACTCAGCAAAATGGGGTTGCTATGGATACTTCAGTACTCAGCACTGGTTCTATACCCAGGAACTTGTGCTATACAATAGGCATGAAAAGAACCAAGGAGTCCAAACGCAAAATATGCTAGGGAATTTCACTCGGACTCTCTTGTATCCACCTATTGTCTCTTCTGAAGTTGTCTCTTCAGCAAAAACAGGACCTACACATGGGAAATCCTTGACTGTTAGGTGGCCATAATAATCAGTAAATGATTGCAAGCCATTACAATAAAAAAAGAAAAATATATTCAAGAAACTTTCAATTGAAGTTTAAAAAACCTATTTGGACAAACAGAATATTAAATCAGTCATCATACATGCAAAATCTTAGCTTCCAAAGTTAAATTAGTTCCAATGCCAGACTAGAGATTGCATCATCGCGTTTTGTTTTAACTGTCACGTCCATTCTCTATCTGTAAGTTAATCTATCAAACAGATCTTATCCATTCTGGAAAGATATTAGAAAATAAATATATATTTACACTTTAAGACAAACTGTTGCAGCCGTAAAAATTGCCTGTGATTTCAATTCGTTTAATGTTTTGTTCCACAGGCTTGCATATCAACAACAAATGACATGTATAAACAAATGAAAGTACGCCACGACGTGTCAGTAGAATTCAACACAAACATCAAAGAAAGCCAAATGAACCGGTGATATATTTCCGTTTCCGCTTTCGTTTTGCTTTCGTCGGGTTCTCTAATTTTAGCAGTAAGAGCATACCATAGAAGCAGCAGAAAGATTACCATTCTTACCTGAATAGTTACCTCCCTTGCAGAACAGGCCCGATACTCTGTCGTGTCGAAATTTGATTGGCTTTTAATGCCTACCATAACAGAAAACTCGAGAAGTTGTCCTTCGTGGACCTATCTCTTGGAGAGATAAACCCTGGCAATTTCTGTGAACGTTAGGCATTTTTTTATGAGTTTTGCATCAGATATTTTCTTGATCAGCAGAATTTATTGATGATTTTTCATATCTGAGTCGATAAAGGGATAGTAGGTCTTAAAAATTCGATCTTCAAAATGAAGTGTTTACACTTAAAGAAGATACTGATGACATTAATAGTTTCTCTTTACTTGATAAGCTCCTTTTCCTTTGCGTTTGCTGCGTCTAAGGAAAAATGCAGAACTTGTTCTGATATTGTGGATCATTTTAAGGAGGTAAGTGACACTTAGTGCTCTGAAAGTAATCATGCAATTGATTGCCTCCTCCAGGACCTATACTGTATAAATTTGTTGTTGCAAATATAGGGAGGCCAACCACCAATTACCTCTATGGTGCTTCGACTTACATATTCATATGTCTCCAGTATCTGTTCCCAATCTTGATATGCCAAGCCATCAGAGAAAGAAAACCATATTACAGGTAAGATTGCTCTAAGTTGATTGACTATGACTTAGATGCAAAATGACTCTTACATCCTTCAAACTAGCCATTCTCCCCACATACATCAGTCTGCTACAAATTCACAAATGCCAAGTCGTCCGTGTTTTTACTTAGATAAATTTGATAGTAGAAGTAATCTTGTGCTTCTTGAATTTTTATACCATCTCTGGAAGAGGTTTGTTACAAAGCTCATAAAACTTTTTTTTTGGGGGGGGGGGGGGGGGTATAGGAAGACTGGGTTAAATGCATGGTTACTGAAAGCAGTCGTCATATCTTGAATAGGCAACTTAATCTCTTACTTTTAAAATGTCACTGTCCAACAATTTTGGCAAAATAAATACAGTAGAACCTTGCCAAACCGATCATCATTAAACCAAATTCATCGCCATTTCGAAGTTTATTTTTGGTCCCAATTTCTCCTACTTAATATAACTAAAAATGTTTAATCCAAATTTCGCTATTCTATTTTTTAGCTATTTCGAAGTAAAATTCCGGTCCTGTGGTCGCAGTTCATGTACATCTTTAAATTTTTATTTCAAAGTCAATTTTCATAAATTTTCGTGAACCAATTATCATCCTTCTCATCAATTGTATCCAGTCAGTAACCTAGTTTATTTTGTGGCGGCACCTGGAGTGATGGCTCAGGCAAGTTTTTCACACCTCTTTTTGAGATTGGATTGGGCAATGTGTGTCTGACCGGAAATGTTGATTATTGCTAATCAACGTCAGATAGGTTACATAATATGCACGCGCCAGCAGATAAACCCTGGTGTCAGATCTTGAATACATTTCATATCATCGTGTTAGTCACCGTCTTGCTACGCTACCTGAAGCAGAAGATCGATGGTAAAAATATGTATCACTATTTTGACATGTTTGAACGATTACGTTAATTAGAAACACCTCAGTAGATTATGAAATATTTTCATTATTTTTCATAACATGCAAACAGTATTTAGATCTATATTTGTAATACATTGTTTTCACGGAAGAACGATTTCCACGATTTGCGCCAGTAATGAAAACGAAGACATGCATGCACAGAAACTATAATTCCTTTTTGCTGAGTTCCAGACAAGAGTGCATTTAGTACACTTTTTAGCTCACCTGAGCACAATATGCTCATGGTGAGCTATTAGGATCACCCTGTGTCCGTCTTGTGTCGTCAACAATTTGATTTAAATGACATCTCGGGGGGGGGGGGGATATTCTCCTCTAAAATCGCTGGACAGAACTTGGTTAAAATTGGCAGGGATGATCCTTGGGTGAACCTTCACAAAGTTGCTAAGATAAACTTGATCCATGTAGAACTCTGATTGCCATGGCAACAAAAAGAAAAAAAAAGAAAAAACTTTAAAAATCATCTACTGGCCAGATTTCAAAATGTTTTAGTACAGACATTCCTTGGGTAACCCTATACAAAGATTGCTAAAAATGACTGCCAGGGGTGGGGTTAATTTGCCTCATATGTATATAGTGAAAACTTTAAACGACGTCTCCTCTGAAACAGTGGGACAGAATTTGATTAAATTTGGCAGGGATGATCCTTGGATGAACCTTCACAAAAGTTTCATGTAGAACTCTGGTTGCAATGGCAATGGAAAGAAATGAATTATGAAAACTTTAAAAATTATCTCCTTCAAAACTACTGGCCAGGTTTCAAAATGTTTTAGTACAGATGTTCCTTGTGTAACCCTATACTCAGGTGAGTGATTTAGGGCCTCTATGGCCTCTTTGTTTTAATACCTTTTTGTGCTGATGCAGTCACTGGACTCAGAAAGTGTCCCAACTGGGGTTTGAACCCCACACAAGTGTCCAAATGGCAAAGCGGATACTCTGCTACTGAGCCATTGCTCAGATTAGATTTCTCACTAGGATTCTGAAAACTGGAGTCCTTGACAAAGATTTGCCAGAGAGTTGATTGTAGTCCTGCATCTGGACCCATGACTCCAGATCAGGAGTTAACCCTTTCCCTCATATAGACTCATTTTGACGCCCTCAATAGGTATCACATAAAACCTGATCTGCAGAAAACCACAGTTTTACCTTACCAAATTTATTTACAAAATCCTCATTACCAGACCACTGAGGAGCAGCGAACAGCATAAAACCAGATCAGCCTGAATGTGTCTGTGTTAATACTGTACCAGGATAAGAACCTGCTAGGAATGACCAGTTTTTTCCACATCTCCATAGAAATTTTCTGAACAAATTTAATACGTAATTAAGGCAGGTGTTTTCTACTCCATCCCCAAAACATTGTAAAAGCAGTCTAATAGCATGTAACTTAAATTTCTCAGTCACCTAATGAAATTCTTACTCCATAGATAAAGAATCCCCTAGGTTTAGCTAAGCATGGGTGTAGATAGAGATATTGATCATGATATATACATCTAAGATCTTTTTTAGTTTTAAAAGTGAAAAGCGTCCAAACTGTAACAAAATTGAACAGCAAAATTATTTTAAGAAAGTAATATATAAATATCATTTAAGCATAAAATAAAATGTGCCCCAGCTACACTCTAGAATACTTCATTTTTAGCTCGGCTGTTTTTAAAGAAAAAAGTCAAGGTATTGTTATCATTCTGGTGTCAATGTCATTCTGAAAAACTTAAACCTTGGCCATTACTTCTAAACTATTAAACCTTCTGTTATCAAACTTTCAAAGTAAATGTAGACCAGGGCTAATGGATGATTTTTATTTTACTCAAATGTATGATAAATATATGAACCAATATTAATGATAAAAGATTATATTAAAATATCACAGTTAACATTTAAAATGAATGTAAACTTGAAAATACATTAATTCTAAGTATGAATATTTATGAATGAGAATACATATCACATACAATATTACATTACCATTTTGTGTATACGGATACTTGCATTGTAATCATTGTAAATGAAATATTATGAAAATTATTTATGAATAAACGTGTAGTGAAATAACGATGAACATGTACAATACACTGACATTTTAATTAATACAAACAATTCAGAACTACCCATCTAAAATATTAAATAAATATAATTTTGATATCACTTACCAGACACTTGACTAAAGATATAATAAAAGCTTCAGAATTCTTTAACAAGAATAATCGCAGGATACAATACCAAGTGATTGATGAAGTGCCGGGTAAGAGTTATGAACTGTTAGTAGAAATTGTTATGGACACTCTCAACCAATCAAATCGCTCTCACCCAATACACAATTACAATTATTAGACAGATATGTTTATGTACAATGCACAGAACAATGACATTGACAGCACACATAACACATGCAGTGAAATGAAATGATGGGAACACAAAAAGATTGTTGTCACGTGAAAGTCTATATAAACATACTTGTTAACTTTGACAAGCATGTCAAGGGGTATTTTCCCATCAAGGGCCATATGATAACTCCTAGCTCCATTTTGATCAACTTTATCTCCCCTTTTAAATAAAAAACAGACGAGTGTTGGCGTGCCCTTGTTTAAAATGTGTCATAATCTACAAGTTTTTTCCTCAAAGTAGCTAGAAAAGTTCATGTAAGGTCCCCGACTGCCGGTAAGACAGTGTGTAAATCCATTGTAATTTATACTGATGGATAGATTCCTAGTTTACATATCTTCAGTTATGTGATGTACAAATTAAATCAATGAAAATATTTCTATTAGTGCTTATTTATTTATATGCACTTAGCCTGGTTTTGTTTTCAACCTTCATTATAGAAATTTTTATACCCTAATGATATCTTTAAGCTTTCAGTAGCACAATTTTTTATACGTTTGTGAATCTTTTGTGAACTTACTTCCTTAGTTAACTTACTGTATGTCCTTATCATTGCAGGGTTTAGAAAAAACAAAGAAGTCAAATTTTGGAGGCGGAAATACCAAATGGGAGGAAAAATCTCTTGGTCGTTGGGCTCACAGGTAATAATTCAGTGCCTAAATTCATCTTGTTATAGTTGCATCAGAATTTCTTGTCAAAGCCCAAAGAGTTATTGAATCAATGGCAACAGGGCTCTGTTATCCATTTGTAGATTACATAGACTATGGATACTAAGGTTGTGGGTTGGAATCCCTGTGGGGCAAGAATTTAAATGACAAAGTCAGGCATGAAGTTCTGTGTCCAATACCAGCATTGTAGAGAGGGATTAGTACAATTTTAAAAAAACATATGTTCCCAACAGATGGAAAGAAATATGTTTATTTTGTTAAGAGTGACTGCACTAATGTCTCACTGTGTCATATCAAACTTTCCTGTTTGTGTATACATGTACTATTTACTGTGGGCAATCAGTTTGCATGCAGAATCACTTTCATTATCATTAAATTTTGTTTAATGCGAAGTAAGAAAGACACCGACACTTGAATCAAAATGTCAAACTACTGTGAAATCATCAATTTTCGTGGGACACTAATTTCCGTCAATTTCGTGATGGGTTTTATCCATGAATATTAATCCCAACAAAAACTTGTCACTTATATAGACCTCAAGTTTTCTAGAACATATATCCACAAATAAATGTACCCATGAAATTCCATAGGTGCATAATCAACGAAATTTAATGCCAGCAAAAATTAATGATTTTACAGTATTGTAATATTGTTAGATTGCTACATTAGTAGCATTACATAATTATTCCTTATGAATCCAAATAAATAAACAAATATATTTGTACAGTTTTTAATTGCTTAAGCATCAATCTTATTTCAACTGTTTCAAGTCATTTATATTTAATATTTTTCTGTTACAGTGAAACTAGACTGGTTGAGATCTGGGATAATTATTTATGCAAAGGAGATTCTAAAGAGGTAATAGATAAGAATAAGTAACGAGATAGATCAATTAATATTGTATACAATACATGGCTATTACTGTAATCTTCATTGTGATGTAAAAACTAACATAACAGAGTTTAAACCTTTTACCTCATGAATATTAATATAGAAATCTACAACTTAATGAATATTAGATTACTGAACTTTTAATGGTGTATGAAGCAATGGACAAACCTTGGACTTTAGAACTTTAATTTGATGTTATTAGTTACGAATGGTTTCAACATCATCCAATAAAACATGGTACTGTGCATTCAAACTTTTGTCCCACAAACATCCCACCCCACACTTCACCCACAAAGAAAAATGACATGCAAACATTACTTATTGATTGAATCATTGACAATCTGGTAATAATTTTTACAGTTTTCATTTTACTAGAAATAATGACACGTATAATTTCATTTCATTAAAAAATCACATACATTCGTTTTGTCCATAGCCAGGTCATTGATCACTGGCTACAACAAGCCACTTTTACCAAAGTCATTTAAAATAGTACTGGTATAATCTCATATGCTTGACACCAGCATTAGAAAAATGAGACTGGGTATGGTATCACTTCAATTAACCCTTTCCCTTATATAGACTCATTTTGATGCCCTCAATAGGTATCACATAAAGCCTGATCTGCAGAAAACAACAGTTAAACCTTACCAAATTTAATTACAAAATGCTCATTTCCAGACCACTGAGGAGCAGCGAACAGCATAAAACCTGATCAGCCTGCGAGTTACTCGCAGGCTGATCTGGTTTTATGTTGTTCGCATAGGTCTTTTCATGGTTTCCTCTATGAGGGAAAGGGTTAAATAACTCTTTACTTCATATAGACTCATTTTGACGCATTGGCAAACAGAGCAGATTCCTCTGAATGTTCAAAAAATATTGTTAGCAAAAAAGAACTCATGATTCCATATACCATTTTAAGTTCAGTTAATTACATTTGTAACACTCATCAGGTGATAAATTGTACATAAAAATTAATGAGGTACTAAAAGCGTTAACTATGGCATGATATCCTAGTGAGTCAACATTATATCTGTCTCAAGAAGACATTGACCGAAAATGACTGAAATATTGTAAGTGAGATGTTAAACTCCAGCAAATAGAGTATAAACTAGAAAAAAAGAATGCCTTGTATGCAGGTCAAGGTTAGCGTAACATGTGTACTGTAGATGAGATGGTGTCTTTTTCAGTGTCACATGTTGCTGTGTCTTGTGTCTGTTTTTAGTGTCACATGTTGCTGTGTCTTTTGTCTATTTCAGTGTCACATGTTGTTGTGTCTTGTGTCTATTTGAGTGTCACATGTAGCTGTGTCTTGTGTCTATTTCAGTGTCACATGTTGCTGTGTCTTGTGTCTGTTTTTAGTGTCACATGTTGCTGTGTCTTTTGTCTATTTCAGTGTCACATATTGCTGTGTCTTGTGTCTATTTGAGTGTCACATGTAGCTGTGTCTTGTGTCTATTTTAGTGTCACATGTTGTTGTGTCTTGTGTCTATTTGAGTGTCACATGTTGCTGTGTCTTGTGTCTATTTGAGTGTCACATGATGCTGTGTCTTGTGTCTATTTGAATGTCACATGTAGCTGTGTTTTGTGTCTATTTCAGTGTCACATGTTGCTGTGTCTTGTGTCCATTTAGTGTCACATGTTGCTGTGTCTTGTGTCTATTTGAGTGTCACATGTTGCTGTGTCTTGTGTCTATTTGAGTGTCACATGTTGCTGTGTCTTGTGTCTATTTCAGTGTCACATGTTGCTGTGTCTTGTGTCTATTTTAGTGTCACATGTTGCTGGAGAGACACGAGGAGGATGTTGAGGAGTTCTGGTTCAAGGTTCATGCCAAAAACGAAGATGCTGATATGAAACAGTGGTTCTGTATTGACAGAATAAAAGGTAACAGAAACATTCTGTACACTGCTGTTGATAGTTTAATGTTTAATGTTTTCTTTATGGAGACTCATTTTGACATGTTACATGATATATATAAAACCTAATCATCTTAAAAATTATTAGTCTTGGTTTTTTAAGGGTTCTTACATAAACAGGTCATAATTAAGCTGCTATTGGGTTGCAACATCTAGATGACTTCAATAATTGAATTTTAATTTTCTTTTTTTAATTATATCAGTTACATCATCAAATGTTTTGTGGAATATTAACTAAGGATGCTTACAGCACTCAGAAAATCAGGCTAGCTTCCAATCTGAATATAAGAATGTAGCAGGATGTAATAACATACCATCTGTGTGTGGTGTAATACAGCACCATGTCTGCAATACATGAATGAATCATTGTTGATGTGACATAAAACTTTTGTCAGACTCCTGCATTTTATGCTTCAAGTGAGAACACATTAATTCCAACACATCATAGGACATTATCCATACATGACCTTCAAATGATCAAATGGTGATGTAGTTGGAACATCCGCCAAGGAATCAGGAAGTCGTGGGTTTCATCAGGACATACCAAAGTTGTAAAAAATGGTACTGGTATAGCACCCTTGCTTAATGCAAATTTTTGTAGTTCCAGGTCTGGTTAGCCTGGTGTCAGGATAATATTGACTGGGTGTGGTATCATGCACTATCAGCACTCTATCTCACTGTGTCTCAAATAGACAATGTCTAGTCAAGATCAGTCCTTTTAGCCGTGTGGTTAGAGCGTCTGCATTGGAATCAGGTGGTCATGGGTTTGGTCCCCAGCCATGACATGCCAAAGTCTTTACAAATGGAACTAGTATAGCACCCTTGCTTAGCACTCAGCATAGAAGGGTAGTTCCAGGACTGGTTGGCCTGGTGTCAGGATAATGTGACTGAGAATGGTATCATGCCACATGTCTACAGCATAATACTGCAGTTTGGCAGCACTATATCTGTCTCAAGTAGACATAATCTCAAAATTTCTTAAATACTGTCAACAAGATGCTAAACCCAATGAGCAGACATGACCGTCATGTAATGTTTACATGGCTATGTTCCAGTTTGTTGCCCTAGCAACACATATGGACCAAACTGTGAAGAATGCACTGGTGGGAAGGGCAGGCCGTGTACTGGGAATGGAGACTGTGATGTGAGTCTCTCAATGTTTTGTATCAATTTAATGAAAATGCTCTGGATCGAATTCCACCAACAATTCTTAGCGCTAAGTAATTCTTAGACACTTTAAGGCGAATTTCATTAGTTATGTTTCTGTAATAAAAATACCCAAATATTTCATTTCTTAACAATTATTGTTAGTTAATAAGGTAATAATTCATTTCAGCTTAGTCATGTTCTTGAATATTTCATAAAATAGTAATAATGGAATGTGTGTTTACTTAGTTTGAAAATTCAAGTATACTCAAAGGAAAAAGAAACGCAGGGAAAACTTTTGTGTCAGTTTTAAATAGGATGTATTTGATGGTATTACAGTTTAAATTATTTTGATAAAGATTTTTTTTTTTTTCAAAAAAAATAAATAAATGCTTTAGAATGAGATGAGGTCTATCATATGAGGTTTATTGCAAGATTAGGAGGTAAAAACTTGAGTCTGGCTACTACAGATTCTAATTACCCTGCATTTCTTTTTCCTATGAGTATATTACTTAGCGATAAGTATTGTTGTTGAAATTTGAGCCTGAAACCTAATGTAGTTTACATTTATATAACAAATTGGGTATCTCTTGAGAAACTGAATCTAAGGATTGTAAGTGTGTGATCTTAGGAATTACTTTATATGTTTAATGTTTAATCTCACTGATGTATGGGTACTTTGACCATGGTTATAAGAAATAGCAGTGTCTGTAGAATAAAAAAATAAAAAATTATTTGATGGCCAGACTTGTCCATATCCAAATGCAGTATGAAAGAAAGAGTAAAAAAAAAACTGTTTGATGTAGAATACATATTGTGATTTTAGGGTAAAAATAAGAAAATTGATATTCTGTCTGCATAATTTTTGTTGAAATAAAAAGGACGTATTTCTGGTTTATAAGAATACTGTAATATGTGAAATAATGAAATGATCTGATTGGATGATTCCAGGGTGAGGGAACCAGAGAAGGCTCTGGTAAATGTAGGTGCCATGCTGGGTACAGAGGGGACCTTTGTGATGAATGTACAGACAACTACTTTGAGGAGAGCAAAAACGACACTCACACGGTGTGTAAAGCCTGTCACGAGTCCTGCAAGTCCACGTGCTGGGAGGCAGGGCCAAAAGGTTGCGATGAGTGCAAGTCTGGGTGGACGCAATCTGAGACCGACGGTTGTGTGGATGTAGACGAGTGTCTGAACACACCGTGTGACGAGAACCAGTATTGCACGAACACACCGGGGAAGTATAACTGTGCAACATGTCACAGGGCATGTGCTGATTGCACGGGATACGGAGCTGATAAATGTGAAGCCTGCACGGAAGGTTACAGGGACACAAACGGGTTTTGCAGTGGTGAGATTTCAAGTATTTTTTTGTTTTTGTTTTAAATACCTACCAAGACTTCGTAGGGGAATATTTTTGTCAGGTCATGCTGTATTTTAGAATTAACACTATGTGGAGGGGATGAGAATATGTTCATTGATGCATGTACTTTAATAGTATACATTCATGTACTTGGCTGTAGGCCAAACTTGATTTTAATATTAACTTAAGATCATAATATAGGTTTCTTCAAGTGGCATGACTTGATAAATAAGATCCACAATGCAGTTGCAGTATATGACTGTGGACACTAAGGTGGTGGGATCAGATATTTTATAACCTACCCTAATTATCTTTGCATTGAAAGGAATATAATGAAAGTTAGTAGTAGCTGAAGGTTGTACAGAGAGTGCAACTGGGTGTTGGTATGTTTATGAGAAAACGATGCACAAAGTTTTCTCTTAAGCATACATGTAGTTGTAGACACTTACACATTGTTTCCTTTTTACTACTCAAGACTGAGTGACTAATATCACTTTTGGTGTATATCCATTATCACATGCTTCATTATAAAGAAAATACCAACATTTCCTGGGCTTGAAGTTATTAATTTGTAAATGTTGTTATATACATGTGTAATTTTAAGTTGGTCCAATATAAAGCAGTAACTAGAGTTAGACCCCTCAAACAGTGTTATAATTAGTCTTGGTGGTAATGGTGGTAGCACAGTACTGACAGTTTTATTCATGGCAAGTTTTCTTTTTAACTGATGAATATATATCTATGTACATAACCAGTTATGGGGAAAGTAGCTGTCTCATTTGAGTCTACTTTGTTGGCAAAGAAAATCCATTGCTACCTATACCATAGGCATTTCAATTTCATATTCATGAGGTGAAGGGTCAAAGAGGAACTGCTTAGCTACTATATGTGGTTAAATTTTATTAGTCCCCTTCAAGTGTTTACACCAGAGGGGACTATAGGTTCGCCCTCTGTCCGTCCGTCCGGAAAAATGGATCCTGTGATAACTTAAAAACCATTTAAGATAATAGTATGAAACTTGGTATATGAATAGACTGCAGTATGAAGATTCTGCACATTACTTTGTTGTTTTTCTCGGACCAAATTTTTCTGGTTGCTGCAGTTACGGAAAGAAAAAAAATATAAAAAATTTTAAAATCATCTCCTTCAAAAATATTTGGCAGATTTTAAAATATTTTAGTACAGATGTTCCTTGGGTAACCCCCTACCAAGATTGCTAAAATTATTCTGATCAGTAAACAAACATGACTGCCAGGGGCAGGGCTAATTTGCCTTATATGTATACAGTCAAAACTATAGATACCTGTTCTCCAAAACTGCAGACCATATTTTAGAATTTTTTGACACAGGTGTACCTTGGGTTACTGTAACAAATGTTTTTAGTCCTCAACCAGTGTTTACACTGGAAGAGGACTATGGGTTTGCTGTCCATCTGGATGTCCTGAAATCTGGATCCCACGATAACTTTAAAAACCTTTTAAGATAATATTATGAAACTTGGTATATGAATAGATTGCAGTATGGAGATTCTGCACATTACTTTGTTGTTTTCTCTGACCAAAATTCTAGTTGCTATGGTAACGGTAATTTTTACGCACCTCACCAGTAGGGGACTCATGTGTTGTGTGCAACACCAGTTACTTGTTTTACTATGATTTGCCATTACAGCAGTATCAGATGTTATTTTCCCACTGTTCCAGATATAAATGAATGTGTTGAAGACAAAAGCCTTTGTTCTGGAGAGAAGCAATCATGTCAGAACACAGAGGGAAGTTATGAATGTCTATGTGAAGATGATTTAGTTTATAACCGTGAGGCACAAAAATGCTTTCCAAAGCCCAAGGGTAGGTTACCATTATATTTGATCTTATTCTTAATTGATAGTTTTTAACAATTTACTGGACAAATCTTTTTTTTTATTTTTTTAAATATTTACAATGTTTATTATTTCTTGGCATTGCTGCATGTTTTATGTTTTTTTTTACATTTATGTTGCATTTAATTAGGTCAAATATAGGAAATATTTTTAAAAATCATAGAATTTTTAGCAGTTTCTAATTTTTACCAATTTCAAGCATCTGTGAATTAGATGTATTTCACTATTGATTGTTGTAAATAAGTACTAGAACTAAAACTCATTATTTAGCTGAAAATGTCATATAAGAAGTAGCAGCAGTAGTTAGTAGTACAGTAGTGGTTGGTTTTGCAGTAGTTGTTGACAAGTTTAAAGACCTGACATTATTTATTTTAAGGCTTACTTATACCCAATTTCAATTTTTAATGGATGATTTTCTCCCATATCTGTTCAATCAAGAGAGAAGCTTGAAAATAATATGACTGACTTCCATCAAATGTTCCATTATAATCAAAAACAGGTTTCAGCCCTAATGCAAAAACAGTTATGGTAAAAAAACTGGAGAGCTTGTTTTTCATGAAGATTTAAGTCCTGCCAGTCAGTAAACAGAAATTGATTTTGAATTGCATACCGAAATCAAAAGATTACACCACAAAGGATCAGTCTCGGTGGCTGTATGGTTAAAGCATCTGCCCCAAAAACAAGAGGTGGTTGGTTTGATCCCTGGCCTTGACATATCAAAGTCCTAAGAATGGTATGTGTATAGCACCCTTTCTTAGCGCTTAGCATGTAAGTAATTTCAGGTGTCACAATAATGTGTGGGTGTGGTATCATGCCACATGTCTACGGCGTGATACTGTGGTTTGGCAGCACTATATCTGTCTCAAGTGGACACAGTTTCCAAATGACTGCAATACTGTCGGTGGGACATTAAACCCAACAGACATACACCACAAAGACCTTATTAAGAAAGTAATGTGTAATAAGTCACCTAGTTTGTGTGAATGTTTCTAGTTCTGTGCTGTCTTAATAGAGTAGACCAGGCTTCCTGTATCCTAGATTTTGTTTTCTCTTTAATTTATTTCTTCTTGCTATGGTAACTTGCATGCTCTTCATGGAGAATGATATATGTTCACATTTTCTTACCTTTTATTTGGAGTAGTTCACATATGAAAAGAAATGAGAGGAAAATATTATTAATAAAGTGTAATGCTGTTATATCATGGACCATTATTTTGTGTTGTATAAAAAATCGCTGTTGATCTATGGTGCATGTTTTGAGGGCTTACAACATATGAACTTCAAAAGTTTTGCAGTCAGTCTTGCCATATAAGTGCGTTGTCAAGCGAAAGTGATAACAAACACCCCAAGTTGTAACCAGTTAAGGACAGCGTGGTCCAGTGCTAACATACCACACTGGGTTTCAAACATTGTGGGTTCGAACCTCATTGGGAGCACGAATTTCCATGACTTGCCAAAGCACAAAGTACTGGTCCAACTCAGGAAGAAGAAATAAACTGTGTGTAAATTCACAACAAAACACAGGTTGCAGGTTGCTCACATGATTTTTTTGTTATTTTTTTTACTTCCATCTGTCAATCTGTATGTATGAGGGAAGTAATTTGGTTTTCAGTTTCTACGTCACAAGAAAGACTTCATATAATAAAAATGATGAAAAACATGTTAGAATGGAAATAATCTTTCTCTACCTGTGTTTTGTTGTGTATTTAATAACAGGTTTGCCGTTCAGGTGCGAACAATTATATATATATGATATAATAATCCTCACCTGAACTCCAAACCTGTATTTAAATACACAACAAAACACAGGTAGAGATAGATTATTTCTGAAATGAAAAGCAATCAAAGGAAGAAAAAACAAAAGTAAGATGATATTATTTAAGATATTAAAATAACTTCATTCATTCATTCATTCATTCATTCATTCATTCATTCATTCATTCATTCATTCATTCATTCATTCATTCATCCATTCATTCATTCATTCATATTGCCTTTTATTAATTCAGATAAAGAATAAAATATGATCACATAGACACATAGTATCCTGGTACCTACAACTCAGTTCAACAGAATGTGATATATGACCTTGAACCCTTACAAACCATGATATGATAGCTTTCCACTTTATGCACCTGTAAATGCTCCACATTTTCATATATTTACTGTAGGTCCCTGACTACAACATATTCAATTCAAAGACAATGTTTCACTAATTTAAGTTGGATGATCCTCTAGGGAATGTGGTGGTCATGGGTTTGATCTTTGGCCAGGTAATAAAGGTGCTGAAAATTCCATCATTAATTGTGTGCTCTTAACAATTCAGGGTTAGTTTGATGACCTGTTGACCTGCAGTTATGTTTTTATCATGATACAGCTGTTACAACACCTGTCTAGATAGGAAAATTGCTTTTTGAGATAAATAAATCTTAAACCATACTAAACATGATTTTTTTTGGTGAGGGTGGGGGGACCTGCCTCATTTCTGTTGTAAACTCTTAATTGTTGTATAAAAGGCATTAACTGTTTTCTGTTCCTGCTTGTTATTGTACACTTATGGTTATTTCTCTGCACTGAATTTCTCACATGCACACAGTACATTGATTCCACTTTTTCTCTGATATATTTCAGAGCCCCCAAAAACTAAGAAAACTAAAGAGAAAAGGGTCAAAGAGAAAACAGAGCAAGGGAAGCCGGGTCTACTCATTCTTGTGTGTATGGTGGTTGTGTTCTATGTCTGCTGCTCAATTGTCCGCTGGAATCTTATCGTTGTGTTCTGTCTTTCCATCGTTTTGGCTACATTCCTGTATTGGTTCGGTGCTCAACATGACGTTATACAATCATGATCGCTGTGATATGTCTAAATTATGAGAATAACTGTCATTCAAAAGAATGAACGTCTTGTATTGAAAGTATAAGTGAGAAATACATGTATTTGAAATATTGTTATTTCAAGCCATGTAAACTGCTCTGCATAAAAATGGACCTTAGATTCAACGGGGACTTGTGATAGTAGAGTCTGAGTTGCAGTATAGAAAACTTAATTCCAGGATGCAATGGTACCATGTAAAGAATGGTATTGTCTCAATCGAACCATTTATCAAAAACATAGGAATTATTAAGATGTCCCTGTTGAAAGTTTGCGTTTTGGGTTTGTTTGTTTTTTCATTTTTCATTAAAGAATACCTTAGTCTTGGGAATTTGCAGGAGATTTTAATTACTATTTGACAGACAGTCTACCCAAGAATTGGAAAATATGACCAAAGAAAATTATAAAAAGGGCAAATATTATTAAATCTAGTCAATATGAAAAAATACCGGGTGTCTGTCTTAAGTTATGGGATAAATGTAATAAATGAACAACAATGTGTAGTCACATTGTCAGTTACCCATGGCTGACTTATTATGTTTCACTACCTATAGATGATCTATTGATTTGCCATGTGTATTTGACGATGGGTTAGTCAGTGACATTCACGTAAACTATCCCTTTACCAGGACTTAAGTTTGAGCATGCATGTATTCATCCCTTTGTCTGTTTGAGGCTCAGTTTAATGCCATGTGAAACAATCAAAACCTTTTACCTTATATGAACAGGTTTTGACACCAAAATCATCAGATCATACAAGTGTTTTCTCTGTTTGCTTATACAATACTGTAGCTCAGATCCTACAATCTCCATCATTTCATATTCCATTTAAAGTCCAATGAACAAAAAGGTCTTCAATTTGTGCATGGATATTCATGGGGCTAATGGTTTTAAGCTAAATCAGACTGAATAGTTTGTGAGGTTTTCTTCTTGTCTCAAAAGTACACGTACATACAAATTGTGAACAGTATAAAACATAACCAACCTGATGGTTACTGGTGGGCTGATCCAGTCTATGCTGTTCACTCAGATTATATCTGTAACATTACGTATAGTTGAGAGTCATACATTTATTGAGCATTCTCATTCAAGTCAGATTCTGATAAAACATATCTCTTTAAAAATATCATGGGATTTCTGGACAAACTTGAATGGAAGACTTCCATGAATATGACTATATCTTTACTGGCTAGGTTACAAAGATATAACTTTCTGTGGTACACATCATTAAATTTTCATATTTCACTAGTGTTTTGCGGTGACAGTATTTCAAATGAAGCAATGTCCAGCTAATTACTGGTGGAAAAAGACCCTAAGCGCTCAAGGCATTCCAGAGTAGAACCACCAGTCTACCAAAACAATAAGCCAATTGCAAGGCTTTCTTACAGTAAAAGCCTTATTCCATACAATAGTTATGATGGAAATGATGTATATATTACCAATTAAAAAGAAGACTAGCATGAAAATTACAGACTGTTAAGGTTTTATATTGTTAACCTTTTATGTCATGAATTTTCATGTACAAATTTATGACTTGAATATTAATTTACTGAACAATGGATTTTTCTGTGTCTATGTAGAATCTGAGCAAGGATATTGTATGAGCAAACAGAGGAACTGTCTAAATTGGATTTGCTCTGTTTGTCAAGGTGTCAAAACATGGCTACATGAGGTACCAGTAACAGGTTTAATATTTTTAGGGTCATCCATCCATCAAGACTTAGCAATTGTGGGTATTTTATAGTAAATGGCAATCCTTAATAGACTATTAACCCTTAACCTGCTGTATTTTTCAAGTGGACTTAACCGGCACCTTTTTTTGGAGCTGTCCATTATCAATTTTAGGGATAACAAGATGAAAACTTGTAGTTGGTCAGCTAACAGTAAAGAGGCAGGCCAGCCTGCACAGCTGTGCAGACTGGCCTGGCTCTTTACTGGTGGCAAAGGTTAGCACTTACAGTTCCAGCAGGGTAAGGGTTGAGAGAAAATAGCCTGACTGCACTGAAGTTTTTTTAAGCATTTCAAGGACCATGATTATAATTAAATGATGAATGGGTTATCTCCACTGAGAATAGCTCTCAGATGGGTCTGGCAAGGTGTAGAATTGTGTATCTGGATAGTAGATGAGTATCTATTATATATACAGAGAATAAATGTTCCATTACCATGCACTATGAACAAAACTAAGATTGATAGTACATTATTTGTAGTGTTAGTAATTTTTTAGTTACATAAGATGAACTGAATTTCAGTCTTGAATTAAGTTTACTCTAGTATTTTTGTTAATTTGTATGCCGCAAAATGTGAAAATTCTTTTAGTATAAGTTTGCTTTTCACTTTAACAAAAAAATGTTCTTAAGAAAACCTTTTTAATTTTTTCTAAGGTTTATTTATCTGTAAGTGGATGTGGTTCATATCAGGTTTGCCTGAATGTTACCAAGGATATACATTTTTTCAAGGCATTTACCTGGTAAATGATATAGTTTAATGACAGTATTTCATTTGTTTTTTAAAAAATGTTGTTTGTTTTGTATTTGGTGTGTATTGAAATTGGTCACTTTCATATTTCTGGTTGCTTTATTAAATTCCTCTTTTTGTAATATATAAATATTCATGTGAAATACTTATTTTTACTTAATATTGTACATAATCATTCAGAGAATTTGCTTTAACCCTTTCCCTCATAGAGGACACCATGAAAAGACCTATGCGAACAGCATAAAACCAGATCAGCCTGTGAGTAACTCACAAACTGATCAGGTTTTATGCTGTTCGCTGCTCCTCAGTGGTCTGGAAATGAGGATTTTGTAATTAAATTTGGTAAGGTTTAACTGTGGTTTTCTGCAGATCAGGCTTTATGTGGTACCTACTGAGTGCGTCAAAATGAGTCTATATGAGGGAAAGGGTTAATCTTCTTTTTTGTCCTTTCCATTGTCAAGTTTTCGTCAAAACATCAAAAATTGGATATAGTTGACATTTGCAATGGGGGATTAAAGGAATTTATGAATAGGAAGGACTTCAAAACAAATAAAAATTATGTGTCTGATGATATTTATATGAATGTCTTATTAACCCTTTCCCTCAAAGAGGACACCATGAAAAGACCTATGCGAACAGCATAAAACCAGATCAGCCTGCGGGTAATTTGCAGGCTGATCAGGTTTTATGCTTTTCGCTGCTCCTCAGTGGTCTGGAAATGAGGATTTTATAATTAAATTAAACCCTTTCCCTCATATAGACTCATTTTGACGCACTCAGTAGGTACCACATAAAGCCTGATCTGCAGAAAACCACAGTTAAACCTTACCAGATTTAATTACAAAAGCCTCATTTCCAGACCACTGAGGAGCAGCGAACAGCATAAAACCTGATCAGTTTGCGACTTACTCGCAGGCTGATCTGGTTTTATGTTGTTCACATAGGTCTTTTCATGGTGTCCTCTATGAGGGAAAGGGTTAAGTGGGATTGCGACAAGTTAACCCTTTACCTATTGAATATACATGTGCAAATTTATGACTTGATGAATATCGATTTACTGAAATTTAAATGATACATGAATGTGATTGTATGGATTTGGTTTTACTGTACAGACTGTAGAATACAAGATACAATATTGTATAAGCATACCGGGATGTGATGTGAATTTATATTTCTGTTAAATAAGGTACAAGATAATATGTTGGGGTTTTCTATAAGAGGCGGATGGCGGCAGATTTGACTGCAGTGCTTTCCTGGCTGGCTCAAATTTGCCAAATTGTCCACACAAAAAAAAAAAAAAAAAAAAAAATGGGGATGATTCAAAGAAAATGAAAAAAAAATCTCAAGAAAATGTTGGACCCCCAGACCCCCTTCCTCCTGAAGTTTAAAATTAGCCTTCTACTCTGATTCTTAAGAAAACCCCTGATATGTGACAGTTGAAAGAGTATGATATAGTTAAGTGTGTATTGCGATATGTCTTAAATTGTATAAGTCTCAGTTTTTTATGTGATAATAAAGAGAAGAAAAAAAACATTGGTTGTAGCCATGGTAAATTGGTAACATGTAGTTGTATTTTAAACATATATGACTGTCAGTGTACTTTTTAAAAGCTCATTTAATATTAATTAGGAAAATTGGATATGATACAGGTTATTCATCAACTTGTCAGTTCTATCAATCAGAAGATACATAGAATTGTAGGATGCTTGTTGTATTTTTTTTCTTCACTTTTACAGAATGAAAATAGATCAAAATTGTACAAACATGCAAATGCATCATTATACAACTTTATAAATACATTATTCCTGTGTATAGTTTTGTGAATGATTTTGTATGTGGTCATTTTGATGTAAATCAATTTGTCTTATTTTTTTTTAAAAATCTGTTATTCAAATGAACATTTCAAATACTTTAATAAGGTTTCACACAGTTGTTGATAGTCTTTGTACTTATGTTTTTTCTGGAAATGGGTCTACTGTAAGTGTTTTGTTTTTGTTTGTTGTAGAAGGGGAGACTGGACCAAGCAAAGACGAGAAGGAGGAGTTATGACCCCTGCCAGGGTATAGACCATTCGTGTTCTCATTGAGTCACCCACTCTCCATACTTTTGTTATAATCTATCATATGAGGGCAACATAGTCCTCATGTGACCCTCATTTTGTCCTCCTGATGATGTCCCTCTCATAACCTTTTTTCTAAACCCCCACTATACTTTATGAGATGGGGGCTGCACAAGAATTGCACTTGTCACGTCCAGTCCTCTAGCATCACGTCCAGTCCCACATCCTGCTGAATCTTGGTGTTAAAGTTCAGCTTGCTGTACTCAACAAAAACTAAATACATCTCCAGTGTCATGAAATGTCACTTTGGGTTATAGTGGGGATGGATGGGGTCATGGTTACTGTTACTATAAATAGAAAGCTAAAGCTATTTAAGACTATGTGATTAATGTGGGACAAAGCATTGTAGAAGTCACCTTCAAAGATAACTCTGGTTTTGAATCAAGCATGACTCTCTAAATGAATGGGGGTTTCTTCCTTACCAAACAAATCTTCTTTATTCCAAGTTATTTAAGTGTTAGTTGTTGTACATGTATGTATGGTAAACAGGTGTTGATAGGTTGATAGTTGATATATTTTTATTGTAAGATGTGACACCTGTACATGATTGTACCTATGATATAAGAAATACATGTTTTTAAAGGTTCCATCAAAGGCTACTTGTATTTTCTGTAACAGTTTGTTGTTTTTTTTTGTTTTTTGTATGATTGTATAAAATGAATATTGTACTTTTTTAATCGTCAGTTCAGGCAAAGATCTATTATAAGTCTTTGGTTCAGGTTGATTTGATCTTCTTCTCTCTTTTTTTTTCTTACCTTCTTCATTTAATTTACAAAATTGATGTATAGTACAAATACATTATTAAGCAAGTTCTTTTTGAATTACTCCGACTGATGTCTGATTTATGATCATTTGAAACAATGATTTGAAAATAATTTGATTTTGTAGAAGTAAATATTGGAAAAAAAAAATAGTTTTAACCCTTTCCCTCATAGAGGACACCATGAAAAGACCTATGGGAACAGCATAAAACCAGATCAGCCTGCGAGTAACTCGCAGGCTGATCAGGTTTTATGCTGTTCGCTGCTCCTCAGTGGTCTGGAAATGAGGATTTTGTAATTAAATTTGGTAAGGTTTAACTGTGGTTTTCTGCAGATCATGCTTCATGTGGTACCTATTGAGGGCGTCAAAATGAGTCTATATGAGGGAAAGGGTTAAATAAATGCAATAATTCAGATATTGTAACAAAAAACAGAGGAAGATAAATATATTTTATTCAGTCAGCTGCATATTTGATCATTTGGAAACTTTGACAGAACCTCAAGAGTGATTTCCCTTTGTACCGTATTACTGAAAAATATGATGTACCGTAATTGTTAAGGTCAGTATTGATGACGTGAGACTTCAGTCAGCTGATATAAAAGCATATTCAGCTGCTGCTGATGATGGGAATTATGATGGTAAATTTGATTGAAAGTGTTTTGAACTTACATTTATATATATGTGTATATTGTTCTATCATACCTTTAATTATATGTCATTTATGCGAAATACTGCCCTCTTGTTTTTATTGTGACTGATGGGTTAAGTGTACTCTGTGTATTTAAGTTTTATATGTGGGAGACTGTTACATCATGTTTCTACATGTTGAGACAAGATGTACATGGTTCATATAATCATCATAAAGCTTGAAACCAACAAGGAAGGCTAAA
The DNA here is from genome assembly GCA_021229015.1 of Solen grandis. Classification (NCBI taxonomy): domain Eukaryota; kingdom Metazoa; phylum Mollusca; class Bivalvia; order Adapedonta; family Solenidae; genus Solen; species Solen grandis. The sequence goes on along the minus strand of CM037788.1, from coordinate 13,730,687 downwards.
ACAGAATCGTCTGAAAGGTGGCGTTAGTTGTATTAAGTAAGTAATGACTTAAGGTCAGATTTTGAATTCTGCTCTTGCTGGTGGTAACATTTGATTATTAAATCATATTTTATCTGGCCCATGTGGCGTTTTTTTATGCTATAATATTCAAGTTAGCAATTAGAGTATTTTTGGCCCTCTTTTGTTTAAAATATGAAAGAAATGAAGAATATGGCTTAATCCAACACATATAAACACATTTCCTTGTCAAAAAAGGTGGTTCTATTTCTATTTATGTTTGAAAGTACATATATAAAAATACTAGTAACAAACAGTGTTATATTTGCGTACAAAGTATAACTTGGTTTATCCAACATCCCTCCATATCTCTTAGTGACATATACATTTATTAATGAAATTAAAGAAAATAAATCAGTGTTGAATTTTTTTTTTTTAAAAAGTGCTTAATGAATGTAATATTGGCTATCTCAGAGGTTTAAAACCAAGGTAAAGTCTCAACAGTTATCAAAACTGATGCCCATTTAACATTTTTTTCAATTTCCACAGACATAGACATAGTTTTCTATAATTTTTTATCTCAGAAAATTTTGCTCAGTCAATCTGAACACCCATCATTTCAAGCTCATTCAACAACCTGGTAAATAATCAATGATGACAATGATAATTGTTTATAATGAAGAATTCACCCTGTACCCAAAAGCCGTGTAGCCATGCACAAGGAAACATGGTCAGCTTAGGGAAGTGAGATCAAAGATGAGGTAAATGTGAATACCCTTTTTAATTACTAGTACTTGTCAGGTGTGGGTTAAGCCAGGTTATACTGAACATGAAATGAATGTCCACATTGCATAAGACACTATGTTATTTAAAAGATGTATATTTAGATGGATGGGTAATATCTGCATAAATATGAATGTTTTGAAATGGACAGTATGTGTGAGCAAGGAATATGCGCATAATTTATTCAATGAGAAATTGATGAAATGTGCAAAATAAATTATTAAGTTTACATACTTTTAATATTTGTTGTGTTTTTTCTTCCCTTTACAATGAAATAAGTTTTATATCGCTTCAGATATGTTTGATAATCAATCAGGTAATCAGTCTTAAGTGTGTTGTTATACCCCCGAAACAGGTTTGGGGGGGTATATAGGAGTCATCCGGTGGTCGGTTGGTCGGTCGGTCGGTCCAGCGGTCCATTGCATTATTGGAATTCAATACAACTTCATGCAATGATCAAGCACATGGAGAGGAAGTGCAGTGCACAAGAACCATAACTCCATCTTGACTTATTACAGAGTTATTGCCCTTTGTTACTTTTCCTTGTCCAGAGTATAACTTTTAAACTACTGGTTGGATTTCAAAACAATTTCATACAATGGTCAACCACAATATGAGGAAGTGCAGTGCACAAGAACCATAACTATATCTATAGAAATTACAGAGTTATTGCCCTTAGTTATTTTTCCTTGTCCAGAGTATTACTTGTAAACTACTGGTTGGATTTCAAAACAATTTCATACAATGGTCAACCACAATATGAGGAAGTGCAGTGCACAAGAACCATAACTCTATCTATTGTAATTACAGAGTAATTTCCCTTTGTTACTTTTCCTTGTCCATAGCATAACTTTAAAAGAACTGGTTGGAATTCAAAACAATTTCATACAATGGTCAACCACAATATGAGGAAGTGCAGTGCACAAGAACCATAACTCTATCTATTGTAATTACAGAGTTATTGCCCTTTGTTACTTTTCCTTGTCCGGAGCTTAACTTTAAAACTACTGGTTGGAATTCAAAACAATTTCATACAATGGTCAAGCACAACCTGTGTAACCCGGCCAAAAATCTGGAAAAAAAAAATAATGTAAAAATGTCTTTTTCATACTCTTCTTCTTAATCCTAATAACTTCATCATTTCTAAAGCAGTATTGTGGGGGTATTAATCACATTTAGTGATAGTTCTAGTTAGAATTAATGTTGGATTCAGCTCATTACCCTTACTATCAGCTGTTTGGCTCTGACATCATTAGCAATTCTTTTTTTCAATCCATGATAAAGAGGATTCCAGAGACAGAAAAAGTAACTATGGTACATGTATATTGTAGTTGTTTTTGTTTACTTCTCAAAAGGTAACAAAAAGCAAAGAAAGTTAACCCTTTCCCTCATAGAGGAAACCATGAATAGACCTATGCGAACAATATAAAACCAGATCAGCCTGCGAGTAACTCGCAGGCTGATCAGGTTTTATGCTGTTCACTGCTCCTCAGTGGTCTGGAAATGAGGATTTTACAACTAAATTTGGTAAGGTCTAACTATGGTTTTCTGCAGAGCAGGCTTTATGTGGTACCTATTGAGTGCGTCAAAATGAGTCTATATGAGGGAAAGGGTTAAGATAATACGAGAGTTTTGTGCAAATCTATTGTAGTTGCTTTATTAATTTAACTTATTTTTTATGTCAGTTTGAGAACATGGTCCTTAAAATTGATACAGCTTAACATAATCCCTTTTCAGTGATTTCTGGGTTGTTCCAGTACTTTGCACCTGGAAGGCCATGCTTGCTTTCCAGTGGGTTCGAACTCACAACTATGGATCTGCAGTCATATGCTTTACCACTGGTGCCCTTCTGGATCCAATCGCATCTTTATATCAAGGGTTGACTGTAAAACTGTTCCATATCATTCTATTTCTATATGCTCTTAGAACAATTCAGCAGTCAAGTGATATTTAGTTTTGCAACAAACCCTCGTATATTGACATATTTACATAGACTTACTCCATAACATCACACTTGAAATGTGGTTACATATTAAAACATATTGAAGGCTTGTTACACCTCTGCTTGACAGAAGTGTGGACTATATAGGAATCCCGCTTATCACATCATGTCAAGTCCAGTCCTAAACACACATTTCATTAAGACAAGTTGGGATGCTTAATTCATGTTCAAGGGGCAGGTTCAGTGTGTGGCCTTATTACAAACCATACTATAAAAAGTAGCAAAATTATTAAAGGGGAAAAAACGAAATGATCTCACCTTCTGTGCTAATACAGGCACTTCCAGGGTTCAAAACTTATTTGCACAATGCAAAATACAGTGCCGGATTGCACAATTCATGCATCTGATCAAAGAATAACCAGCTGTCACTAGATTTATATATACTTACCAGTACTTTAAAACCCAGTTTATAGATCTGGGTCTGCTCTATATGTCAGTGCATCAAAACAGTAACCCATTTAGCAGCAACAGACATGAACATGGGTAAAAGTTTTCAGGAATTTTCCTGAGCTTCATTTTCTTCTGATTGCCAAATGACTTTTTATTCTATATAAAGCTACGAGTATATAAAAAATTGCTAAAATTAGGATTTTCAACTTTTACCCATGCATGAAGAAAGTGGCAAATGTCACTCAGACTCCAAATAGCTACCATCCTAATGTAAGGTGAAGTCCCTGTAATAGTTCTGCTACATTTTGGACCTCATGGTCGTTCATGGAGATAACCAAGGTTTCCTAATGTTTCATTGGGGGCCTTGGTTATATTGGTAGAAGTTAAGTGGTCCAAGACTAAGCGGAACCATTACAGGTCCTTTACCTTGATAGACACTTTTGGTACATCCGTAGATGTTTAATCCTTTACCTCTTAGCAGATCCAGACCAGACTGCTTCTAGAAGGATATCCTCCATTTGCTGATACAATATTGTAGCTCAGATTTCACACAGCAAAAAGTCAATAGTTTCATATTGAATTTCAAGTTTTGTAAACTATTATTCATCATGTCAAATCTGTATCGAATATGCATGAGGTAAAGGGTCACTAAGTTGCACAAGAATGATAACTCTACCTATCATACTTTTTGAGTTATTGTCCTTTGTTATTTTTCAGGCTTATTTTTTGTCTGGAGCATAAGTCAGGAAATATTTGAGATATCTACTTGATAATTCATAGGTGGAAAGATCTCATTTTGGAGGAGTGCAGTGCACAAGAATGATAACTCTACCCTTTATTATGTTTGAGTTATTGCCCTTTGTTATTATTTTCCATGCTTAAATTTTGTCTGGAGCATAAGTCAAAAAGTGTTTGAGATATCGACTTGAAACTTCATAGGTGGATTGATCAAACTGAGGAGGAGTACAGTGCACAAGAATGATAATTCTACCTTTCATAATTTTTTACTTATTGACCTTTGTTAATAAGTGAAATAGTTAAGATGAAGGATAAAATCTATCAGAGGTCACATTGACGTTAAGATTTTACCTGTAGACACTTCAAAAATAGAGGAATTAGTAGGTCTTCACATTGGTTTCATATCTATAATCACTTCATTGCCAAAAAATAACAAATAAAAATAATCTACACTCTAACTCATCTTCTTACAACAAGCATTCAGTGGGGGATTGCCATGTTAACATGGTTAAAATATAACCTGTTAAAGTATAACCTAGTACTAGGTATGGTTTGTGGAATTCAAGCCATATCAAAACTCTGTGCAAAACTATTGTAAATGCATATAAATAAAAAGCAGTTTCAAAGGTCCTGAATTAGGAAGCACAGATCTCCTGTCTCTGGAACAGACAAATGAGAGTCAGTATACCTGTTTTAACATTACTGGCTAATAAAGTGATCAAAGCTATTCCATTGGACGGTGTTGTTGTATTTAAGTCTACCATTGCTTCAAAAGTCTTTCAGTTACTAATTACTATTACTAATTACCCCCAGAAGCACCTGTGTAAAACCACTGACCACCGGGATGGTGTTGTAAGTATATTACAGCAACTGACAAATTAAAGAATTACAGCTGTTAACAATTGTACATTAATTATTGCTTGCTTGACACTCAGCATGTTAGGGCAGACCTAGAACTAATTTATCCAATTTCAGAATATCAAAATACTACTGCATGATGTTGAAACTCCATTGGTGGGATGCCTATTCCAAGCAACCAAAGAATTTGTGTCCAGGGTTGAACATAAAATATATGTTTTATATATGCTAGAAATCACACTCACTTTACATGAAGTTGGGTAACTGCTGTTGATAATATCTTTAACCCTTTCCCTCATAGAGGATACCATGAAAAGACCTATGCTGCTCCTCAGTGGTCTGGAAATGAGGACTTTATAATTAAATTTGGTAAGGTTTAACTGTGGTTTTCTGCAGATCAGGCTTTATGTGGTACCTATTGAGTGCGTCAAAATGAGTCTATATGAGGGAAAGGGTTAAACTTGGAATAGGTGATGACTTATTATGATAAGACCAATCAGCAGATAACAAGTGCAGATAACTGTGTCAAGGATTTTGTGAGAATTATAGCACTTTGGTGTCAAAGCAGTATATGGGGGCATTAATCAACTTCAGTGATAGTTCTAGTGTGAATACATAATGTCAAGACCAAACTCGGCAGAACTGTATTTGCAGGTCATTGTCAGTGGAATATAAAGTACTAGTAAGACAATGTGTTAACTCAATTTCCTATTGACCATAATTGTGCAATATTACTGAATTATTAACAGAAAACTATTTATGGAGTTGACGCCAATTACAGGTGAATATAAATGTAATTTGCATATTTTGACACTAGGTGTGTCTGCATCTAGACTTATGACTATATAAAGAAGAAACTGACAAACAATATGAGGGTACAAAGACAGTTAAAGTGCTGTATGTTGGCTGGATTTGGGAGTAAATGCCCCACCAACACATTTTTAGTGATTTTATAATCTTCAAAAGATTTAGTTTTTTATGGTGACATGTTAACAGTATAGATTCTACTTCTATATTAAATAGCCAATATTTTGTTAAGTTTGATTTTTATTAATGTAGACTGGGACTTTAATAGGCAACTAAACTTAACCAACAAAATATAAAAGAATAAAGAACATTTTTATGTTAAGAACTAATTGCATGAAAATATGGTGACAAATATATGTACAAGTATTATTTTGATGATATTTTTTTTATTAAGTGACATCTTAGCATGTAAGACAGCAGACTGGAGAAATATGAGCATGGAAGAAATTCTTGTCAAATCGGAGATTGTTTTGTATGGAAAGGACATCGATCATGGGAAGTTCCGGATCCCAACTGACCTGGATGCCAGATTTGATGTGTACTGTGTGATAAAGGCTGGGTACAATACTATACCTGGACAGGTCGTAATTAAACAGGTTAACCAGGGTGATATATGTTCTGGGGTCAAGGGTCAAACCCTGGAGGGGCAGGAGTACATCGTGGGACTCCAGCGAGAGTTAGATGGCTTCATGGTATATGCTGACATAAATCCAACCCAAAGAAGTGCGTTCCTGCCGACGGAGGAGAACTTCAGGAGAGTTGCGGCTACTTGTGGTCTGGATGAATGGTCAGATCCTCAAACCGGGGAGATCAGCCGGTGCCCAAATCCTGCCAAACCAAGGTTCTGCACCAAGGTTCGAGACCCTACTGTCAGCGCTGCGTGTTCACTAGATTGTGGAGTCTGTATATTTTTATTATTTCTTTTATATGAAATTGTAAGAATTTTGTAAATCATTTTTAACATAGAAATGTCTTGAGAACTGTAGGATATGTATATAATATTTTTTAAGAATTTAAGGTAAAACAATTGCTTTTATATTAATGATTTTTATACATTATAAGCTGATTGTCAATAAGTCAGCCCTATACAGTTGAGCTTCATTAGAACAAATTTTAGGACCAAAGAATTAGATTCTCTGCATATCACTGAGCTGCATTATAATTTTGTGAAAGTGTACCTCATGAGGAACTGAAGCAAATTTCAAAAAATACCTTCAGGATCTAATATTGGACTGCATTATAATGGCATTATGTTAGAATGTAGTATGTTATAACAAATCAATTTAAGATGTGAAAGTGTGCTTCCTTCTTGAATTTCTTGAAATATCTTTTGTTATTGTATTGGTGTTTTATAGTGTTGTCATTACCAAATGATCCGTGATTCTCATTTTCTTTCTTGAAGTAAGTCTAATGAATGAAGCTATTAGATTTTTTTCAGTTTTGACACTTTATGGAATTGATAATAAAGGATGAACACCTATATATTTGTGTTATCTGTTAAAACGGGTAATGTGTTTGGAAAGCAAAATCAACATTGGATGTCTTTGTAAAATGGTGCAGGCTGATCACAATGTGACGTTAAATGCGGATGTCAGGATAATGTGGTTTACATCCCGTACCTTAGGTATGTGTACTGTCGTATTTATAATAGTTACAGTGTGGCCCAATATACTGTGTTGTCAAAATTAGAATACCAAACACAGACCTGCACTATATACTTTTTTCCTAAATTATACAGTGTAGCTCCATTACAGTGCTATTTAGGGTCAAAGTCTATGTACCGTGCTACATTGGACCATAACTGATGTGTACCATGCTACATTGGACCATATTATAACTGACGTGTACTGTGCTACATTGGACCATATTATAACTGACGTGTACCATGCTACATTGCACCATAACTGCCATGTACCATGCTACATTGGGACCATATTATAACTGACGTGTACCATGCTACATTGTACCATAACTGCCATGTACCATGCTACATTGGTCCAGATTATAACCTGATGTGTACCAGGCTACCTTGCAACATTGGACCATATTATAACTGATGTGTACCATGCTACATTGGACCATATTTTAACTGACAATGTGAAAATTTTCATTTGTGTTGGAATGTTAAAATGAATCTGAACCAGTTCCACTTCAACAGAATGGTATGACTGGTCCCAGTGGCTGTGTGCTTAGTGCAATTGCCCTGGAATCGGGAGGTCGTGGGTTTGATCCCCAGCAGCGACATAAAAAATGGTACTGGTATAGCTCACCTGCTTGGGGCTCAGCCTATAAGGGTAGTTCCAGGACTGGTTGGCCTTGTGTCTGTCTGTGGGACGTTAATCCCTAACAAACAAACAAAATGGTATATCAACTGCAGAATTTTCATTTCAACAAAGACTTCCTTTTAAAGGAGACTCTCACAACTCCTGTACTCAATCTACATATATACAAGTCACATTGTCCATTGGCAATAAAAATAAAAAGAAGGCACGCTGACTATGATATAGGTTTATTAACATCCCAAACTCCTACTACAACAGTCTCTAACAGACAGTTGACAAGTCCTCTGTGGGGTTGGTACACAAGACGGATCTAGTCACATTATCTAGGGGATACACACATACCTTAGTTTGAAATACTAAGTATAAACTTAACAGGAATCTTTGGCATCTTCTTTGAACTGTCCAAATTCCATATATAAAATATATGGTTGAATACACAAGTTCATCTTTAGAAATCCACACATGACTCAATATTCTCAAAAATATGTATATTAGACTCAAATATACTTATCTTTTCTATTGTATTTAATACAAATAAAATGTTTCAAGTTTCAGCTTCAGGTCAAACTACACATTTTTGAGAATTGTCTTACACAAAATTATACTGTATATAGATTATTTGTGTAATCAGTGAGATCTCTGTGTAGACTTCAAACAAATTGTGTGTATCAATGTACAAGTTTACTTCATTCATCAATGCACAATGTAATAATGACATCATGTTTATAATTAATATTGCAATTTGACTGAGAAAAACTATGAACAATGATACAAGATACTCTGATTCATACACCCATGTCATTTTTCACCTCCTGTTCACAAAAATCCTTGTCAATCCATGATATGCATTCTAATGTACCCTTACTCGCCAAATGTTTCAGTTACTTCCCTTATACAGATGACATCTACTGGACTGAGTTCTCTCCCCTCCTTGTGAAGATGGCTAGGAATGGTGGCATGAAACCTATTAGAGACTGTTGTGCTTGACCTAATGATTACAGGCTATATATAATAATAGTGAGCTAGCTATCTACAGGGATACATTGCATTACTAAGGCAAACAAGAAAACTGTACACATCACTGTACAAACAGGTTGGTCTGCAATACAAGCAAACAATAAAATGCAACAGAAAGTTGTCTTGCTAGCAAATATTCATTAAAAAATTAACATATGCACCATTTGAAATTACTGGTACATATAGATACATAATCTGGAGAAACAGTGACAAAATCTGTAGTTTTCCAATAAAAATTAAATATTTTAAAGAGCTAAAATGTTACTAAAAAAGATGCGGCTAAACCAGCTAAACTTGAACCTTTTAAAATTTTACCTAATGAAAAGCATCCAGTTGACTATCTCTAAAACATGCTTAAATTCAGATTAGCTTGGAATTCAATTTGTAAAATGTTAAGGTTTCACATTGTATGATGTTTATATTATTTTGTTCAAAAAGGCACATACAATATAAAACCTGTACATACCAATCTGAATTCATCATATGAAACATATGTAATCAAATCCACAGGGTAAAATTTTACAAGTTACAAGAACAGGTCACTAGATTAGATATCACTAGATCACTAGATTAGATACTGAACAGTTAGATCTATACATATGTTTTGGCTGAGAGGTGGAATACTTTTTGACTTGCTGGAGTTTACATCATAAATTAATTTCCTAAAAATCAGTAATTTTGGCATTTTTGACAAGTAAACATGCTGAGAAACAAATCTATGATTTATCTAAAGAAGTGTAACAAAACTTTTGTGAATATGTATACAATCAGGCTTAAAACCCATCAGGTATGAAACTTAATCGTCTCTCAATGCCAAAAAGCCATAGGCAATCATATTCAAACTGACAAATCTGCAATTGAAATGTAAGAAAAAAATAATAAATGCTATTCTACATTATTATAGTAATATTGTCGAGTATTAGAAATTACCGGAATAAAATGTACAGCCATAAGAGAGAATCACTTCATAGTGTGAGTTCTCAATGACAAAAATAATCACCAGACAAGCTGACTATGTACGGTACTGCTACAAACACTTGGTCCTTTTCCAGAGACATTTCTACATGTTCACATAAGCATATGTATGTACACGCGGATTATATTTCACAGTATCAAAACACATCATTACATATGAGGAACACATAATATTAGTCACTATGTGTAAAGCGCACATTAACACAGTAGTGCAGCACTTTATATCTCTCTCTTTCTCCCCTGCTTCTTGTGGAGATTCGAAATATATAAATTATTTTTGAATCACGATTGACAAAAATTTCTCAAATGCTCCCCTGTTTTATACCTGTCAAGTACTCACTGGAAAATTAACCATTCACATATTTGTAAAGCATAATTTCTACACCATGATGTTACACATACACATTATTGATGAGAAACTGTCAGTCACGTACAACATTTGGTGTTCTCCTTTCATAATACAGAGAAAAATAGAAACCTTTGTTTTCCATATTTCAAGGAAAAATGGAAAAAAATGGCTTCCATATTACACAGTAAGAATCAAAACATCATTATAAATAAATGGAAACACCATTTATTTATATTTCACAGAAAAAAAGTTCAACTCAAAATTGTCATCAAATGCAATCATTCTATGAAACATTTACCATGTTTAAAGCCATAGCCTAAGGTCAAAAACATTCTTCAAACATTTTACAAACAATTAAATATCATCAAGTCCTAAAACTGACCAATAAGCAACAAATATGTA
>CM037788.1:13669987-13719987 GCA_021229015.1 Solen grandis | reverse complement strand
TGATTAAACTTTACCATGCTGAATTTCTTAATTGGTCTTATCCTTTCTTCATTTTGGACTGTACCATTAATTGTTTATGGGGTTTCTTACTGAAAATTTATTGATTGATTCGCAAACATGTGCTGGCTGATCTTGGTCGGCACTGGTCACTAAAGCTGTCACAAGTGGCCAAAGCAATGTAAGGGTTCTAAAGACTTATCAATGATAATAAAATTCAGTGGCAAGACTTATACATACGATGTAATCAAATTTATTTTCATTTGATGCCTTTTAAAGACTGTCATATGATTTGATGATCAGTGATTTGTTTCATTATCATTTCTCTTGACTTGATGAATTTAGACAAATGATTTTAAATACAGTTTTGGAGATTTTCCTCTAATGGCAAATCACAGTGCTATACTTTTTTTTATATTTTTTGTATAGGATTTACCGGTAATGGGCATTAATTTGTAGGTATTGATCAAGTAAAAAAATATAGTTCCCATACAGCTATTTTCTTTCATACCTTTGATTTTATTTTTGATATAACTCGTTCCTTTTCATTGCTTCATTCTATACATTTCTATTCCAGTATGTTTATTGAATTACTTAGTTAACTGTTTGTAAAACATGGATTACTTGATTGTTTGTAAAACATGAATAAGTAAATTGGTGGCTTTAATTTGCACACTAGTCATGAGTCCCAATTTTGTGTTTTTACTTGCAGGCTGATCATGTTTTCATATGGTACTTTGCATAGTGTGAAAATCAAAAGCAAACTTTGGAGAATTAGTTTGCATGTCACTGTCATTCAGAAAAAAAAAATATTCCCTTTGTTTCTTTTAGATTTTTATTTTTTTTCATGGTGGATATTTCATGATACAGTAGAACCTTGTTAAATCGAAGTCCTTGGGACCAAGCTGAAAACTTTGAAATAACGATTATTGGATTAAAAATCCGAAAGTAATTTCAGTTTGTGAGCGTTCATGTCTGTGTTTTCATTACTGGTGCATATTGTGGAAATCGTTATGCTGTGAAAACCACCTATTATGTGTATGTATATACTATTTGCAAGTTATGAAAAGTAATGAAAATATATCATGATCTACTTAGATGCTTCTGGTGAACATAATCATTCTACCATGTCAAACAATGATACATATTTTACCGTCAATCTGCTGCTTCAGGTAGCGTCGCATGCCAGTGACGAACGCGATGATATGGAATGTACTTAAGATCTGACACATGGGTTTATCTGCTGGCACGTGCATATTATGCAAACTGTCAGACATCGATTAGCAATAATCAACATTTCCGGTGGGACACACGTTGCCCAGCCCAATCTCAAAAAAAGTGTGAAAAACTTGCCTGAGTCACAACTCCAGGTGCCTCTGCAAAATAAACTTGGTTACTGACCCGGATACGATTATTAATAAGGACGATAATTAGTTCATGAAAATTTATGAAATTTGACTTTGAAATAAAATTGAAAAATGTACATGAATTGCGACTGGGACCAGGATTTTTACTTCGAAATAGCTAAAAAAAATCCAAATAGCGAAATTCGGATTAAACATTTTATTTTTAGTTAAAATAAGAAGGGAAGAAATCAGGACCGAAAATAAACTTCGAAATGGCGGGGATTTCGGTTTAATGATGTTGGGTTTAGCGAGGTTCTACAGTATGTATATATTTCTTTCAGACCAGTAAGATACTTTTTTAGCCATCATAGGTTCAGCATAATTCATGTAATTCTTATTCCTCTTGTTATGTGTTATGTACATTATTTGGTTATGGCTTTACATCATGCCAGCAATGAATGATAAGCATTATGTTGTGTTGACCATGAAACACAGCATATAATGTTAACCTGTTATTTGATTTTTGTGCCCCCCCCCCCCCACACACACACACACACATACATACACACACTTTAACCCTTTCCCTCATATAGACTCATTTTGACGCACTCAATAGGTACCACATAAAGCCTAATCTGTAGAAACCCAGTTAAATCTTACCAATTAATGTAAAGTCTCATTCAAGACCAATGAGAGCAGCGAACAGCATAAAACATGATCTGGTTTTATGTTGTTTGCATAGGTCTTTTCATGGTTTTCTCTATGAGGGAAAGGTTAAAGGGGCTGAGGATATATAGATTTACCCATGTCTGTCTGCCATCTGTAACAAAATCTTGTTTGTGTCATGCATATCTTCAAAGCTATATGAGCCCTGAGTCATAGAACTGAACAAGATTGTTCACCAGTGCACTTGGAATTCATAGCCATAGTTTAGTTATGGCACCTGACTAGGGAAAATGGTACAAAATGGGGACATCTGAGTCCAGTGGACACATGTCTAGTTGTATTTGTGTTTATAAACTTAAAAATTGGGAATCAGATGCAAGGACTTGCTGTGAAATCCTTAATTTTCATGGGACACTAATTTTCATCTATTTCGTGATGTGTTTTAACCACGAATATAATTCATCCCCAGAAAAACTTTTATGGACCTCGCGTTTTTTAGAACAAAGATATAATATATATATAATCAACTAAATTTAATGTCAATGGAAATTAATGATTTTACAGTACATGTACTTTGAGATGAGAAAATACTGGTATATGTTAAATGCAGTAAATAGTGTTACATCTGTTATATAAATGACAAGATAATGTTGGAATCCACATAAAGTTTTAGGTGTTCAGCGTGATAAGGAACAGTGATCTTAAGCCAAAGATATTTTGCTACTGAAATTGAATATCTAGCTTAATAATGTGTCTGCTCATAATGGATTTTAATCTTGAAAAGTAATTAAATTTCTCATTTTGAATACTGTATCAAATCTGCTTATTGTACCAGTCACGTAATGGTTGGTCGACAAGCTGGAAAGGGTTTTGCTTTGTAAATGGTGATTAAATCTATACATTAAAAGCATGTTTCTGTCTTATTGACAACTATTTTATATACATTTAATGTTTTAGGTGATACAGTCATATCTAGAGGGCAAAAAGAGATGTAGAATAAACTTCCATGTCGGTTTGAAGGAATGCATGATTAGACAGAATTTGAATGAAGTTGATGAAGGCATATAAAGACACAATAAATGCTTTAACCCTTTCCCTCATAGAGGAAACCATGAAAAGACCTATGCGAACAGCATAAAACCAGATCAGCCTGCGAGTAACTCGCAGGCTGATCAGGTTTTATGCTGTTCGCTGCTCCTCAGTGGTCTGGTGATGAGGATTTTACAATTAAATTTGGTAAGGTTTAACTGGTTTTCTGCTGATCAGGCTTTATGTGGTACCTACTGAGTGCGTCAAAATGAGTCTATATGAGGGAAAGGGTTAAGATGAATGATCCTTTTAACATGGGGTGGGGTTGATTTGATAACATTGTCAGATGGTAAAATTTTGAACATGGCTTGAAGTTAATTTTAGTAACTTGCTACCCAGCTTTTCTTATCCCCTTTAGTATACAATACAGTAATAGCAACTACTGTTTGTTACTGGGGGGGGGGGGAGGGATTTGGGTTATTTTTTATCTGTTAGCTACCGGTATCTGAATACCTGTAATCTGCATAATTTATTATGTTTAATCCTTCCCCCTGTGAGAGTTATCAAGAAAAAGACATACCTTTTGGTCATTGTGACCGTAAAACCATATCAGTTCTATATACTGGTAGTTTGCTTCTCCACTGTATTTGGATATCATGGAGTTACGTGCTGCTCTTATCTGGCTTTTTGTGTGTCCTATTATGACAAGAAACTGTTACAGGGTTAAAGTATGCCCTAGATATTGACCTCGACATTCTGGGCATGATGCTTTCTTAATTAATAGATGAACTAAACCATTTACCTTAGTAACATTCATTAACATATTTATGACTTGATTAAAAATCGTTCACTGGAACTTGAATTGAAATAGTAACCCTTACCCTGCTGGAACCGAAAGTGCTAACCTTTGCCACAAGTAAAGAGTCAAGCCATCCTGCAGGCTGGCCTAGCTCTTTACTGTTGGCTGACCAACTACAAGTTTTCATCGTGTTATCCCTAAAATTGATAATGGACAGTTCAAAAAAAGATGCTGGCTAAGTCCATTTGAGAAATTCAGTAGGTTAAAGGTTAAAAAAAAGAGATTTTTCTTTGCTATACAGAATGTATAAAATCCAAGCTTCAGTATTATGTAAGCCAATAGAGAGACCCTGATCAGACAGGTCCTTGAAGAAGCTGACATGTCTGGGTCGGCTTTGTTTACTTATGTATCAAATGAGGTCAAGATTTATGTCAGTATAATGATTTTGCAAATTACCCAGAACTACATTAAATTGGTTGCTTTTAACTTCCTAAAAAAAAAATAAGAATACAGGAAAAGACTATTTTGGTATGAGAAATTTGAGACAAGACCCTGCATTTGCATTACAAAACATACAAAGGTATGATATTGGACTTTCCTTTGGATTAAATGGGCATTTGGGGGAAATGTGCAAGATTTAAGTGTCAAAATCTGCCTTTTAAAATAGTGGGTATTACTTTGTTGATTTTCTCTATTATTTATTTTCCAAACATGGAGGTGTTGATATGTGTGGGCATGCAAAATATATGCTTATCTAGTGCTGCATGAATATTTATCATATTCCCGTTACATGTTTCTATACATGTCAAGTTTTCTTTTTCTTCTAAGCTGTGACTGTATGTTGAAATAGACTTATTTATAAAATTAGTATTGTTTGCTCAAATTATGTTGCAGTTGTTTGTGTATCAAGATTATCAACAGTAGGATCGTTGTGTATGTGGTACATTGGATTCTCTGATACACATTGTCTTATTTGTAAACAATGGATTGTGTATATATATTGATGTGTAACAGCTCTACATTTCCATATGAAAGTTACATAAAGTTATTTCAAAGTAATTGTCTTTTCTGTTGTTGTTTTTTTTGTTGTTTTGTTTTTTTGATTCCACAAATTACAATTTATGCTTGAGCATTTTCCAGGTGCCCTGTAGGTCTAATAATTATATTCCCAATTAAAAAAATCTTAGTTTGCCTCAAAGTTGATTTGTAATAAAAAAAACAGGAAAAAAAAACGAAAAAAAAACAAAACAAGAATGTTCTTTAGAACACGTGTCACCTGCTGAAGTGTGACGGAAAAAGGGTGACGGAGAGACAGATGGACGATTGAAAAGTGACCCCTGTCTGTAGCTAAACTTTGAATTCACTCCAAACCTTACTCAAGAAGTGCAGTACTCAGAAACTACAATGCTAGCTTATTATCTTCCCTTGTTTAAATCACCCTTTTTCTTGTCCAGAGCATAACTTCTGCTCAAAACTTTGAACACAGATGATTTGTGAGGTGTTAAAGTGTGCACAAGAACTGTAACTCTAGCTTATTTAATTTTTGAATTTAGTTTTGATCATTTGATTATCACTCTTTCTCTGACAACTTCCTGAATGCAGACGACTCAAGTGTTCCAACGAACACTGATCTAGTAACACAGACCTATAAGTATTAATACACATATTAAGTAGATCTTGGTTCTATGATCTGTGCTACATTTTTTATTCATATACATTTGCATTAGATATATGTATATGAATATTTTCATGATATTGAAACCAGCAACTGTGGCATACACTGTTAAACGCATGTGTCAAATTATATAAATAGCCTTATATGTGAACAACATATATTGATACTAGATATACATGTCTATATTATTTCTATAGCAATGGCTAGCAATTATTTATTGATTTTTAGCCATATTTTGACAGTTCAGTCAATGATAACGCACAAATGGGATCCTGGTTTTTTTTTTTTTTTTGTTTTTTTTTTCGCTGAAGAGACAGCATGCAGAAAACATTTGTCTCATTTTATGAAAAGACTCTTTTGTTCTTTTATGTGCCCGGTGTATAGCTCCAATACACAGGAGACAAGTTCTAGGGTAGAACCAGTACTGAGCAAAGGTACCCGGTATGTTGCTGCCCATTTACATAAAAAAATAAAAAATTCAATGACCTTATATATTTACTTGACTATTTCAGTTTACTGTCGCTTCGACAGTATTTCAGTCCCATAGCGACGTCCAGCTAATTGCAGGTGGAAGAAGACCCCGAATGCACGGATGCATCTGGGTAGAACCACTGACCTACCGCAAGCCAGCTGGAAGGCTTCCTCAAATGAAAATCCAAATGACCCTGCTATGATTCGAACCCAAGCCGTGAGGGGCTGAGTGAGTGTTAAAGTCAGCAACTTTACCCTCTCAGCCATGGAGGCCCCACTTAATATGTAATAATTATTATCAGTATATTATTACATATAAGATCATTGATTTTTAGCTCACCTGAGCACTTGTGCTCAGGGTGAGTTTTTGTGACCGCCTTTTGTCCGTCGTCCAACATGCATCGTCCGTCATCAACAATTAACATGACGCCAAAACAGGTATAGCCACGCCCCGAATGTTTGTCGGAGGTCGTTGAAATAAGGTTACTATTGAAAGCAAGATTCACGTGCATTTGTTTGTCGGAGGATTGTACAGCTTTTCACTGGTTAAACCGATATGCATATTCCATTTCGGGGCGTTTTGGCGTCATGTTAATTGCTTGTGAACACTCTAGAGGCCACAGTTTTGGCCCAATCTTCATGAAACTTGGTCAGGATGTTTGTCTACATGATAGCGCAGATGAGTTAAAAATTGGGTCATGTGGGGTCAAAAACTAGGTCACCAGGTCAAATATTAGAAAAACCTTGTGACCACTCTATGGGCCACAGTTTCAGCCCAATCTTCATAAAAATCGGTCAGGATGTTTATCTACATTATATTTCAAATGAGTTCAAATATAGGTCAGATGGGGTCAAAAACTAGGTCACCAGGTCAAATCTTAGAAAAACCTTGTGAACCCTCAAGAGGCCACAGTTTTAGCCCAATCTTCATTAGATTTTGTCAGAATGATGACTGCATGAATTCCCAGCTGAGTGCAAATTTAGGTAGAATCAAAATCTAGGTCACCTAGTCTTATGTTAGAAAAACACTTTAGATGCCACATTTTTGTCATCATGCCTAACACAGCAATCTTACTCAGGTGAGCGACACAGGGCCATTTTGGCCCTCTTGTTTTTTTTTTAAATGCTGCAGTTTTTCGGTCAAATCAACGTACTGGATACCTTTGATACAGAGTACTCTGAATTCCTAAAGCAACCCCATTTTGTCGAATGCCATGCAGTGGTGCATCTGGTAGCTATTTCACGCGTCTTTGATTAGACTCGGTCACCAAATTAAATGCCCCAGGCTAGTATTCGAACGCCAGACCTCCAAGTCACAAAGCAGGCACTTTACCAATTAGCTATTGCAACAACGTGGTCTCTCTACTATCATATCTTGCCTATTTTGTGTTTTCTTCCTCTGCCCTGAAATAAACCAGAACTGGATCAGATTCCACCAACTACACACGTCAGAACCATCGTTTTCATCCTTTGCATGGGTGATCTAGGCTAGAGGCAACATGATGACATGAACTGCTGATTTTCTTTAATAAGTGCAATTATATGTAATCACATCTCAATCTTTTATTTCAAAGGTAGTCTAGTGGGTCACAACAAAGTAGCAAATAACTACAACATACACCCAGCATATTGTTTTGTCACAGAGAGGAAAGACCAGATATTTGCAATAATCATTGTTTTTGATGGCATGAAATCGTAGGATAAAAACTAAAGTAATGGAGGTAATAATAACAGTTCATGTGAAGTTATGGTTCTTTGACAGGGCATTTCACCTCTTCACTATTTATCTACATGTATATTCAAAGTTCTTAGTTAATCCCTCTTAAAGCTTTCAAGCTATGCTTCAGACAAAAAGTCATCATCATCAAATAAATAAAGGGCCATAACTCTGTGATAAAACATACTAACAAGGCTTCCAATTCAAGCTTGGGTTTTTAGAGATAATCTTGCCTTAAAAAAACAACAAAAAAACAAACATTTAATGAAATAGACCAACCAAATATGCCGACGATAAGCACAAATAAATTTGATTTTGGTGGATACAAAGAAGTTCCATCCTATACACGTCGCGAGTTTTGGAGATGAAGTGCACATATATACATAATTGCTTATACCTAATTGCTTAAAGAAACAAAGGGCCTTAACTGTGTGATAAATCGTGACCCAAACGTACCGTACTTACCACTCCTGTGAAGTAAACCATGGGTTTTTGGGATCAATGCGGACATAATGCTTCAACAGTCAGACGGGTGGACCTAAAAACGCAAAAGAAAATAGCGTCTGTTAAAATCGCATGGGGGGGGGGGGGCTTGATGCAAAACCACGATAACTGTGAATAAAAAGAGAAATAGCTTACGTGCTTTTTGAAAGAAAAATCGATCCTCACATCGGGGAGAAATGGAAGATATTTTCTATATAGCGTGCGAACGAGATACCTATCGCATTTGCTCACGATATTCACCTTGTTCACACGCAGTTGCTAATGCTTGTGCTCGCGATAGCTGCATGCAGCACGATAATTTTAGTTACAGCGTGCGAACGCATAAAAACTGCATGTACGTGCGTTGTTTGCGTGCGAACGGGGTGGTTATCGTATGCAAATGCGACAGTTTTCTCATTCGCACGCAGTGTGGAAAATAAGTTCCATTTCCCCAGATGCGCGATCGATTTTTATGCTCACCGAAGGTGACGCATATAGTCGCCGCTTCGTCCGTCCGTCCGTTCGTCTGTCACACTTTCCTTGTCCGGACTATTTCTCAGGAACTAACGGCTTGAATTCAACGAAACTTTATGGGAAGCTTTATTACCAAGAGGAGATGCGCATATCGTCAGCATGACCCGATTCCTAAATTTTTCACAGAGTTATGGCCCATTGACTTTTCGGCCTAAAGTACATATTGCATGATTCTTGTCCGGGCTATTTCTCAGGAACTAATGGCTTGAATTCAACGAAACTTTATGGGAAGCTTTATTACTAAGAGGAGATGCGCATATCGTCAGCATGACCCGATTCCTAAATTTTTCACAGAGTTAAGGCCCCTTGACTTTTTGGCCTATAGTTCATATTGCATGATTCTTGTCCGGGCTATTTCTCAGGAATTAATGGCTTGAATCTAACGAAACTTTATAGAAAGCTTTATCACCAAGAGTAGATACGCATATCGTCGGCGTGACCTGGTTCCTCAATTTTTCACAGAGTTATGGCCCCTTGACTTTTTGGCCTTTAGTACATATTGCATGATTCTTGTCCGGGCTATTTCTCAGGAACTTATGGCTTGAATTCAACGAAACTTTATGGGAAGCTTTATTACCAAGAGGAGATGCGCATATCGTCGGCGTGACCTGGTTCCTCAATTTTTCACAGAGTTATGGCCCCTTGACTTTTTGGCCTATAGTACATATTGCATGATTCTTGTCCAGGCTATTTCTCAGGAACTAATGGCTTGAATTCAACAAAACTTTATGGGAAGCTTTATCACCAAGAATAGATATGCATATCGTCGGCGTGACCTGGTTCCTCAATTTTTCACAGAGTTATGGCCCCTTGACTTTTTGGCCTATAGTTCATGTTGCATGATTCTTGTCCGGGCTATTTCTCAGGAACTAATGGCTTGAATTCAATGAAACTTTATGGGAAGCTTTATTACCAAGAGTTGATACGCATATCGTCGACGTGACCTGGTTCCTCAATTTTTAAGAGAGTTATGGCCCCTACTACCATGTTGTTGACTAATATTCATGTCATTTGCCTAATTTAACAGGAGATATCATTTAAACAAAACCCCACAAAATTCAATATGCTAGTAATGTCAATCATAATCATGTCAGCTAATTGTTGTTTAGGCCATTATACACTATTTAAAATATCCAGTCATATGTCAAGAGTGTTGGTTAACCTCTTTGATATGAGCACACATTGAAATGTATGACTTAATTTTGAGTAGTATAAAAACTTAAAAAAAATCAATGAAAGATCTGATGAGTAATACGTATTATCATATTAAATAGTAAACTGTTACTAAGTCTCCAAATTAGAGTTGGTAAAATATCTCATCTGATGAGGAGAATAGATATGATTTAGGAATGGGGATTTCAACATATCCTCCCACCCATTGACCAAGGCCTTATTTGTAACAATGACGTTCTTCGGGGAGCATCTGTCAGTTCTACGGACTTTTTTGTTGTTTTTTTTGTTCACGTGGTTATCACGTGCGCACACGATATAAATATATTTCCATATCCCTTTTAAGTCACCGTACTTATTAGAATTACCCGTTATTCTGTCCAATTAAAACTGAAAAGAAAACATATTTATACACGTATGTTGTAAGTATACCTATATCAAGAGACCCAGGGTCAATTTAATGGTAATCTTATTGGTATCTTTAGTAGAAAACATATTGTGTAAACGATTACACTGTGTTATATGTAAAACAGAAAAATGCGTTCGCATTTCAGAAAGCAAGGAATAACCGAAGACTAAATGGAGAAATGCAATGCAGCTATCGTGGAGATTATGAATCAGATAATTGTTAATCATAACCTAAAAGCAAAATCAATATATTAATGAATAAGAATTCCAGAATTCTCTTTTAACCCAATGAAAATATGATGGCAAAGGGCCCTCCGTGTCCGAGACGGTAGAGTCACTGACTTTAACACTCACTCAGCCCCTCACCGCGTGGGTTCGAATCCCGGCAGAGTCATTCGGATTTTCATGTGAAGAAGCCTTCCAGCTGGCTTGCGGTAGGTCGGTGGTTCTACCCGGATGCCTCCGTGCATTCGGGGTCTTTAGCTGGACGTCACTATATGACTGAAATACTGTCGAAGCGACGGTAGTCTCAAATAATCAAGTCACGATGGCAAATAATATTAATTTTCTGTTTCGAATTGTTTATTTTAGGTCTTAGTTTCCACTAACCTAACACTTGGTATCCCTCTGGTGGCGCCATGTCTCCATTAAGACATTTCAATTTCTAATACAATGTACCTGAGGACCTTAAAAGCATCTCCTCTATGCTTTTTTTTTTCTTGCGAAAATCGGTAATATTACTCAATAAGTAGGACATAAAACATGCAAAGTTTTTGCCTTCGGTCATCGGAAAAGCATATTTTGCATCGGTTCGAAAAAGAAAACTGCTGTAAGTATTTTATTTCTTCAACAGGTTTAATGGGATATAACGCTTGCGAATCGGAAAACTGTGCACTACACTAAGACCTTAATGATTCTTTTGTCACTTCCTAACATTCGGGAAATAATGATTATAATGCAAGAGACCGAAAACAATATTGTGTTATGTCTGATATTTCGGATGGAATTGGTGATCCCATTATTGTATGAAATGTAATCAAAGTAATGAACAGTCATATCATATGAATTAATATGACAGATAGAAACGAGTGTAATTGTTTCATGGGAAATTCTTGAAAACAAAACAAAACAGTTGTTTGTTCATTTCTTGTGTATGATTGTATTTTTAAATTTTAAAATACATGTATCATAAAATAATTGCTATATAATAAGATTTTACATTAAAACAATCTTTTTTATCTTTTATTTTTTTATTATTCATTTTCTTTCAGATCCGCACCCATGCGGTGATATACGGTGTGACTTGCAAACTAAGTCGTTGCGCCATTTTTCAAATCCGTTTGGAGAAAAAAAAATTGGTCTATCTTAAAAAAAACGTGTTTAAGTATTTGTATTGATAATATAAGGAATACATAATGTGTATGTCTATCAAAATGACATTGAAATAATAAATGTTCAATGACATGAATTTTTCATTATCAAAAAACTAAAATATGTTGATATCAAATTCAAAATTTCGCTAATAGCGAGCTGATCCTACTTTAAACGTTATACCGTTAAAGGTCTCAAATCAAAACATGATCCTTATACACAGCCTTTTTAATCATGACTCTCTAAGTTTGCTAATCTTTTAACTTTTTTTCACCTCTTGCTGTGTCAGCGACTTTTAATTCAGTCTCATTTCTTCTCAGTTGTCTTTGTCATTTATTTTTCGTAACGTCAAAAGCGCCCCCCCCCCCCCCCCCCCCCCCCCGCAGTTGACTCACCCCATTTCACATGCGAAAAATATATTTACAGCAGTATTTGACTTAAATAATATCGAACAATGAAAACGCACCTTTTAAATGAAATACTTTTCGGCATTGAGACTTGAAAGTCAAACGTATACAAAAATCATATTTTGAACAGCTGCATTAAACGACCTCTGTGATTGAGTTACATATCCCGTTAAAGCCGCTATGGAACCAATGAAATGTTTATTTGACACACGAAACAAAGGCTTAAAATCCCACGGCCGATGATGCAGATTATCCGATGATGACATCTTTTCAGCTGAAAAATAGACTAGATCCTTATGACCGATTTATATTTGTAATAGAAAAAAATATCGGACCCTCATTCTTTACAATATTAATGATATCATTGGGTCCCATTACTTACTGAGCAATTTTGCAAATCTATATAGTGATACAAATCATGAGTTGTATGATCAAGGTTTTCGTCAAGTAGTTGATGATACAGTTGATCAGTGGAAATTTGAAAATAATGTAGACCCTGACCAGCCTCCGTTTGCATTTGATAAATTAATGGGGTGCATTAAGAGTCTGAACACAGGTAAAATGTGTGGTTTAGACTCCATTTATAATGAGCATATAATTAATGGAGGACCTGTACTATATGAATATATACTTTTGTTATTTAATAGTATGTTATCACAGTCTTATGTACCTAATCAGTTGAAACAAGGCTGCATTGTTACCTTATTCAAGGGAGGTAATAAACGTAAAGATGATCCGAAGAGTTACCGAGCTATAACTCTTTCTTCGTGTCTTCTCAAATTGTATGAGAGCATGCTTTTATTACGGTTAAAAGAACATATAAATATCCCTATTCATCCTCTACAGGGCGGATTTCAGGATGGAATGGGTTGTAATATGACAAGTTTTCTATTACAATAGTGTATACACTATTGTAAAGAGAGCAACAGTAAGTTATATGCATGCTTCCTGGATGCTCGTCAAGCGTTTGATAGGGTATGGCATAATGGTCTTTTCTACAAGCTTCACTACATGGGAATAACAGGTCGCTTATGGCATGCGATTGTGAATATGCACACTGAAATGACCAGCTGTGTATTGTATAGGGGTCGTAAATCGGACTGGTTCCCTGTACTTCTGTCTACCCGTCAAGGCTCGCGATGGTCACCATTTCTCTACTTGTGCTTCATTAATGAGTTAATACAACAACTTGTTCATACACAGGCCGGTTTATGTATAAATGGATATAGTATATGTGCTCCGACCGTAGCCGATGATATGTTATTGTTATCTCTATCAATGCGTGGCCTCCAAACTCGTTTAGACATATGTCACCGTTATGCGTGCAAGTGGAGGTTTCAATATAACCCTGCTAAATGTGCCGTTATGGTTTTTAATGAAAATAAGATTTCTTACTTTCGTTCGTCCAGGTCATGGCATTTAGGCGATGATACAATTTCCGAAGTCTGTAACTACTTACACCTTGGTGTCATGTGTTATTGTGACTATAAGTTAAACCAAAGGGTTAAAATAATTTCTGATAAGTTAAGGAAAACGTTCTTCGGAACTCTGGACTATGAGTCTCTCAGAAAATTAAATCCAATTACATGTAAAAGGATTTATGATCATGTAGTTCTCCCCAAAGCACTTTACGGCACAGAATGTCTCTACACCTTATCATCTAATGAAATTATCTCCCTTGAGCGGGCTCATCGTATGTGTGTCAAATCTATGCAAGGCTTCAGCTGGAGAACACGCACTGATATAGCACTAAGCATGCTTAATGTATTACCGATAAAATGTATAATTGATAAACGGAAACTGATTTTTCTTGGTCAACTGTGTCGTATGCTGTGCAATAAAGCAGTTAAGCATATATTTCTCTTTCGATTAACATATACATGTAGTAAGTTAAACCCCTCTAGGATATCTGGTTTCTTTAAGGATATATGGGGACTGCTTCAGGATTATGATTTAACAAACTATTTGAACGATTTCATATGTGATGGTAACTTTCCAAGAAAGGTTACATGGAAGCGTCTCGTTAATCTTAAAGTTCGTTCAAAGGCGATCAATGACTGGACTGTTACATACAGTGCGGCAGAATTCGATCGTGTCCGTTCTGTCCATACAATTTATGGGATAAGTGAGATCTGGCAACACAGTTTTAGGTATACATACCAACTTGCATACTGCAGAACAGTTTGTCATGGCAGGGTGGTTCATGTCGAAGATGTGGTGCTGAATTCAATAGTCTTACCGATCATATTCTCACTGTCTGTCCACATTTGTTTATTCACCGTCAACAGTTGGCGGATAGTTTACAAACAAAACTCGGAGATCACGTGTTGTCAACCTTTCTCTCATTAGATGAGAAAACATAAGTTAATACACTTCTCGGGGTTGAGTGCCCGTTACTCGCTGTATGCTCAAGCTTACCATATCATGCTTTGATAAATATTTTATTTCGCCACGTTCATCTCATGTGGATGTCTTATAAGTGAGATCGACGCATTTCGGGTTTTGGTAAGGTTTGTACCCTACGAAATCTTAGTTCTTGGTTTTCCTGTCTCTTTTGATGAATTTATAATTTAGCTTTCCATTTATTGCAGTTTAAGTGCGCAATAGGTACTTATTATATTCACATTTGAATCTATTAAACTTAGTACTCTTTAAAGTACTCTTTACACAAGTAGATGGATTCTGGTAACATGGTTTATGTCTACATTAATTGTTGTATACATGTTTAGCCCGAAACATATTGTTAAAGTGTGAAGGCCAGTTTTATTCCCTTTCTTCTGTATGTTACAAACACACAAACGCTCGGACGCACATACGCACGCACGCATACACACAAGCATAAACAAAGACTCGCACACACATAAACATTATTCTTGTAGGGTGTTGTAAAATGCATGTAATTTGTAACCTTCAATAATTGGAATGAATTAAGATATAAATGTGTGTAATTTTACATACACGTCCATGATACTTTCCTACTTATGCATACATAAGCGAACATTTATATATACAGTTAATAACACCTTCATCTTTTGTTCTTTTGTATTTCTGTTTCGTTGTATTCTTAATTTGCTCGCGACCATATAGAAACTCTTACGTTTCGTTTCGGTAAGTGGTTTTGTGTTTATATGGTTGGAAACATCATAACAATTGACTTACCCTTTCATCTTAACCTTGTATTCTTGTATTATGCTTGGACAAGGTTTATATTTATTTATTTAACAGTAAGGGTGCTGTAAAGGGTGAGGATAGTATAGTAGGTTATTAGCAAATTAATTACTCGCTGTTTGTTTGTTTGTTTGCTCTTGTCATATGTATGTCTCTAGTGTGTATTATTTGTATTTTTCTTGTTCTTTGTCAAGTTGTCTTTATATGTAATCTTCAAAAAATGGAGGAAATAAAGATATATATATAAAGCCTAAAATAGATTGAATCCATTTTTGTTATAAAAGATTTTTTGTGTTCATTTTTTAGATTTTATTTTATGTATATTAGTATATACATACATTATACAAACATTAAGCTTATTCTAAACTATTGGTATGCAAATATAAAGATGAAATTCCTTGTATTAACTTTTTTGCATATATTGTACACAATATCAGCAAATGTACCAGATTGACATATATTGTACCACCGGGTGCGTATCAATGTATATGCACAGCACGTGCGTCATTGTGCAAAATTCGTCTGAATAGGTGAAAGACGTTACAAAGATTAAAACAGAAATGTGTGTACATCTTACGATTTCATGCGTTTTCTGACGCACCAGTTCGGAGAACTGCCGCAAATTTAATTTTACCCAGGCACGCCCACACCTAAATATATTTTCACAGTCACTCGTCTACTGATCTGATAAAAAATCGATAGACCGACAAGTGTGACACGGCCATGTTATCTATAACGTAGTTCTACTTTTACTTCCTAGAAGTTTTAACACTTCTTCATATTCACAGTGGTAATATACATGTATGTATAAATAGGGATATAATTCCGTGATCTAGTAAATCTAAGTTTATTTCTGGAGAAAAAGAAAGAAAATGAATAAGTATTGGAGACATTAAAAGAGGGAAGTACTTTATCGAGAGAGTGTATCACTGTTAACAATTTCAGAAAATGTATGCGGTATGTTTACATATGACTCAAGTTTGAATTACTCATTATTCGGTACATATTGAATTATTTTAAATGGTTTCCTCATTACACGCAGACTGTACAAGTGAGTTTTAAAGAAAGATCTCTCTTTCTCCCTCTCTCTCCCATACAGGCTGTACACTAGACACAAGTTGAATGAATGCACTGTCAATTAATACGAAATGGTTATAAATGTCATTAACTACGGTACAAATCGATTCAAGTTGATTCATGTTTTTTTCGACCGTACGTTATTCTTTCAAAATATAAATACATCCATGTGAAATTGAGGTTGTGTATATTGCATATGTCTGTGGTATATACACGTGTATATCTTTGCTGTGTATGAAGAGACCCACCCTTGATATACATATGGGCGGACGGACGGACGGACCAAACGACTAAAATGTACGCCGTAACGGTGTCCTAATCGGACCAGTTTAACACTCGTATGTCCAACACGCAACAACAAAGTGTTTACCGTACAGATCTATTAAAATACTATTTTCATATTTACATTAAATAAGATCTAGGTATTATTTTTTTCAATTAGATATATCGAATAAAGATACTGAAAAATAAAAGTGAAGTGGTGATGGTGGTGAAATAAAAAAAAGCAAGTATTCTCAGATTTCGACTTGCATTAAGGTAACTTAAAAGATGTATTTTTTTATTATTATTTAACTGAATATTAAAGCCTTGAGGAGTACGGGACACGGTATATTATCCGCAAATTGTACCAATTAATTTTTTGTAGAGTAGCTTCCCTTGTATGGAAATTGAAAGTAAAACCTCAGTGAAAACCCGGCTGAAAGATATTTATAGTCTTTCTGAAAAAGAGGCATAATTTTGGCTTTTAACGTATACGGCGAATTGATGTATACTCATTTCAAATTAAGTGAAGGATACGAAAGAGGAGTTCAATAAAGCTGTAATGGATACCAAGAAAGATTCAAGGTCAGTAAATATTAGTGACTTTCAACTGAATTCTCGTTGACGGTATCCAGTTAATCTCTATTGAGATCCGTTCCGGTTATATTTTTCGTTCTGGCCTCCGCTGGAGGCCAATACGAAAAAAATAACCGGAGCGGACCTCAGTAGAGCTTAGGTATCCAGTCAAAACGGACCCAAGTAAAAAACGGACAAAGCTGAAACGGTGCCGTCAAAAGGGTCCTAACTAATTGAGAAGATTGGTCAAAACGGCCCCCGTTTTAAATGAATGGTTACGAACGCGTGAACAATTAGATAAATTATTAAAGCAAAGTGTTTAAGACAACGTGCCATTATGAATGAATGTTTACGAACGGTTGAACAATAAAATAATTTGATTAAAGTGTATCCTGGTGGGTTGTAATACCGTGGTATTTAGATTTCAGAAATAAGTTACGAATAGAAGAAGAAGCACTGACATGAAAAAATTATCTTTCAGTAATCCTCAATCAAATATCATCATAATAAATAATCTATGATGTTCATTGTGATGTCCTGCAACATTTAGAATGATTTTTAACTATGTTGTATATCCTCGAGTGCCCAAACTGCGCCCCCCTAAGATTTAATTAGGAAATGCAACACAAATAAAATAGATAGACTAAAAACTGTTCACGTACCAATTAATTCTATCAAATTCACATTGATACCCCCCAGAATAATTCTTTATAAATAATTATTCACTCGAAAATAACATTAAATACATTATGAGTCAAATATTATGCCATCATTTTGTGTGGTCCTAACTCCGCCCCCTAGGTGACGTCATAGCAGTTGCGAATTGTACACATATGACTTCCATTTATAAATATGTAAACACAGCAGATGGAATTTCCGAGACACTTTTATTTAAAAAAATTGAGTTTAAAAGGGCCATTCTGCGTGGCAAATCACTTTGTATTAAGAAAAACACATAAAAAGAGTGGTGCGAGATAAAATTTGCAATATTTATCTGTTTGAATCAAAATTTCGTACAAAAATCATCTGAGTTTATTTACAGAAACATATTTAAAAAAAATCTCACAGTCGCATACGCGTGTGATAAAATCTAGCGAGACTACGATATAAAAAAGACAGGTGGCGGAGTTAGGACAGGGGCGCAGTTAGGACCTCCGACGATATATCTATTTTTAGCTCACATGAGCACAACGTGCTCAAGGTGAGCTTTTCTGATCGCCTTTTGTCCGGCGTCCGTCGTCTGTGCGTCCGTGCGTGCGTCCGGCGTCAACAATTGCTTCAAACAACATCTCCTCCTAAACGGCTTGGCCAATTTGAAAAATATTTTGCAGGAATGTTCCTTGGATGAAGCTCTACCAAAGTTGTATAAATGGTTCTGGTCCATTGCATAATTAGGTCACAGGAGCTAAAAAAAGATTTTAAAAATGCAAACTTTGAAAATCTTCTTCTGCAAAACTGCAAGGCCTAGAGCTTAGATATTTGGTATGTAGCATCATCTTATGGGCCACTACCAAGATTGTACAAATCATAGCCCTATGGTGATAAATGACCCCGCACCAGGGGTCACTTGTTTTACATAGAGTTATATAGAAAAATCTTAAAAAATCTTCTTCTATGAATCCATAAGGCCTAGAGCTTAGATATTTGGTATGTAGCATCATCTTATGGGCCACTACCAAGATTGTACAAATCATAGCCCTATGGTGATAAATGACCCCGCACCAGGGGTCACTTGTTTTACATAGAGTTATATAGAAAAATCTTAAAAAATCTTCTTCTATGAATCCATAAGGCCTAGAGCTTAGATATTTGGTATGTAGCATCATCTTATGGGCCACTACCAAGATTGTACAAATCATAGCCCTATGGTGATAAATGACCCCGCACCAGGGGTCACTTGTTTTACATAGAGTTATATAGGAAAATCTTAAAAAATCTTCTTCCATGAATGCATAAGGCCTAGAGCTTAGATATTTGGTATGAAGCATCATCTTATGGGCCACTACCAAGATTGTACAAATCATAGCCCTATGGTGATAAATGACCCCGCACCAGGGGTCACTTGTTTTACATAGAGTTATATAGAAAATCTTAAAAAATCTTCTTCTATGAATCCATAAGGCCTAGAGCTTAGATATTTGGTATGTAGCATCATCTTATGGGCCACTACCAAGATTGTACAAATCATAGCCTTATGGTGATAAATGACCCCGCACCAGGGGTCACTTGTTTTACATAGAGTTATATAGAAAAATCTTAAAAAATCTTCTTCTATGAATCCATAAGGCCTAGAGCTTAGATATTTGGTATGTAGCATCATCTTATGGGCCACTACCAAGATTGTACAAATCATAGCCTTATGGTGATAAATGACCCCGCACCAGGGGTCACTTGTTTTACATAGAGTTAAATAGGAAAATCTTAAAAAATCTTCTTCTATGAATCATTAAGGCCTAGAGCTAAGATTTTTCGTATGTTACAAGTAGCATCTAATGGTTCATTACAAAGATTTTCAAAGTCTTGGCCCTACGGTGATAAATGACCCTGCGCCCAAGTCTTCTCTGAAACCATATGGCCCATTGCTTAGATATTTGGTGTGTAGTATTGTCAGGGGTAAAATGTTTTAGATTAAGTTATATCAGAATCCTTGTCTGTTTAAAAACCTTGACATCAGTTGAAGCAATGGTACTCAGGTGAGCGATTCAGGGCCATCATGGCCCTCTTGTTTAATTATTGTTTCGAAATAGGTCAGGTAGAAAATATGTTAAATTTCCATAGAATTTTGGTTGTTAAAAGGACATTTTAGAAGAAATGCAAAATCTCGCTTGGAAATAGCTCATACCTAAGGTTTAAAGTTTTGACAGAAAGCACGTAGTATGTGTTTACCTTTAGTATACAAATGATATTGAGACAAATTTCACGAGACCTTTATTCCTGCTATTTCTGAATACTCCGGTAATATATGACCACCAGTAATACCCTACCCGAGTATAACAGGAACGGATGACACCGTTCACCCAGAGTGGGGTGTGTATGGCACAACTCAAGTCCTCATTTCAATTAATACTTTTATTACATAAAAAAATGAGTAAAACAAAACAACAGGTACATCTATGCATCAAAACTTGGAGTGGCTTACATCAGTAGCCAGTGCATCAGCTGACAACCTCAACCGTATGATGCTAAATAGATGCTTTACAAACCAAATTAATTACAAAGATATAATATTCATTAATGTCGTCAAATTCAATACAAAGGCAGCTATGTTAATTTAATATTTATCTATTTTCAACAAGAGCATGGGAAACACTCGCATATAACTCATGGGTCAGCTCGCTTAGCAAATACTCTATTGGAACTGACCCCAAGCTGGAGTGACCAACATCATGTGTTTCCCAGCTTTTATACCTAGCGGTTTAGCGACTGATTCCCGCATTCTAGCATACCCGATTGTTATAATGCAGAAACCAGCTTCAGGGTTCAATAAATTCTACAATCTGATTGGCTGAAACGTTAATAACAATATGGCTGACAAAAAAGGTACCAAATTCAACTTCCGTGAATACAAATATTCTTTAACCATGACGTTTATAGAAATAAAACTGGTTCTGAAACCCAGTACACACGTGAAATGTAAGTTGTTTATATATATTGAACATCACTGACACAATGTTCAACTTTCTTAGTAAAAACGTTAAAAATAGATAGAGTAAGCGACTGACAAATGAATAAATATGGTAACTCTGCTACACTAGGAACGTGTTTAAGGCAAAACGGTATTTAATCCCCCGCCGCGAAGCGGGAGGGGGGTTATAGGAATGCCCTTCGTCCGTCCGTCCGTCAGTCCGTCCGTCAGTCCGTCAGTGTGTCCGAAACACTTTCATGTCCGCTCCATATCTCATGAACGCTTGGACACATTTTCTTCAAACTCGGCTAAAGTGTTAACCTCATTGAGCTGATGTGCAGAAGCATGGGCGGTCAGCTGGCTCAAGGTCAAGGTCATATTGAAGGTCAAATGTTATTTTTGTGTCCGCTCCATATCTCATGAACGCTTGGACACATTTTCTTCAAACTCGGCTAAAATGTTAACCTCATTGAGCTGATGTGCAGAAGGCATGAGGCGGTCACGCTGGCTCAAGGTCAAGGTCATACTTGAAGGTCAAATGTTATTTTTGTGTCCGCTCCATATCTCATGAACGCTTGGACACATTTTCTTCAAACTCGGCTAAAATGTTAACCTCATTGAGCTGATGTGCAGAAGGCATGAGGTGGTCACGCTGGCTCAAGGTCAAGGTCATACTTGAAGGTCAAATGTTATTTTCTTGTCCGCTCCATATCTCATGAATGCTTGGACACATTTTCTTCAAACTCGGCTAAAATGTTAACCTCATTGAGCTGATGTGCAGAAGGCATGAGGGGTCACGCTGGCTCAAGGTCAAGGTCATACTTGAAGGTCAAATGTTATTTTCGTGTCCGCTCCATATCTCATGAACGCTTGGACACATTTTCTTCAAACTCGGCTAAAATGTTAACTTCATTGAGCTGATGTGCAGAAGGCATGAGGCGGTCAGCTGGCTCAAGGTCAAGGTCATACTTGAAGGTCAAATGTTATTTTCGTGTCCGCTCCATATCTCATGAACGCTTGGACACATTTTTTTCAAACTCGGCCAAAATGTTAACCTCATGAGCTGATTCACGCTGGCTCAAGTCATGGTCATACTTGCAGGTCAAATGTTATTTTCGTGTCCGCTCCATATCTCATTCAGGAGTGTTCCCCTTGCCTTACACAGACCACTTCTTGACCTGGATTGCACTTCCACAGTGATTTATTGTACTCGGTAAATAATAGTATGTCATGTTCACAATCATACAAATTATTTCATGATATATAAAGTTTTTAATTGAGTTACACATGTACTTTGTGGTTACCTAACACATCCTTTACTTCATTGATGTTCACTTTTTGTACGGTTTCCCATGTAAAACTTGTCAGTAAACTTTTAATATATGTGCCTCCGAATTCTGAGATTCATACATAACTCCGGAAAGTTAAATTGTCTTAAACTGATCTTCTATGTCTGCTACAACCATGCCAGGTTAAGGTGAACATAATCCTTTGACCAAACAAATTCTAATATTTGGCCAGCGGCGGGGGATATAGCTGTCCTTTGGACTGCCTTGTTATTTTTAGTGTGACAAATCAAATGTGCATGTGAGTGTGAACTTGTCTCACTCTGTACGAAATAGCTTCATAATAAGTTATTTATAATTAAGAATTTCTTATATTTTAATAAATATTTATAGATTTAATAACTTCATGAACATATATTTTTTTATAATTTGAATTGGCCAAATAACCCTTTGTATTGATTCAGTAAATATTGATGGTATAGATATATTTACATTACTGTTTGCAGATGATGCTGTATTATTTGCTATGAAACGTTAATGTTTTACAGTTTATCTATATGTAATAAATTATTATACCCCCCGCAAACGTAGTTTGGGGGGGTATATAGGAGTCAGGTCCGTCTGCAGTTTTTTTGTCCACGCTATTTCTCAATAACTAATGGATGGATTTCAATCAAACTTCATAGGAAGCTTCACTGGTGAGCATAGATGTACATATTATGAAATTGTTATGGTTGATGATTTCTTTTGAGTTCTGGCCCTTTGCTGATTTTCTGGAGTTTTTTTGTCCACGCTATTTCTCAATAACTAATGGATAGATTTCAAACAAACGTCATAGGAAGCTTGAGTATCAAGCACAGATGTGCATATTATGAAATTGTTATGGTTGACTGATTTTCTTTTGAGTTATGGCCCTTTGCTGATTTTCTGGAGTTTTCTTTGTCCATGCTATTTCTCAATAACTACTGGATGGATTTCAATCAAACTTCATAGGAAGCTTCAATATCAAGCACAGATGTGCATATTATGAAATGGTTACGGTCGACTGATTTTCTTTTGAGTTATGGCCCTTGCTGATTTTCTGGAGTTTTCTTTGTCCACGCTATTTCTCAATAACTACTGGATAGATTTTAAACAAACGTCATAGGAATTAAGCTTCAATATCAAGCAAAGATGTGCATATTATGAAGTGGTTACCGTTGACTGATTTTCTTTTGAGTTATGGCCCTTTGCTGATTTTCTGGAGTTTTCTTTATCCATGCTATTCTCAATAACTACTGGATGGATGAATGCACTTTTTGGCTTATTCTTCCACATATCAGCTTTCATTGATATCTTTAATTATACTACTCAGTCAAATTTTATGGGAAGTTTCACTAGCCTTTCACTTAGAAACAGCCTTTTGGTGACACACTTCTTTTTTGTTTAATTCAATGTTGCAGATTTGGTATGATTTGGGCTTCATTAATATAAGAACAATTTTGATTTGGTATAAAAAGATTATTATTGTGAAATAGTTTTGTGTAATATGTCAATTGAAAACATTGTGACTTGCCTCCTATAGCTGGGCACTTGATTGTAAACAAAGGCTGTGTGGGGGGTATTCATCACCTTTAGTGATAGCTCTAGTTTGTATTATATTGCATTGTATTTTCAAAATCGAGCAAAGGTTTACAGCATCTCATTAACAAATTATCTGAATACTGAAAGTGAAAGCTTTGGGACATTCATGTTAATATTGATTAAACTGTGGTTAGCTTGATATTTATTATGAAAATTGTAGACTTAATTGTGTTAATCAATTTACTTATTTAGGTGTAACATTATCGTCAAGGTGTTGTTTTTACAAATCACAAAAACGGTTATCAGAACTTGCTCTTAAAGCTGGTTTTTTATTTCTTATATTCGCTGTTTTAAAAATATTTTTCTGACCGTTAATGAAAAAATAAAATTGTTTGATGGAATGGTAGCACCTATTTTATGTTTTGATTCAGAAATTTGGGGATTTCATATTACAACTAATAAACAAACAATTTGAAATTTATAAAAATTTTTACTGTGAGACAAAAAGCAGCTCTGAATTGGTTTCCCTTTGGAATATTAGACTTATAATATTTACTTAAATCACCAAATTAGTTTCTTTAACTGATGAGAATAGAAATTTTGTCTTAAAATGGACTAAAGCTATTAAAACTCTTTTGAACCTGAGCCTTATTTAATGCAAATTGATAATCATTCTTATATGATAGCATTAACTTGAATAAGAGTTTCTTCTCATAGATTAGCTATAGAAGAAGGGCATATAAGAAATATTAAAAGAGAAAATAGAATTTGTCCTTTTCGTTATATAAACCTTATTGAAAATGAGAATCATTCTGTTTAAGTTTGTCCATTTTATAGGGATTAATTACGCAATCAGATTTTACCACATTACTATATCAATGAAAAATTAGCTAAATTTGTATACCTTTCAAATTGTAAAAGAAAATCAGCAAAAAATACAAATGTCCACTAGATTAATGTTTTGGTATTATATATGATCATGTGATATGTCTCCACATTTAAATGATAAATTGTTTTTCTCATGTTTGATATGTAAAATATGAATACATGCCATGATTGTACTATTTTGTATTTGTATGGCAATAAACATATGTGTTTATGCTTATAAAAATAACTGAATTGTTTTAACCAAAGTGGCACCTTTTGACCATAATTGGCACCGTTTTGACTCTTTTGAATTGGAATGAGTCCGTTTTGATTTTTTATGGGTCCGTTTTGACCAATTTGGCACCGTTTCAACTTGGGTCCGTTTTGAGTGGTAACCTTGTTGACATGTCACGTGGACGATGAATTTTTTTTTTTTTTTAATCAAGAAACAATATACTGGTTTTTTTAATACATTCTATATAAATATATAGTGTTTTTTTAAGAATCCTCCATATCGGTCTGATTAATTAATGATAAGTGAGTGTCAAACAACTGAATGATATCCTAGAACTTGAAAAATGAAGTGAAAGTCATTCTGGTCTGATGAAACTTGATGTTTGATCATTTCAAAGGAAACTGTGTGTAAAAAGAACTTTATTTATTTTACATAGGTCACAAACAACTTGTCACATTGATCACTCTTGATGGCCCTCAGGTGGCAGCGTATGTGGTCATTATAGTGGGAGATCTTGGAGAAAACCTGCATGTCTCTACCGCCAACCAATGTGCCTCTCATGTATGTGACCAGGAATCGAACCCGGTACGCATTGGTGAGAAGTGAGGTGCATTACCACTACACTAGCGAGGCACCCATAGCAGTGTAACAGTTTAAAGCAACTAGTTCACATTTGATCAGAGAAATTAAAAAAAAAAATCTATTCTCCCTTGCTAATATTTGTGAAGTCTTTGTTTCCTGACAAATAAACTTGGCAAGTGTAGGACACATTGCACAGTAAAGCTCTGTTTTTCATAAACACACTTCAGGGAATTTCTGTTATGTATAGAATACAGTATCTCAGAAGCAGGTGCTTGCTGTACACCATACGACACATTCTACAATATGGAGAACTCAGCTAATCAGCATCTTACACAGCCTGTTATTCTCTATTTAGCTCACCTGGGCACTTGTGCTCAGGGTAAGCTTTTGTGACCACTTTTTGTCTGTCGTATGTCGTCCGTTGTCTGTCGTCCGTTGTCAACAATTGCTTGTGAACACTCTAGAGGCCACAGTTTTGGCCCAATCTTCATGAAACTTGGTCAAGATGTTTGTCTTTATGATATTTGAATAAGTTCGAAATTGGGTGATGTGGGTTCAAAAACTAGGTCACCAGGTCAAATCTTAGAAAAACCTTTTGAACACTCTAGAGGCCACAGTTTTGGCCCAATCTTCATGAAACTTGATCATGATGTTTGTCTTTATAATATCTCAGATGAGTTCGAAATTGGGTCATGTGAGTTCAAAATCTAGGTCACCAGGTCAAATATTAGAAAAAATTAACTCAGGCCTTTAACCCAATTAAAAATTAGAAATTGGGTCATGTGGGAACAAGAAGGATCTTCATAAAATTAGGTCAGGATGTTTGTGAAATTGGGGCACATGGGGTCAAAAACCTTAGGAATATGCTTGAGGCCACATTTTTGGCCAAATGTTCATGAAACTTTGTCAGGATGTTTGTCTTTATGCTATGTCAGATGAGTTTGAAATTAGGTCATATTAGGTCCAAAACTAGGTCACTAGGTAAAAAAAACCCTTTGAACACTCTAGAGGCAACAGTTTTGGAAATTTGGTCACGATGTTTGTCTACATGATATCTTGAGTTTGAAATGGGTTGTGGGTTCAAAAACTAGGTCACCAGGTCAAATCTTTGAAAAACCTTGTGAACACTCTAGAGGCCTACATTTTTATCCCAGTCTTCATTAAACTTGATAAGAATGATGACTGCATGAATTCCCAGTTGTAGGATCAAAATCTAGGTCACCTACTCAAATGTTAGAAAAACACTTTAGATGCTACATTGTTTGTCATCATGCCTAACACAGCTTACACATCTTACTCAGACCTATTCACAATTCAAAAAAAAAATCACTGCTAGCAATCATTTTCTGATTATTATGGCCATAGTTTTAGACCTTGTGTCAAGGATTACCCATTTTTAGCTCACCTGAGCACGTGCTCAAGGTGAGCTTTTGTGATCGCCCTTTGTCCGGTGTCCGACGTGCATCGTTCGTCATCAACAATTTGGCTTGTTAACACTCTAGAGGCCATATTTTTGGCCAGTCTTCATGAAACTTGGTCAGAATGTTTGTCTGCATAAAATCTTGTACAAGTTCAAAATTTGGTCATGTGGGGTCAAAAAGTAGGTCACAAGGTCAAATCTTAGTAAAACCTTGTTAACACTCTAGAGGCCACATTTTTGGCCCAATCTTCGTGAAACTTGGTCAGAATGTTTCTCTCTATAAAATCTTGGACAAGTTTGAATTTGGGTCATGTGGGGTCAAAAAGTAGGTCATTAGGTCAAATCTTAGTAAAACATTGTTAATACTCTAGAGGCCACATTTTTGGCCCAATCTTATGAAACTTGGTCAGAATGTTGTCAAATCTTAGAAAAAACATGTTAACACTCTAGAGGCCACATTTTTGGCCCAATCTTTAAAAATTTCCATAAATCTTGGTCAAGCTCGAAAGTGGGTCATGTGATGTCAAAAAGTAGGTCAATATGAAAAATCCAACATATGTTGCTCATTTATAATCAGGTGAGCGATGCAGGGCCATCATGGCCCTCTTGTTTGCTGAAGAGACAGCATCGGAAGAGACAGTTTTAGGATACAAGGCAACCTCATTTTGCCAAGTGCCAGGCAAGGGTGCATCTGGTACTAGTTTTATATGTCTTTGGTTTGAAGTGGTCACTGGAGGAAGTGCCCGGCTGGGATTCGAACCCCAAATTTCCCAAACTAAAAATGGACACTCTACCACTGAGCTATTGCACCGGTACTGCCATGTCTCCTATTTCAATTAAAAATCAAACAACAAAATCTGTCTTTGAAATTCTCCATAGTGAGACCCAGTTTTATTTGACATCTTTGTAATTGAGTAGATGCAATATGTTATTATTTATTTTAACACTGTTCAGTCAATGCCATGTTACTATAAAAGAAGTATGCAGGAAGCTTTTACCAGAAGGAAAATGAGAATGGGGAACAGAATCTTTCATATGGAAAAACATGATTATCATTCTTAGATATTTCTCACTTCTTTTCATGGAAAGCAAGCATGGAATGAAATAATTACACAGAAAATGGTAAAGTTCTGCAGTTCACTAGTTCCTCCAAAATATACTTAGAGTATTCTCAACATTCTCAGAGTCTAACTTTGCATAAATGTCAAGGATACCATTTTGAAGAACTGTATTTTAATCATCTCTGATTGTTTAGCTTATAATTCTCAAAACAAGCAAAATGCACATCAAAAAATCCTTGTATGCATTGAAATAGTGAAAATGAATCTATCATAAAACATGAAGTTTGTAGTGGATACGTGCAATGTTCCTGTGTTTTAGGATAGAAATCATTCACCCCTTGGACATATGATGAAGTCAGTTATGGAGTTCAAAAGAGTGGAAGTAAATCTTTACTGGTCAATCATTAGATTAACAGCAGGAAGAAAGAGGCCTATTGTTTGTTTGGTAACCACTTCCGCAGTGTCTTAAAAGGAGAACTTCTATAAGGAGATATGGACTTTTTCTATGGTTTTCCATTAATTAAGAGGTCATGGGTTAAACTTCTCAACAGAACAAGTTAGATCGCAGTAACACTCCTTAGGGGCTTCTGTGGCAAAGAGGTTATACTGTAGTATTTATCATTTTTGTGTGCGGGCTAAATTTCATGCAATGTTTTCTGAGGAACATTTTGCACAGTGTTAAATTTGCGCATTTCAAAAAAAAAAGTTAAAATTTTTTTTATTGTCTATTTTGTTCTAATCAACACTTCATATGGCCCCATTTATTATTTGCAAATTTATTGCTGATTGGCATGTTTGCATTAGCCTCCCTAGGCGATCAAACAGCACGTCTTGAAGTCTCATAAAATTGAGAAAGTGACAGAGTAAGTTTGCCATGGTTGAATATGCAACCCCCAATATCCATGCTGGGGCACTGATAAAGTGTTAATTGGGATCATTGTTAAGCAGGCTAATTGCAGTAAGTTTGTTTTCCTATTGTTTTTGGCTGCAGCACGTACTTCCAGTGAGAGAACTTACTATTCTCTGGGACCTTTTGTTGTTCACAATGCTACATATTCCGTTTCTAATAGCACATACTGGTACAGAGCTGTGACATAGTCTTTTATGTGACCTTGACTTGGAATTTTACTCTTTTCAATTAAAATCATGGTAAATTAGGATGACATATCTTTTTAAATTATTGAGCTACAATACATTACTATACAAACACTTTTATTCCTCTGATTGAAAGTAACTCATGCTACACACTATGTTATAATGATGTGTATTACAATGTAGTGTATTATATGTAGTGTGTAACAATGGAATGTGTTACAATGTAGTGTGTTATGTGTAGTGTGTAACAATGGAATGTGTTACAATGGAGTGTGTTATACTGGAGTGTGTTATCTTGGTTTGTATTATAAATTAATGGACAAAGGTATCCGGTATGTTGATCTGACTGAAAAACTGCCGGATTTAAAAAAAAAAAATCTTATATATAATAATAGAGTGTGTTACAATAAAG
The DNA here is from genome assembly GCA_021229015.1 of Solen grandis. Taxonomy (NCBI): domain Eukaryota; kingdom Metazoa; phylum Mollusca; class Bivalvia; order Adapedonta; family Solenidae; genus Solen; species Solen grandis. Next base: position 13,690,686 of record CM037788.1, on the reverse strand, counting down.
TTTATTATAAATAAGTGTTTTACAAAGGAGCATGTTATAATGGAGTGTATTATAATGGAGTGTGTTATAATGGAGTGTGTTATAATGGAGTGTATTATAGTGGAGTGTATTATAGTGGAGTGTGTTATAATGGAGTATGTCACAATAGAGAATGTCATAATAGAGTGTGATACAAAGGAGTGTATTATAATGGAGTGTATTATATTAGAGTGTGCTACAATGGAGTGTGTTATAATGGAGTGTATTATATTAGAGTGTGCTACAATGGAGTGTGTTATAATGGAGTGTATTATATTAGAGTGTGCTACAATGGAGTGTGTTATAATGGATCTACCCTGTTATTACCATTTAAGATAAATCCAGTTTTAAACATTGAAATTGCACAATTGTAGATATTTGTATATGCTTTCAGATAAACATGTATTGTCATTTTTTTATTCAAATCTGTAGTATCTTATGTTAAGCTAATTACTTAGGAATATCTAATGACAAGTCAGCTTATGTAATTATCAGGCAAACAATAACATATCTTGATAAAAGAAATTTGACACTAAATCAACTACAACACAGCTGGTTACATTTGAATTGAAGTTTACTTGGTGAAATACTATAGGCTATGTTTACAGTCAGCTGAAAAAAACCACAACAAACAAACACACACACACAACATATTTACCAATGATTATCCCAATATCTACCAATGTCATATACTGTATTACTATGATCATGAAAAACAACACATTGATTAATGCAGTACCGCTTGTACAAAGCTGCAATGAAACTGGTGGTGTGTTGCTTTGGAGTAAAGTTTCAAAACGTTGCAATATAGATTTCCACTGATTTTTCTGCAACCAAACATTGCAAAAAAAAGTTTCTGGATAGGAGGAGGTACATGTTCTCTTCACAGTAACAATTTGTTAAACAAACATGGCCAACAAGGTTTTGGATTTTCAGATTTAGAATGGATTACTCTTAATTGTTCATTAAATGATGTGGAAAAACAAAATACTGTCGGTGGGACGTTAAACCCAATAAGGAAACAGTTACTAGCCAGGTTAATACTCATGCATCCATGGCTTTGAAATGAGTAGGCCTTAGCTTTGAAATGAGTAGGCCTTAGATTTGAAATGAGTAGGCCTTAGATTTGAAATGAGTATGTGAGTAGGTCTTAGTTTTGAAATGAGTAGGCCTTAGCTTTGAAATGAGTAGGCCTTATCTTTGAAATGAGTAGGCCTTAGATTTGAAATGAGTAGGCCTTAGATTTGAAATGAGTATGTGAGTAGGTCTTAGTTTTGAAATGAGTAGGCCTTAGCTTTGAAATGAGGAGGCCTTAGATTTGAAATGAGTATGTGAGTAGGTCTTAGTTTTGAAATGAGTAGGCCAAACCTTGACTGATCTGGCACACAGATGGCTCTGATTAGGTCTGAATCTATAACCATTCCCAGGAAAACTGCCTAAAACATAGAACATATTAGAAATACCCACAAATCTGTGTTTGATGCTTGGCATTATCTAAATGTGTTTATTGTTGTGTTTGTTTGTATTCATGCCACATTTAAGTGTATGAAAAAATATTTTTTGTGATAGGTAAATAGTGTTTACCTGTAAATTTTAAGCTTCACTTCACAAGTCTTTTGGATATAGTTAAAGGGAAAGGACCCACAAACAACTTTACCTTTTAAGAGTTGACTTCGATGTTATTCTCCCATAAAAGGTTTCAAGTGGGGATATGGAGTCATCATGTGTGTGATTTTTAGATTTTAAACTGGCATACACTTTTTTTGCCAACCATAAAACCACCTTAATGTACATAAGACTGTAGTGACCCATTTTCTGTCACGAATTTGAAATATTTTAACCCTTTCCCTCATAGAGGAAAACATGAAAAGACCTATGTGAACAACATAAAACCAGATCAGCCTGCGAGTAACTCGCAGGCTGATCAGGTTTCATGCTGTTCGCTGCTCCTCAGTGGTCTGGAAATGAAGATTTTGTAATTAAATTTGGTAAGGTTTAACTGTGGCTTTCTACAGATCAGGCTTTATGTGATACCTATTCAGTGTGTCAAAATGAGTCTATATGAGGGAAAGGGTTAAGGGGATTAATAACAATTTACAGCAGTTGTCTTTCTTGAACAGTGTTAGGGCCTACAAAAGGGGTATTCACTAAATTTCTGTATATATGTGTTTATTAAGTTTAATGACCAGCTGACAGTATTTTAGTTATTTGGAGATTATGTCTACTTGAGACAGATATAGTGCTGTCACACTGCAGTATCACGGTATAATTATTTTGCATTATACCACACCTAGTAGCGCATATAGACTGAGCACCAAGCAAAAGAGTTATACCAGTACCATTTTCTATGACTTTGATATGTCGCAGATGCTCTAACCACTCAGACACCAGGACTTGTAAATTTCTGTTTAATATTATTAGTTATTAATATATTTTACCTTTCTTCAGACCGGCCATTTACAGGTAGGAGTTCAGGTGTTTTGCCCCCGTTTTAAAATAATATGCACCTGAATGCCAAACTGTGGTTAAATACACAACACAGATAGAGATTAATTATTTCTTGAATAAAAGATATTGATAGTAAACCATAGAAATAGGAAGTATCTTATTTTTATAATTTTTCTGGGGACTGCACCCTAGAAAGGTTGTGTCATTATCATTTGCATCACTGTAAATTCTTTATCTGCTCCTGTAAAGCAGACGATTCAAGGCAGTCTCATAAACATGTTTTGAGATGTTACAAATATTAAAACCATATTACATGTATTTCAAGAAATTAAATATTATTACAGAGGAAATCAACGATTTCAAATAACAAAAATTTTCATGGTTCTAGATTTCCAAGCATGGTGCCATACGATTTAGGTTAAATGATCGTAGTAATAATTCATATTTTGATTAAAACTGACCAGTTAAGACTCTTGTCACAGTCTTTAAAGGTTTTCATTAATTAAAGCTAATGAAATATCGGTGGGAAAATGCTTCTTTGTTTGCAATTAATAATAGCAACATTAGTGTACCCCGTTTAGGGGCCCCTTTCTCTAAGTACACGAGTGACGCAAAGACATGTGTTTGTGTCAGATGGACACCTGTTTTTTTGTGCGAACTTTTTTATTTGTATTATACAACAGAAATACAGATACAGCTTACACACCAGTACGGATACATGATTATATATCTTAACCCTTTCGATTATATATCTTAACCCTTTCCCTCATATAGACTCATTTTGACGCACTCAATAGGTATCACATAAAGCCTGATCTGCAGAAAACCACATTAAACCTTACCAAATTTAAAATTACAAAATCCTCATTTCCAGACCACTGAGGAGCAGTGAACAGCATAAAACCTGATCAGCCTGCGAGTTACTGGCAGGCTGATATGGTTTTATGCTGTTCGCATAGGTCTTTTCATGGTATCCTCTATGAGGGAAAGGGTTAAAATGACAATACTTTGCAAGTGTTCACTTGTCTGTATGGTGTTACTAGCTTAGTCCTATATGATCTTACTCAAAACTCACTTTTTCCAACTCAAAACTCACCTATTCTGTCTTGAACTCACTTTTTGCAATTTGAAACTCACTTATTGCAACTGGAAACTCACTTTTTATATATACCTCGAAACTCACTACTAGATGAAAAAAGAAAACCTCATGGAAGAGATACCCGCTTGAGGCCTTCCCAAGGATTAACCCTCTATCATTCTAGTAAAATTTATGGCTTGATGAATATTAATTTACTGAGCTTTAAAAACAATGAAGGTCCAGGCCCTCATCTGTGATTAACGTTGGCCGATGCTTGATCTCAATAGCCTTTTTCACTTTACTTTTGAGTAGTCCTTTATCTTTGTTGTATCCCAGCAACAATATGATATTATAAGTAAGCTTACTCATGTTTGGGTGGCCCTTTTAGATCTTGCAGGATCTAGACTCCTTAGTACTGTTAAAATGAGAAATGCTGTAAACCTTAGGATCTCTTTCATTCTGATCAGGATTTTAAATGGTTTAACCGTTTTTTGCTGAGTAATATTGATAAAGAAAAATGTAAATAATGAATTGCCAGGAGGTCTGCAGGGTCATGTTTCTATGTTGAATATGTTATTGAAGTTGTTAAGTGTACATTCTTTTGACAGACTTTAAATATACATGTAGACACGGAATAACAAAAGACAGGCATGAGTAGGTATCAATGTGCATGTGAGGGGAGGTGGAGGTTTTTATAGATATACAGGTAATACTAGAGTGTAAACAGTGTTCACATGGATTGGCAGAATATTATGTACAGCGGATTGGGTAAAAGAAACTGGGATTTTACTGTTGTGGGAACCCTGGATTTGTGGGATTTCCACAAAATTCACTTTCTGAGCAATAGCTATGTTTGGATGAAAATTAGGTGAGATGGAGGAGAATGAATGATGCATTGACAGTGGCAGATTATATCAGGACTAATACAGACCTACTGTCTATTGATTCAGGCTGGAATCCTACCAACAGTACTTAAGTATTACTAAGGTCGACTAAGTATAGTTGTTGGGATATATTTAGCTAGGTTTAATCAACAAAATAGTGGATATGAAACTGAAAAAAAAATTAAAAAATCAGGTGAACTAAAACTAGAAATTGTGTATTTTTATTAGTGATGCAAGATACATGAAATTGGTCTGTATTATTTAGTGCTAAACGTGGTTGGTGGAATTTGAGATAGATTATTTATTTTGCAATTAAAAGATCACCAGCACACAGTATTATGATTATATCAGTATAAAAATATTGTATTCTTGTAATTGTGTCATAATATGCCCATAGTAAATGATTTTTAATTTCAGCAGTAAGCAAATGATAAGCTTGTGCTTTTTTTTTAGGTTTTACTGCATTCAAACCATGAGTGAAGGTTTTATTTGCTTTCTTGAATTCTTGTATAACTTTCTCATGATTAAAATGACCAAAACTTTAAGAAATAAAGGTTAAAGATACGTTTCACAGGATCCGCCCAACTACTCTCCATAGTGAGTGAACATTGGTGCAAGTCAAATGAAAAACTATTGTATTTTTCTCTTTATTCTGTCAAATTTTGGAAGAGGGAGGGATAATTTTAGGAATGTGACACTCGTGAAGGGAGATTTGAAAGAAGTACAATACCTTATATGTTTCTCTTTTTTTTAATTACAGATTTACGGATCATACAAGAACAGAATTGAGCTGTTGTGAACCTCTTTATATACATAAAATTCAGTATAGACTGACTCTCAGTTCTGTTGCCAATGGATATGAGTTAAGAAAGACAGACTGGGTATGATTCTGTTATAATGGACATAAGTCTATAATGAAAAGTTGTTGCTATTGAATGTAAAATTTGTTTTGAGAAGCTGCACCTGTATTCTGATTGTGTCTTGGTTAACTTAGAAAGTGTTTTGTGAACAAGAACCTGAAACTGAGATATCGACTCAGGGATAATGTCACAAGGATAATGGCACTGGGAAAAAGAAAAATGGTGAGAAAATTGAAAATGACACTGAGAATAACTGGAAACTGTGAAATAATTACACACAGATAGATAATGTCACTGTGAAAATGGAGACTGCAAGATAATGGAATGGCATTATGACACTCTGATTACAGCTCTGTGAAAACTAAAATGGTGCTTAGGACACTGGGATAATGATGCCAATCTTTAGTGAATCTAACTTGTAATCTTAATGTGTACTTTTTTTTGACAAATGACATGCTGGGCTGTAAAGGTGTGATCATATCCCATTAATCATGAAAATGTATGATATACCTTGACTAACCTGCAGTATTGATTCACACTTGGAAAAGCTTTCAAAGCCTCGAAATCAATTAGAAACAAGTTGTTTCCTGTTTATGCAAAGAACAAAATGTACAGGGGATCAGACTGAACATAATTTGCTTGTTTAGAAAGCCAGCTGAGCATTGAATGAGGGAGCTCACCAGGGGGCACTGAGGGTCACAAAATGAGGTTTCCATTGATGGGTGCCTTGATTCTTACACTTCTGAAACTAGCATCTACACTTGATCTGTCAAGATTTTTTGGCACTATGGAGTACCCAGGATGCAGCAGTGTTGCAAGTAAGTGAGAAATTGTATCAAACTTAAATGAAAAGAATTATAGATTAATTTATCTGCTAAGCAGTTATCGTTATTTAACATTACTTGCTATTGGTTTGGAGGTGCCGTGACTACAGGCAACAACTGCAGTCTGTGGAGAAAAGATAACCCCTGTTTCCTAATGATTAAAAAAAAGACATTAGGCCATTATAAAAAAAATGTTTTTTGCTGTGCTCCAATTGACTCAACAGAATTGATATCAACACAAATTTTTATAGCCTAGACCAAAGATGTTTTATATTAGTTTGCTGATTTAGCTCATTCTGTTCCTAAGTAATATGTTCAACCTTGGAAGGTCATTCAGGATTTGCCATTGTCAGAGTGGGATTATGTTTACATTTGTTATCGAATATTTGAAGACAGCTCTCCCATTCATTGCTTTATGATGTAGATGAGATTTTGACCAATGAAAACTGTTATTTTCACAATGTGAACTGCTGTTTTCGGTTAGCATATGATAATTCTAAAACAAGCAAATTACTGATCTTTCAAGGATAGTTCTGAGAATTTATGATGTGGACAAGACAGTAGTGTTGGGAATTAGTTTGAAAAAAAAAATGTAGATAAATCAACCCATATTTCTGACTGATTAATGATTAATCAATGACTGTAATATTAATACTAAAACTCTTATATTGCATGTATAGGCTGTACTAAGAATTTAAAACTTGTGAAACTTATGATAAATATCAAAACATAAGAATAAAATGACTTTGCTATTATTTGTACTATTTGATCATTTTCACAGTTTACAAGTCAAAAATATTACTGTAATGATGTAGACCAAAACACACTTGGCTTGAATTTACTTTGTACCATGTGTAGGGGACTTTCCCAGACTGCAGTTTTGCCCTTATAGTGAAGATCCATCCTAACACTTTATTATGTATGTATATATATTTTTTTCAATTATCATATTGTGTTTAACCCTTACCATGCTATATTTCTTAACTTGAATTGTCCTTCCTTCATTTTGGACTGTACCATATTTTTGTGGAGCTTGCTTAAAATAGGAATAGTGCAGAATGGACGGATATGCAAGCTGATTTTGGTCTGCACTGGTTGCAAAGTGCACACAGCATTGTAAGGGTACAGTAACTATTGACAATGCAATAACTATTGACAGTACAATAACTATTGACAATACAAAATAACTATTGACAATACAAAAATAACTATTGACAATACAATACAATAACTATTGACAATACAATTACATAACTATTGACAATACAATATAATAACTATTGACAATACAAAAACTACTGACATACAATGACTATTGACAATACAATAACTATTGACAATACAATATAATAACTATTGACAATACAATAACTATTGACAATACAATAACTACTGACAATACAATGACTATTGACAATACAATAACTATTGACAATACAATAACTACTGACAATACAATGACTATTGACAATACAATAACTATTGACAATACAATATAATAACTATTGACAATACAATAACTATTGACAATACAAAAATACAATAAATAACTATTGACAATACAATAACTACTATGACAATACAATAACTACTGACAATACAATGACTATTGACATACTAATACAATAACTATTGACAATACAAATAACTATGACAATACAATAACTACTGACAATACAATGACTATTGACAATACAATAACTACTGACAATACAATGACTATTGACAGTACAATAACTACAGACAATACAATAACTATTGACAATATAATAACTACTGACAATACAATAACTACTGACAATACAATAACTACTGACAATACAATGACTATTGACAATACAATAACTACTGACAATACAATAACTATTGACAATACAATACTATTGACAAAACAATAACTATGACAATACAATACTATTGACAGTACAATACTATGACAATGACAATAACTATTGACAATACAATGACTATTGACAATACAATAACTACTGACAATACAATAACTATTGACAATACATAACTACTGACAATACATAACTATGACAATACAATAACTACTGACAATACAATGACTATGACAATACAATGACTATTGACAATACAATAACTATTGACAATACAATAACTATTGACAATACAATAACTATGACAATACAATAACTATTGACAATACAATGACATACTGACAATACAATAACTACTGACAATACAATAACTATTGACAATACAATAACTACTGACAATACAATGACTATTGACAATACAATAACTATTGACAATACAATAACTACTGACAATACAATGACTATTGACAATACAATAACTACTGACAATACAATAACTACTGACAATACAATACTATTGACAATACAATAACTATTGACAATACAATAACTATGACATACAATGACTATTGACAATACAATAACTATTGACATACAATGACTATTGACAATACAATAACTATGACAATACAATATACTATTGACATACAATACTATTTACAATACAATAACTATTGACAATACAATGACTATTGACATCATAACTACTGACAATACATTGACAATACAATACATAACTATGAAACAATAACTATGACAATACAATAACTACTGACAATACAATGACTACTGACAATATAATGACTATTGACAATACAATAACTATTGACAATACAATAACTATGACAATACAATAATAAATTGACAATACAATAACTACTTGACAATACAATAACTACTGACAATACAATGACTATTGACAATACAATAACTATTGACAATACAATGACTATGACAATACAATAACTACTGTACAATACAATAACTATTGACAATACAATAACTACTGACAATACAATGAACTAATTGACAATACAATAGACTATTGACAATACAATAACTACTGACAACAATAATAGACAATACAATATATTGACAATACAATAACTATTGACAATACAATTACTACTGACAATACAATGACTATTGACAATACAATAACTACTGACAATACAAAATATGAAATACAATAACTATTGACATACAATAACTGACAATAATACTGACAATACAATGACTATGACAATACAATAACTACTGACAATACAATAACTATGACAATACAATAACTACTGACAATACAATAACTACTGACAATACAATGACTATTGACAATACAATAACTATGACAATACAATGACTATTGACAATACAATAACTACTAGACAATACAACATAAACAATACTGACAATACAATAATAACTACATGACTATGACATACAATAACTACTGACAATACAATAACTACTGACAATACAATAACTATGACAGTACAATAATATGACAATACAATAACTACTGACAATACAATAACTATTGACAGTACAATAATATTGACAATACAATAACTACTGACAATACAATAACTATGACAATACAATGACTATTGACAATACAATAACTATTGACAATACAATAATCTATGACAATACAATAACTATTGACAATACAATGAACTATTGACAATACAATAACTACTGACAATACAAGCATAACATTGACAATACAATATACTATGACAATACAATAACTACTAGACAATATCAATAACTATTGACAATACAATAACTACTGACAATACAATGAACTATTGAACAATACTATACAATACAACAATACTGACAATACAATAACTATTGACAATACAATACAATGACTATTGACAATACAATAACTATTGACAATACAATACATGACAATACAATAAAACTATTGACAATACAATAACTATTGACAATACAATAACTACTGACAATACAATAACTACTGACAATACAATAACTACTGACAATACAATGACTATTGACATACAATAACTATTGACAATACAATAACTACTGACAATACAATAACTGACAATCAATGACTATTGACAATAAATAACTACTGACAATACAATAACTATTGAATATAGTACAATTACTATTGACAATACAACACAATAACTATCAACAATATAATTACCATTGACAATACAACGCAATAACTATTGATAATAAAATTACTATTGACAATACAAGACAAGAACTATATATAGTACAATTACTATTGACAATACAATGCAATAACTATTGATAGTAAAATTACTATTGACAATACAAGACAAGAACTATATATAATACAATTACCATTGACAATACAACGCAATAACTATTGATAATAAAATTACTATTGACAATACAAGACAAGAACTATATATATAGTACAATTACTATTGACAATACAACGCAATAACTATTGATAATAAAATTACTATTGACAATACAAGACAAGAACTATATATAGTACAATTACTATTGACAATACAACGCAATAACTATTGATAATAAAATTACTATTGACAATACAAGACAAGAACTATATATAGTACAATTACTATTGACAATACAACGCAATAACTATTGATAATAAAATTACTATTGACAATACAAGACAATAACTATATATAGTACAATTACTATTGACAATACAACGCAATAACTATTGATAATAAAATTACTTTTGACAATACAAGACAATAACTATATATAGTACAATTACTATTGACAATACAATGCAATAACTATTGATAGTACAATTACTATTGACAATACAAGACAATAACTATAAAAAGTATATATAGTACAATTACTATTGACAATACAACGCAATAACTATATATAGTACAATTACTATTGACAACACAAGACAATAACTATTGATAGTACAATTACTATTGACAATACAAGACAATAACTATTGATAGTACAATTACTATTGACAATACAAGACAATAACTATATATAGTACAATTACTATTGACAATACAATGCAATAACTATATATAGTACAATTACTATTGACAACACAAGACAATAACTATTGATAGTACAATTACTATTGACAATACAAGACAATAACTATATATAGTACAATTACTATTGACAATACAATGCAATAACTATTGATAGTACAATTACTATTGACAATATAAGACAATAACTATAAACAATGCAATAACATATTCTGATAAATTTAATTAATGTATGAATATTCATGAACAAAGTTAAATTGTATTATTTTTATGATGATATATATGAAACAAAAGATTTCTTTTGCAGTACAGACTATGTAGAAACTTATTATGAGTACAACATTGTTTAAACAAACAAGGGAGACCCTGATCAGACAGTTCATGGAAGGAGCCCTCTGATCTGGGTCTGCTCTTTCAGCCAAAGCGTCAAAACATATCTATATGAAGTACAGGATTAACAGTCCTTTACCATATATGTTATTATCATGTCAAATGGCACATGCCGGTAATGGCATATTTTCAGATTAAAATGTTTGGGGTCAGTACTGCCAAAAATTTGCCGTATTGTCATCAGTCATTTGTGAATCTCTCAGTATTCAGGGTCCAAAGCCAGATACTATCTTATGTTAACCCTTAACTTCATATAGACTCATTTTAATGCATTGGTAAACAGAGCAGACCCAGATCAGACAGCTCCTTTCTGGAGCCCTTTTCACTAATCATGTTAAGAAAAAAAAATCTACGTATGCATATATTCACAAATGTTAAATAATATTTTTCCTGTGATTTTTTTCTTTACAAAAAGTGTTTGTATAATATTATGAAATGGGTCAACTTTCTTAATTTTTTTTAATGAAAATAAGACATTAGTAGACACTATATGTACGTAGAACAACAGACTTACAACTAAGATCAAATTTGATCATACAATGTTTAGTGAAGCAGGTCCTCTGTTTGCTCATATAATTTTTAAGCTCAATTAGAATCTGAAGTCTGCATGGCAAAAAATCCCATTTCAAGTTCAGTCAGTTAAAATTCATCAAGTCATAAATTTGTTTATGAATATTCATGAGGTAAAGGCTTATATTGGACCTCAAGGTCTAGGGTTTGAACCTTGTTACATAGGCATTCACTTAGTGTTGTTATGACTTACATATATGATGGAGTGTAGAAATGGATCTTCGTCACTTCAATTTTAAGTGATTTATAATTAACCAGTGTTTTCTCGCTTATTTAGGAAAAAAATTAATACAGTTACATGAATAAGCATTGCTTTAGTTAGATTGGGAATAACAAAATCCAAATGTCTGGTTCAAATTCCTCTAACATTATCTTGGGCTAAGTAATATTTACAGTCAGTGAATGCGGTAAAACAAAACATTCAAGTATACTTGTATGACAAAGATGATAAATATTGTTCATAAATAATAACCTTCATAGAAAATGATATGTAATGAAAATGAAATATTTGGGTATTTTTATGTGAAATGCCTGTACATATTTAAGTATCACTTAGCACAAAGTATGACTGATGGTCAATTCTATTAATAGGAATGAAGTACAAATGTAATTAAAATACATTGAACAAAATTATACAGGAATTTTAATGAAAAATACTTAGCTCTAAGTTTAACTTAAACTTATCTTGAATTTTTAAAACAAACATATTTCACTTTCCTCATTTTATGAAATATTCATCTGAATGATTTCTGAGTTAAAAAATATTTGCTTGGATATGTAATATGTAGATATTTTTCCTAGGGAAGCATGATTGACGATAGTTAAGCAATAATTAGCTCTATCAGGGGTTGGAAAAATTGGTGCAATCAAGATCCTAATCATCATCATACCTAAAGTAATTGCTTTACTCGCAGACAGTTAACTCGCACCCCAATACATCTTTGTACAATTAAATTTAATCAAATATAAATTTGATTTCTTTTTGTCTTTTTGTTCTTTTTTATACTGATCCCTCATGACAATTTCTGGGTTGGACCAGTACTCTGCACCTGAAGTTACTTGAAAAATTTGAGGGCTTTGTGCAAAACTATAGTAACTGTATATGTGTATAAAGAAGCAGTTACAATAGTGTTGCATCAAGTCCTCGAAATGTCTCTCCTTGCAATTTTCATATCCAGTTATATGATGAACTACTGTGTCATGACAGCACCCTAGCCACTTCTGATACAACTTTTTACATTTTATGGTATGATGCTATCAATCTGTCTGTCTGTCCGTCCATACACATTTCATTATGTGATTATGTGAATATTATTGTGAAGGTTATGTCCAACCTATTGGAACACCTTTTGTTAAACTGAATCGGTCTTGAGGAGTCATCCGTATAATTGTGTCTAAATTGCACACCATGATGCAACACTATACTTCAAGTTAAGAAAGAATTCAAGTTAAGAAAGGACATTCTTTTTAGCTCACCTGAGCACAACGTGCTCAAGGTGAGCTTTTGTGATCACCCTGCGTCCGTTGTCATGTATCGTGCATCGTCAACAATTTGCTTTAAACAACATCTCCTCTGAAACCACGGGACAGAATTTGATCACACTTGGTACAGATATTCCTTGGGTAACCCTCTACCAAAATTGCTAAAATTATTCTTATCCATAGAAAAACATGGTCGCCAGGGGCAGGGCTAATTTGCCTTATATGTACATAATGAAAACTTTAAACATCTCCTCTGAAACTGCTAGACAGAATTTGATTAAACTTGACAGGGATGATCCTTAGGTGAACCTTCACAAAAGCTGCTAAAATAAACTTGATCCATGTAGAACTCTGGTTGCCATGGCAACAGAAAGAGAAAAAAAATGAAAACTTTAAAAATCATCTCCTTCAAAATTACTGGCCATATTTCAAATTTTTTTGGTACAGATGTTCCTTGGGTTACTCTCTACCAAGATTGCTTAAATTATTCCCATCCGTAAATAAACATGGTCGCCAGAGGCGGGCTAATTTGCCTTATATGTACATTGAACTTTAAATGACATCTCCTCTTAAACCGCTGGACAGATTTTTATTTAACTTGGCAGTTGCGAAAAAAAACTTGATCCATGTTGAACTCTCAGGTTACCATAGCAATTGAAAGAAAAAAAAAACAAACTTGAAAAATCATCTCCTTCAAAACTACTGGCCTGATTTCAAAATGTTTTAGTACAGATATTCCTTGGGAAACCTTCTACTAACTGCTAACATTATTTCAATCCATAAAGAAACATGGCCGCCAGGGGTGGGGATTCTTTGCCTTAAATGTATATAGTGAAAACTTTACTGCTGCAAAACTACTGGCCCGATTTTAAGATGTTTTGGCACAGTTGTTCCTTGGTTAAACCTCTACCAAGATTGCTCCTTCAGAGCAGTGGTACTCAGGTGAGCAATATAGGGCCATCATGACCCTCTTGTTTTTCTTTCTTTCATTTTAACCTTTTACCTCATGTAGACTTGTTTTGGCGACTTGCCAACTTGGTTAACAGAGCAGACTGCAGACAGCTTCTTTCGGCAGCAGTCTGATCAGGGTCTTCCCTGTCTGCTTCTACAATATCATAGTTTAGATTATACACAATCCGCTTAGCAAAGAAAAGACCATTGTTGCTTATACCATTAAAGTTTAGTATTTAATTTTATTTCATATATCATTGTGCTCAAACAGCAGTTTCCAGTTTTGTATAGCCATCACGTATTTTTTTATATTTAACATGTTACATTATTATAACTTTTAGGCCGAATTACATCTCTCCACGTCGTGCTATTCTAGTGTGTTGAACTCGTTATTTTCAATTATTATTTGAAACAATTTTCTTGGTGTTAGACTACTAAAGTAATTTGTTCACAGTTTGTTCATTTGTTTGTTTGTTTTTTATTATAATCACGATTTACTAGCTGTCACTATAGGTCATATTATAAAAAGAACCTGACATGAATTGTCATTTCATACTAAATTTTTCTAAATGAATTTGTGCAAATGTTATTAAGCAAGCCTCTGGCAAGCTTAATAACATTATCAGAAACAAGTTTAGTAAAGTTTGATATGAAATAACAATTCATGTCAGATCATATATATATATGAAAATGAAAATGATCAGTATTTGAATCAAGCTTAAGGTAAAGTCCCTGTAGTGGTTCCACTACGTCTTAGACCACTTAACCTCTACCAAGATAACCAAGGTACCCTAATGAAACATTAGGAAACCTTTGTTATCTCCATGAAAGGCCATGAGGTCCATAATGAAGCAGAATCATTACAGGGACTTTTCCTTAAACAATTATAATTAATCCCCCGCCGCGAAGCGGGAGGGGGGTTATAGGAATGCCCTTCGTCCGTCCGTCCGTCAGTCCGTCCGTCAGTCCGTCTTCAAACTCGGCTAAAATGTTAACCTCATTGAGCTGATGTGCAGAAGGTATGAGGCGGTCACGCTGGCTCAAGGTCAAGGTCATACTTGAAGGTCAAATGTTATTTTCGTGTCCGCTCCATATCTCATGAACGCTTGGACACATTTCTTCAAACTCAGCTAAAATGTTAACCTCATAGAGCTGATGTGCAGAAGGCATGAGGCGGTCGCGCTGGCTCAAGGTCAAGGTCATCCTTGAAGGTCAAATGTTATTTTCGTGCACGCTCCATATCTCATGAACGCTTGGATACAGTTTCTTCAAACTCGGCTAAAATGTTAACCTCATTGAGCTGATGTGCAGGAGGCATGAGGCGGTCACGCTGGCTTAAGGTCAAGGTCATCCTTGAAGGTCAAATGTTTAAGCCTCCACATTTTCATGTCATCTCGATATCTCGTGATTTATTGTATTCGGTAAATAATAGTATGTCATGTTCACAATCATACAAATTATGTCATGATATATAAAGTTTTTAATTGAGTTACACATGTATTTTGTGGTTACCTAACACATCCTATACTTCATTGATGTTCACTTTTTGTACTGTTTCCCATGTAAAACTTGTCAGTAAGCTTTTAATATATGTGCCTCCGAATTCTGAGATTCATACATAACTCCGGAAAGTTAAATTGTCTTAAACTGATCTTCTATGTCTGCTACAACCATGCCAGGTTAAGGTGAACATAATCCTATGACCAAACAAATTCTAATATTTGGCCAGCGGCGGGGGATATAGCTGTCCTTTGGACTGCCTTGTGACTATTGTTTTCATGTGGTTGCTATGTGACAAAGCAGTATTACATGGGATAGTAATGCTATATGCATTAAAAATAAATAAATAGACCCAAATCATTGGCAGCAGACTTAACAGGTTATCTACTCTAGATATTCCTCAAGCAGAGAGGGCTTTTAAGGGCGCCATGGTCCAGTGTTAAAATACAAAACTGAGGATCCGACAGTTATTGGTTCAAAACCATTTTAGGCAAAGATTTTCCATATCATTCCTAGGAGCAAAGTACTGGTCCAACCCAGGAACTTTTGAGAGGGATTAGTAAGTTGTAAGAACTCGTTTCCCAATTGATGCTAAAATAAACAAGTTTATACTAACTAAAGAAGGCTAACTGATCATAACATTTTAAGAAGAAGAATGTCATTTAGGTATACAGTGGATATTTTAGTATTGCCCTTATTTTCTTCCACACGGAAAATCTTGAGTTCTCATGATAGTGCATGTATTATTACAGGATGACATTGTTTGATTTTATAGAGTGAAACTAAATGCACTGGTTTGGAAAAAAATTCTAACCAAACATAAGCTTTTTTAATAATGAAAGAGTTTTTAATTTTATTTTTGCATATGAGTTTCATAAGTTAATTTAATATTTTGGGTATTAGAAATTTATCATTTATTATATAAGTAGAATTTCATAAAAAAAAATTCATAACAAAAAAGTTCCTATATCTACTGTACAGAGAATTTTTTAAAACATTTTTAGATCAGCTAAAACACATTTCTTTGTGTGCACAATTAGATATATTTGCTGAGAAATTTATTCCAACCAGGAAAATAGTGATAAATATTAATATAGTTTTAACTATGGCTTAGTTTTTACGCTGCTCATTAATGCTTGACTGTTAATACTGAGATTCCAGCTAGATACATGATTTCTCCCTGGTAGTATTCCAGCTAGATACATGATTTCTCCCTGGTAGTATTCCAGCTAGATACATGATTTCTCCTGGTAGTATGGTTTAAAACCTTGACCATACTGAAAGATATTCTCATGCTGGTTTTACTCAGTATGCAGTAGGATCTTACTCGTCTCTGGCCCCGTGTTCTAAAAATTATCATGGGTATAAAATTGCACTCATCCACTCGCCCTGGCTGAAAATATTAATGAAAGGTGAGTGAAAAAAAAAAAAAGAACAGTTTTGTGTTTTGTGTCATTCCTTGATTTTAATATCCCAAATTTTGGAAGGGCTAGGCAGGGCGAGTGAAAATTTTAGGAATTTTACACCCCTGAAAATACTTAGTAAGTAAGTAGGTCTGAACTTAGAAGTAAAGAGGATAGCAATTATTTGTCATAAACCATTGTCTCTCATTTGGTCCACATACTTGAAATGTTTGTACAAATTTCTTTTAACCCTTTCCCTCATAGAGGAAACCATAAAAAGACCTATGCGAACAGCATAAAACCAGATCAGCCTGCGAGTAACTCGCCGGCTGATCAGGTTTTTTGCTGTTCGCTGCTCCTCAGTGGTCTGGAAATGAGGACTTTATAATAAAATTTGGTAAGGTTTAACTGTGGTCTTCTGCAGATCAGGCTTTATGTGGTACCTACTGAGTGTGTCAAAATGACTCTATTATGAGGGAAAGGGTTTAGAACATCATCATGGCCACAGTTTGAGGTTGAAAATTATACAGGACAGTTTTTCAAGAACACGGGACCAGGTTGTTTGCAGGCTGGTTTGGGTTTAAACTGTTTGCCTAATTATATAATTGCATTGTCAAGGGGCTGACTGTTTGAAGTGACTGGATGTGAATTCCTAATCATGCCTAATATTTTTCAGGGTGTTTGCTGTTTGTGTTAACCTTTAACCTTGTTACCATGACGGCAAATGGTAATTATAGAACATGTGACAGAGGAAGTAAGTATTTTTTATAGTCTTTTGTCTTAAATGATACAATGTGCAAAAGGATTATTTTCATGATCCTAGTTGTGTGTTTGTTTAAAGAAGTATAAACAGAAATTTATTGTAAATAAAAGGACAAGGAAGATAGTGCAATTTATCCTTCTTCAATTTAGAGAAGGTTTAAAATTGGGCAATGTCCTTTTATGTGTATTTTTTAAGGAATAATAATAACCTCATAATTATGCTTAACAACTGAAAAAATTGCGATAGAAGAAATGAATATCATTTGCTGTAACAAAAATCTGCACTTTTAGGATGATTTTATTGTCAAGATATTTACAAAATACTTCTAAGCAAGTTGTAAATATACATTTGAGAAAAGGGTCACAACATAAGCAAAGGCCTCAAGTTTGTTTGTTGGGTTTAACGTGCTGTCGAAAGTATTTCAGTCATTTGGAGACAATGTCTACATGAGACAGATATCGTGCTGCCACACTGCAGTATCACACTGTAGACATGTGGTATGTTACCACACCCAGTCATATTATCCTGATACCGGGCCAACCAGTCCTGCAACTACCCTTATATGCTGAGCGCCAATCAAGGCTATACCAGTACCATTTTTTACGACTATGGTATGTTGTAGGTGGGGATCAAACCCATCAACTCCCAATTTCAAGGCAGATGTGCTAATTTACTTCCATATAATGATCAGGGGTTTCGCTGGCTCACACTGAATACACAAAAAGTTTCAACTTCCTTTGTTGTCGATGTAACAATTTTAGTGAGATAAACATTTTCAACATAGCATTTAACATAAAAAACAAGTGGCTGGGTTTCAAACCTATGACCGGTAAAGGCCTCAAGCACTGGTTGGTCAGTGTTAGAATATGGGACTTGGTGTGGTATCTTGCCACTTGCCTATATTATGCTTGGTTTCTAGATGATACATGTATTGAGAATAACGCTAAACACTCCAATGGTAACATGTCTCTACAGGATCATCTTAACTCAAACTGTAATTAGCCCTAGACTTTATATTTTTTGGCAGTTGACTTTTCAATGTACAAATTTAATGAATTAATATTTCTAATACATATTAATAACTATTTACACGTTTCGTATTATACAGTTTACAATAAGTGTCCTTAAGTGACGTACACTCAGCCCCAGATACTCAGGTATCTTAGGTATTGGTCTATTATAAAATTTAGTATGTTAATTGATGTGTGTATCCTGATAATGTCAACACACAAAATTCATGTGAGAAGAGATATCAGTTTTTTAGTACGTCAGTTTTTTTAGAGATTAAATTTAAGTTCCATAGCAAGTATATAAACTATTGTCTCTACTTTCTCACATCATCAGTTTTTGTTTGTTTACCTACTTGCTTAGGTTAAATGTCCAACTGACAGTATTTCAGTCATTTAGACATATTGGCTCTCATGTTATAATGAAGTGCGTTTTAATGGATCAACACTGTAATAAATTAGTGCTTCGACATTCAGATACATTGTCTTCCACTATGATGGACTGTGTTTAACCATGCTTAACCAGTTCAGTCTTAATTGCACTGTGATGGACCACGTTTAACCAGTTCAGTTTGAAAGCAGTTACTGTAAAACCTCCATAAATGGTACCTCTAAGCAATGGCTACCTCTTGGTGGAAACAGTAATTACCCCCCCCCCCTCCTTATTTGTTTTACCTTGACAGCAGTCAACACCTCTGTTCAGCAACACCTGTCTGCAGCAACACTTTCCTGTGACTCCGGCAGGTGTTGCTGCTGAGAGGTTTCAAAGTGCTACCACCTTATGTTTAAGGTCCCTGAGAACAACAAACAATACAAAACCTGATCAACTGGTCAGTTATTTGCAGGCAGATCTGGTTCTATGCTAGTCATAATGATCATTCCTTAAATGGTAGAAAGAGATGAGAGGTCACTGAAAGGTCACTCATCTCTTTTTTGTTAGGAAATGAATAAAAATTATCTATGGAAAACTTAAAAATTGAAAACTAAGATATCCTAAGATATCCTAAGATATTGCTTTTATTTTTTAACCGTTTTAAAAAAAAACCAAAAAAATTTAAATATAGATATCTGGAGGTCAGCTATGGTCACTTATCACCTTTAATCTGAACAATTCATAAATAAACATCTAGTCTACTGATCAGTCCAAAAAAGAAAGTTATTGTGAACTTTGTAACCAGCTGACCAATGTTTGTCAGATATCATTCAGTAGCACTCATGTAAACTCTAAGTTTTTAATCTTTAATTTGTAACACCAAATATATATATGTGGAAATTATTGATTTTCTTAGCATGGTTATCTAAACCCTATGCCTAGTTCCTTTATTGACTGAGTATATGTAAAAACCATTAAACATGATTAATGATGGAAAAAATAAAGATAACCCCAAAATAATTCAGCCTTGTGTTTGATAAATTATTACATTGTTTTATATTGTAGCATATCCTAAGATACCACCTATTACTGAACCATGTGACAATGCAGTGTAAGTCATTTATAGAGCTATCGACACTCTGCCGACACTCTGCCGATAGTATTTTAGTCATTTAGGGATTTGTCAACAAGAGAGAGATATAAGGCTGTCTTACTGTGAGCCAGCCAGTCCTGAAACTATGAATACGTGCTTAATTCCAAGCTATACCACAACATGTACCATTTTTAGCT
>CM037788.1:13655454-13669887 GCA_021229015.1 Solen grandis | reverse complement strand
TTTTTTTTTTTTTATTTTTTTTTTACTTTTTTTGTGAACGGCATATCACCATGAAAAGAAAAAGTCACATTTCTGATTTTTTTTTACCAGTTTTGTCCTAAGATTGAATTTGATCCTAACGTTGAGAAAATTTTCATTTTTGTCTTAGTTTTGCCGCTAGGTGGCGTTTTGTAAAAAGGGACTAAGGGCTAATAACTCTGTTATTTGGGGGTCCGATTCGAATGTGGTTTTTTGCATTGTGTTCCCTTGTCAAAAACTTAAAAAAAATTGATACGATTCAATTATTTGCGTATATAAAACTTTCTTTGCTACAGGAGGTTGAAAGTTCGAATCTCGAAAAAAACGATGAAAATAAAGGTAGGTCTACAAAAATGTCCCCATTTTTTCAGAGATGAGATAGGAGAATTTTGTTTTGTTGCATTTTGATTCGCAAGAATATACGCCAAAAATTATGGTGGGGCGATTTTGAGAAATGCATGGTTTGTCCACAGTACGCGGTCAAATATAACCAATATTTTCGAAAAATCAACATTTTAAAAGAATGACTTTTAAGGTTATTTGCGGGCTCCTGACTTTATTTTTTATTCAATCTTCATCATTTTTTCACTGTTAATGCATTTTCATAAAACAAATAAAATCATAGAAAAAAATCACCCATCATATGCAAAGGTCAAGGTCATATACCAAATTTTATTTTTATTTATCGGCATAAAATAGCTCCAAATCTAAAAATATTTTATAGAAAGTTATGAACAAAAGTTTTAGTCTGTGAAGAGATCTTTCCATTGGTGTTTAGCTTTTGAAGATCGGACTTCATTTGATCAAATGACCACAGCCCAAATTTTGATCCTCTTATCAAACAATTGTATATCAATATGTTTCCTCTTTTTTTGCTGCCCCTGACTTTAATTTTTGTTCAGTCTTCATTATTATTTCATGTTTATGCATTTTATTAAAACAAATAAATTCATAGAAAAAAATCAAGCATAATATGCAAAGGTCAAGGTCTATACTAATTATTTATTATTTTTATCGGCATAAAATAGCTCCAAATCAAAAAATATTTTATAGAAAGTATATGAACAAAGTATTAGTCTGTGAAGAGATCTTTCATTAATGTTTATTTTTTGAGATCGGACTTCATTTGATCAAATGACCACAGTCCAAAGTTTGACCCTCTTATCAAACAATTGTTATATCCTAGGGTTTCCCCTTTTTTGCTGCTCCGACTTTATTTTTTTTCAATCTTCACCATTATTTCACTGTTTATGCTTTTTTATAAAACAAATAAAATCATAGAAAAAATCAAGTATATATGCAAAGGTCAAGGTCATATACCAATTATTATTTTTTTTTATCGGCATAAAATAGCTCCAAATCTAAAAATATTTTATAGAAAGTATATGAACAAAAGTTTTGTCTGTGAAGAGGTCTTTCCATTGGGGTTTGTTTTTGAAGATCGGACTTGATTTGGTCATTTTACGGCGTCCAAGTTTTGATCCTCTTTAGAACAATTGTAAATCAGTTTTTATGCTTCAAATTGTGTTATATAAGGAATAGAATGTTTAAATAGTGCGACTTATACTTGATTGAACCAAAATTTGGGCATTGCTGGGTTTAACCTAATAGTAAATTTAATCGTTTGGTTCTCTTTTTGCCGCTTGGGGGGGCAAAATTAGCTTGAACAATTTTTAAAAATTTTAAAAAAAAATAAAAAGTTTGATTTTTATGCGTTTTTTTTTTGCATTCTGTTCTTCGGTGACATTTAATTTGAAATGACACAAAAAAGATAATGCGATATTTCATGAAAATGATAGTAATTCAAAGCAACAGGGTTTGTTCGTAATAGTGTTGACTGGCATTTTTGCATTTGGGCGTGTGTATTTTATACTGTTGGGTTTTTCGTTTGCAATTGTTGTTTATCGAATACAATTTTTCATTTTTTTCTCCATCATAAAGCTAAACCACTTATAACATTTCAGTACCGAAGTCCGGGAAAAAAATGTTTTCTAGTTTTTCGACTACATAACAGCAGGTTTAAACTCAAAAGTATTCTTCTTGGTAAAAAGGATGGATTATACATTGCGGGCAAAAAAATGTTTGAATTTATCATGTTAAAAAGTATTCAACAAGCCATTTTTAACGAAGAAATATTTTTTCGAATCAGGGGATTTATGAACTGAATGCAATTGCTTTCATGAAAAATGATGATATCGCGATTTATAACTGACAGGTAATACTCAACATACTCTCTTGGGTAGTAAAAAAGTCTGCTTATACATTGCGCAGAAAACGTTTCAAAGTCAATGTTTACGTATCAACAAACATTTTAAAAGAAGAAATGTTTTTCGAATCATGCGCCCCGTGACTGATTGGGAAATTGCTTTCATGGAAACGATGATTATTTGCGACTACTTTTAAAAAATTGGTAAAAACTCAAAAAAATTTTTTTTGGGTTAAAAAGTCTTCTTTAACATTGTGACAAAAATGTTTGAAGATCGCGGGTTTTTCATTATAAACAAACCATTGAACGAAAAAAATATTTTTCGAATATGCGGGCTCGTGAACTTAATGGAATTGTTTTGCGAAAAACCCATTTATTATCGCGTTTGCGATTTTTTAGTTAGGTTTTGCATCGCTTGCGAAAAAACCTATTGTTCTTCTTCTGTTTTATTTTATTAGGTTTTCGATTCGCTTGCGAAACCTATTGTTCTTCTTCTGTTTTATTTTTATTATTATTATTTTTCTAACCCTTTTTTGTGAACGGCATATCACCATGATAGAAAAAAGCCACAATTATGAAATTTTTACCAGTTCCTTATATTTATCTGACTGTGATCCTAAACGTTGAGGAAAATTTTCATTTTTGTCTTATTTTTGCGCTAGGGGGCGCTTTGAAAAAAATCAACAAATGCTAATAACTCTGTAATTTGAGGTCCGATTCAGATGTGGTTTTTTGCATTGTGGTTCCTTGTCAAATCCTAATCAAATATGATAGGTTTCAAAAATCTGCGTATATAATACTTTTTGACTACGGAAGGTTGAATGTTCGAACTTCGCAAAAAAAACAGTGAAAATGGGAGTAGGTCTACAAATAAAAGTGACCATTTTTATTGGAATTGAGGATAAAATAATTTTGTTTGTTGATATGATTTGCGACATATTACGCACAAAATATATGGGGTGGGCGAATTCGGGAAAATGCATGGTTTGTCCACAGTACGCGGTCAAACTTAACCAAATTTTCGAAAAATCAACATTTTCAAAGCATGAACTGTTAGATTATTTTTTGCAGCTCTGACTTTATTTTTAGTTCAATTTCTATGAAATTTTTCATTTAATGTAAAACTATGTTCTTAAGTGTCACATAATATTAAAACGTAAAAAATGCATTGTAAAGGTCAAGGTATATTAGGATAATTGTATATCAATTCGGCTTGAAATAGCTCAAAATCAAAAAAAATTCAAAAAACAATATATGAACAAAAGATTTAGTATTAGAAAAGTTCTTTCTAATGATGTTTAGATTTTGAAGTTCGGACTTGATTTGGTCATTTTACGGCAGTCTGAAGTGTGATCCTTTTTTTATTATTTTTCCAATTCCACCCATTTTTGTGTCCAGCGTAGCGACCAGATGAGAAAAGCTACAGCTATGAAATTTTGGGGCATGAGTCATCTTTATCAGAACATGTGCCTAAATGGTCAAACTTTTCACATTTATTTCTGATTTAGCCACTAGGGGGCGCAATGCATGTAATCACTGTTTTGCTAAGTAAGATCGGACTTGATTGTGGTCATTTTACGGCAGTCCAAGTTTTGATCCTCTTTAGAAAAATTTTGTAAATCAGTTTTTATGCTTCAAATTGTGATATTTAAGGAATAGAATGTTTGACTAGTGCGACTTGTATACTTGTTTTGAACCATTTGCTGCATTGCTAGGTACCTAATAGTAAATTTTAATCAGTTTGGTTCTCATTTTGCCGCTTGGGGGCGATTAGCTTGAAATCACTATTAATAATTAAAAAAAAATGAAGTCTGATTTTTTGCGATTTTTTTTTTGCATTCTGTTCTTCGGTGACATCAATTTGAAATGACACAAAAAAGATAATGCGATATTTCATGAAAATGTAGTAATTCAATGCAACAATTGTTCGTTATAGTGTTGAGTGGCATATTGCATTGTCGTGTGTCTTTTATACTGGTGTTTGTCGTTTTCAATTGTTGTTTATCGAATACAAACTGTCATTTGTCTCCATCATAAAAAAAAACACACATATACATTGCTAGTAACCGAAGTCCGTAAAAAAAGTTTTTCAAGTCTACGACTACATAACAGACAGGTAATACTCAAAAGTATTTCTTCTTGGTAAAAAGTCTGATTATACATTGCGACAAAATGTTTGAAAGATCACTGTTTACAGTATTCAACAAGCATTGAACGAAGAAATATGTTTTTCGAATCATGCGAATCATGAACTGAATGGAAATGCTTCATGAAAATGATGATACAGCGATTTCATAACTGACAGGTAATACTCAACAATACTCTCTTGGGTAAAAAGTCTGCTTAAACATTGCGACATGAAACGTTTCAAAGGATCACTGTTAACAGTATCACAAGCAACTTGAACGAAGGAAATGTTTTACGAATCATGCGATCGAGAATGAATGGAATTGCTTTCATGAAACCGATGATATCGCGACTACATAACTGACAGGTAATACTCAAAAATCTTCTTTTGGGTAAAAAGTCTTCTTGAACATTGCGACAAAAGTGTTTGAAAGATCGTGTTAACATTATAATACAAGCCATTGAACGAAGAAATATTTTTCGAATCATGCGACTCGTGAAACTGAATGGAATTGCTTTTGCGGAAAACCGATGATATCGCGATTGCGATTCTAGTTATTATTATTTTTCTAACCCTTTTTTTGTGAACGGCATATCACCATGATAGAAAAAAGCCACAATTATGAAAATTTTTACCAGATCCTTATAATTATCTGATTTTGATCCTAACGTTGAGAAAATTTTTCATTTTTGTCTTATTTTGCCGCTAGGGGGCGCTTTGAAAAAATCAAACAAATGCTAATAACTTGTTATTGAGGTCCGATTCAGATGTGGTTTTTTGCATTGTGTTCCTTGTCAAAAGCCTAATCAATATGATGGTTTCAAAAATCTGCGTATATAGACTTTTTGACTCGGAAGGTTGAAAAGTTCGAAATTCGCAAAAAAACAGTGAAAATGTGGGTAGGTCTACAAAAAAAGTGCCCATTTTTATTGGAATTGAGATAAAAAGAATTTTGTTTGTTGCATATGATTTGCAAGACATATACGCACAAAATATATGGAGTGGCGGAATTCGAAAATGCATGGTTTGTCCACAGTATGCGGTCAAACCTAACCAAATTTTTCGAAAAATCAACAATTTCAAAAGCATGACTTTTAAGGTTATTTGCAGCTCCTGACTTTATTTTTTATTCAATCTTCATCATTTTTTCATGTGTCATGCATTTTTTTATAAAACAAATAAAATCATGAAAAAAAAAGTCACCATAATTTGCAAAAGGTCAAGGTCATTACCAATGTTTTATTATTTATATCGTCATAAAATAGCTCAAATCTAAAAAATATTTTATGAAAGTATATGAACAAAAGTTTTAGTCTGTGAAGAGATCTTTCCATTAATGTTTAGTTTTTGAAGATCGGACATCATTTAATCAATGACCACAGTCCAAAGTTTGATCCTCTTATCAAACAATTGTATATCCATATGTTTCCTCTTTTTTGCTGTTCCTGACTTTATTTTTTGTTCAATCTTCATCGTTATTTCACTGTTTATGCATTTTTATAAAACAAATAAAATCAAAGAAAAAATCAAGCATAATATGTAAAGGTCAAGGTCATATCCAATTTTTATTATTTTTATCGGACAAATAGCTCCAAATCTAAAAATATTTTATAGAAAGTATATGAACAAAATTTTTAGTCTATGAAGAGATCTTTCCATTGGTGTTTAGTTTTGAAGATGGGACTTCATTGGATCAAATGACCACAGTCCAAAGTTTGATCCTCTTATCAAACATTTGTATATCCATATGTTTCCTCTTTTTTGCTGCTCCTGACTTTACTTTTTGTTCAATCTATCATTATTTCACTGTTTATCCATTTTATAAAACAAATAAAGTCATAGGAAGAAAATCAAGCATAATATGCAAAGGTCAAGGTCATATACCAATTATTATTATTTATATCGGCATAAAATAGCTCCAAATCTAAAATATTTTATAGAAAGTATATGAACAAAATTTTTAGTCTGTGAAGAGATCTTCCATTGGTGTTTAGTTTTTGAAGATCGGACTTCATTGATCAAATGACTACAGTCCAAAGTTTGACCCTCTTATCAAACAATTGTATATCCATATGTTTCCTTTGTTTTGCTGCTCTGACTTTATTTTTTGTTCAATTTATCATTTTTCATGTTTATGCATTTTTTTATGATACAAATAAAATCATTGAAAAAAATCAAGCATAATATGCAAGGTCAAGGTCATATACCAAATTTTGTTATTTTATTGGCACAAAATAGCTCCAAATCTAAAATATTTTATAAAAAGTATATGAACAAAAGTTTATTTTGTGAAGAGATCTTTCCATTGTGTTTAGTTTTGAAGATCGGACTTCATTTGATCAAATTACCACAGTAAAAATTTACCCTTTTATAAAACAATTGTAAAGCGAATGTTTCCTCTTTTTTGCAGGACTGACTTTTTTTTTGTTAAACTCTTCTCATTTTTTCACTGTTTATGCATTTAAATAATACAAATAAATCATAGTAAATAACGATGAAAATATTGCAAAGGTCAAGGTCTTTATACCGATAATGTTATTTTTATCGGCACAAAATAGCTTCAAACCTAAAAATGTTTTATAGAAAATATATGAACAAAGTTTTAGTTGTGAAGAGATTTTTCCCATCGGTGTTTAGTTTTTGAAGATCGGACTTCATTAGATCAAATTACAACAGTCCAAAGTTGATCCTTTATCAAAAAATCAATTCCAGTATGTTACTCAAAAGTTTATTTCAGGTGGATATTTTGTGATTCGTGTCTTGTCAAAGTCGAAATAACAAAAAATATGGCACGTTTTCTTTTTTTTCGCTTTTTTGGCCAAGACATAAAGGGCACATGATTGCGTTATTTCCCCTTTACCCCTTTAAAGGGGTAGTACACGAAAAAAAGAAAAAGGCAGATTAAGCCATCTTAATTTACTGCATTTCTAAGACCAAATTGCAATATGTAAATAATTTTGTTTATCATATTCCGCTAAGGGGCAATTTGCTTGATATCGGGAAGAAAGTCCGGAGGAGCTAATGTCAAACCCCCGGTGTCATTTTCGTCGTTGTCGTCGTGAACAAAACCCTTTTAAACCCGGCTTATATTTTTTATATTCTAAGAGATAGAGCTTAGATATTTTAACATGTAGATAGCCAATTTCAAGAAATTTTCATTGGGAAAATTGACTTTTGGCTTGTGACCTTGACCTTGGAGGGTTTTACCACTTTTCAAAAACTAAATCTTAGACAAAAAGTGTTGTTACGGCAAGCTTGTTGTCTTCTGACCAAATCTTGTTGTTATAACTAAGAAAGTTTATATTCTTGTTGAAAGCCGATAAATTGATAAATTAAGGACCAAAAACCTGATTTTTTCTATGGCTATAGAAGGTTAAATGTTTGAAACCCTTTCATAGACTTTGCAGCCTTGTGTGGGTTATGAAAACATTTCTTTTGAATCATCTTCACTTTGTAACAAATTTTGTACCCAGTCGATTAAAGCTTAAATCTTTTAATAAATCACATAATTATGGCACCTTTTTTTCCTAAAAGCAGCAATTTTGTATTTTTAAGTATCAACAAACGCTAGAAATTTATTGCTTTTGTAAAACAATTTTGTGATTTGCAATGTTTGGAAAAGAATGAGATTGAATTTCGAAAACGATGATATCGCAATTCTAATTGCGATTCTAGTTTTTTTATTATTTTTCTAAAACCCTTTTTTGTTAACGGCAAATCTCGTGATCAGAAAAGCCAAAATTTATGAAATTTTAATCAGGTTTTACCACGTATTTGAAGATGATCCTAACGTGAGAAATTTTCATTTAGGGTTTTAAACTTTTTCCGCTAGGGGGCGTTTTGTATGAAATTTATAAATGGCTAATAACTCAGTTATTTGAGGTCCGATTAAATGCGGTTTGTGCATTGTTCTTTTTGTTTGGGCCTCAAAAAATATGATAGATTTTGAGGGTACGTGTCGCTGAAAGTTTATTGAGCTTTAGAAGGTTGAATGTTCAAACCTCGAAAAAAACTGCGAAAATTGAGGGTGGTCTACAAAAAAACCTATCCATTTTTGTTAGAGATCAGATAGAAGAGTTCTGTTTGCTGCAAATGATTTGAAAGACATATACGCACAAAATATATGGGGTGGCGAATTTAAGAAATGAAGGTTTGTCTCTAAAAAACGGTCAAACTTCACTAAATTTTGGGAAAAAAATAAATTTTCAAAACAGTTTTTTGTCGCTCCTGACTTAATTTTAGTTCTTTTCTTCGTGATATTTTACAATTTATGTTTTGTTATGTTTAAAAGGGGCCTCAAATTAAAAGTAAAAAATAAATGAAAAGGTCAAGGCATATTACGATTATTGTGTTTTTATTCGGCCCCAAAGAGCTCCAAAACTACAAATTTTTCATTGAAAGTATATGAACAAAAGTTTTAGTTTTCAAGAGCTCTTTCCGTGATGTTAAGTTTTTGAAGATCGGGTTGAATTGGTTGAGTTAGGCAGAAAGGCGAAAAGTGTATTTTTAAAACGAAATTGAAACGCGTAGTTTCATGAATTTGGTCAAAAATTATGATTTCTTCAGGATTAAGACACTGAAAAGTGAAGTGATGTATACTGAAAGGGAATTTTTGTTTGGTCACGTGATTTTGACGTCATGCTATTTTGCAAGAATTATTAAAAAATCATAAAAAATCGGCAAGTTGACGTATGAATTTAAAAATTTTTGAGAATGCCGGCCTACGGTGTGCAAAAAGTCCTGAAATTTCAGATGATTCCTTCAACAAATGGCAAAATTCATGTTTATCGGAAAAGGGCTTGTACACGAAAATCTAGCAAGTTGAAGTAAAAAAAGAAGGGGGGTTTTGGGTTGGTTACCTCTACCCGGGTTCCACGCAGGAAATACTGCCGTGTTGAAAGGTGAATTGCGATGCGTTTTTTGAGAGAATGAGGTGATTTTTAGGATGAAATTGTGTACACCAGACGATAAGCAT
The DNA here is from genome assembly GCA_021229015.1 of Solen grandis. Classification (NCBI taxonomy): domain Eukaryota; kingdom Metazoa; phylum Mollusca; class Bivalvia; order Adapedonta; family Solenidae; genus Solen; species Solen grandis. Next base: position 13,660,560 of record CM037788.1, on the reverse strand, counting down.
ATTCCCTTTGTCTTACGGCTTTCTCCAAACTTTTATTATTGGGGTTTTCGCACCTCGCAGTGCGAAAACCTATTGTTAGGTTTCGCATCGCGGGCGAAAACCTATTGTTCTTCTTCTGTTTTATTTTTTTTTTTTTTTTTAGGTTTTCGCACCTGCAGTGCGAAAACCTATTGTTCTTCTTTCTTTTTTTATTTTTTTAGGTTTTCGCTCGCTGGCGAAAAACCTATTGTTTTCTTCTGTTTTTTTTTTAGGTTTTCGCATCGCTTGCGAAAACCTTTGTTTTCTCTGTTTTATTTTTTTTTTTTTTTTATTATTTTTCTAACCTTTTTTTGTGAACGGCATATCACCATGTAGAAAAAAGTCACATTTGATTTTTTCCCCACTTTTGTCCGGGATCTGAATTTGATCCTAACGTTGAAAAATTTTCATTTTTGTCTTAGTTTTGCCGTAGGGGGCGTTTTGTAAAAGTTACAAGGGCTAATAAAAATCTGTTATTTGAGGGGCCGATTCAAATGCGGTTTTTTGCATTGTGTTCCTTGTTAGAAATTAATAAAATATGATAGTTACAAAAAAAATTTCGTATATAAATTTCGTGCCCACGGAGGTTTAATGTTCGAATCTCGAAAAAACGGTGAAATGAGGGGAGGTCTACGAAAAAAGTCCCCTTTGATTCAGAGATGGAGAGGGGAATTTGTTTGTTGCATATGATTTGCAAGACATATAGCACCCAAAAAATATGGTGTGGCAATTTTGAGAAATGCATGATTTGTCCCCCGTTCGCGGTCAAAATAACCAATATTTTCGAAAAATCAACATTTTAAAAGCATGACTTTAAGGTTTTTGCAGTCCTGATTTTTTTTTTATTCACCTCATCATTTTTTCACTGTTAATGCATTTTTAAAAACAAATAAAATTAGAAAAAAAATCACCTATTTAAAATGCAAAAGGGCAAGGTCATAACCAATTATTATTATTTATATCGGGATAAATTTGCTCCAAATCTAAAATATTTTTGAAAGTATAGAACAAAAGTTTTAGTCTGTGAAGAGATTTTCCATTAATGTTTAGTTTTGAAGATCGGACTTATTTGATCAAAAGACCACAGTCCAAAGTTTGTCCTCTATCAAACAATTGTATATCCATATGTTTCCACTTTTTTGCTGTTCCCGACTTTTTTTTTTGTTCTCTTCATCGTTATTTCACTGTTTTTTGCATTTTTATAAACAAATAAAAATCAATGAAAAAAAATCAAGCAAAATGTAAAGGTCAAGGTCATATCCAATTATTATTATTTTTATCGGGACAAAATAGCTCCAAAACTAAAATATTTTAGAAAGTATATGAACAAAAGTTTTGTCTATGAAGAGATCTTTCATTGGTGTTTTGTTTTTTAAATCGGACTTCATTTGATCAAATGACCCAGTCCAAAATTTGATCCTCTTTTCAAACATTTGTATACCATATGTTTCCTTTTTTGCTGCTCCCCGACTTTACTTTTTGTTAATCTTATCATTTATTTCAGTTTATCCATTTTAATAAAAAAAATAAAGTCATAGGAAGAAAATCAAGCATAATATGCAAAGGTCAAGGTCATTACCAATTATTATTTTTATATCGGATAAAATAGCTCCCAAATCTAAAAAAATTTTATAGAAAGTATATGAACAAAAGTTTTTTGTTTTCGAGGGATCTTTCCATTAATGTTTAGTTTTGAAGATCGGACTTCTTTGATCAAATGACCCCAGTCCAAAGTTTGATCCTCTTATCAAACAATTGTATATCCTTTGTTTCCCTTTTTTGCTGCCTGACTTTATTTTGTTTTCAAACTTCATCATTATTTCACTGTTTATGCATTTTTATAAAACAAATAAAATATAGAAAAAAATCAAGCTAATATGCAAAGGTCAAGGTCATATACCAATTATTATTATTTTTTTTTTCGGCTCCAAATAGCTCCAAAACAAAAAATATTTCATTGAAAGTATATGAACAAAAGTTTTAGTTCTTGAATAGCCTTTCCATTTGTTTTTTAGGTTTTGAAGATCGGACTTGATTTGGTCATTTTACGGCAGCCCAAAGGTTTGTCCTCTTTGAATAATTGTAAATCATTTTTTTAAGCTTCAAATTGTGATATATAAGGGATAGAATGTTTGACTAGTGCGACTTGTATACTTGTTTGAACCATTTTCTGCATTGCTAGGTACCTAATGTAAAATTTTAATCAGTTTTGGTTTCATTTTCCCGCTTGGGGCGATTAGCTGAAATCACTTTTAATAATTTAAAAAAAAAATGAAGTCTGATTTTTATCGATTTCTTTTGCATTCTGTTCTTCGGTGACATCAATTTGAAATGAACAAAAAAGATAAGCGATATTTATAAAAAGATATAATTCAATGCAACAGTTGTTCGTAATAGTTTTGACTGGATTTGCATTGTCGTGGTCATTTTATACTTTTTGTCGTTTCAATTTTGTTATCGAATACAATTGTCATTTGTCCCTCTAAAGCAAAAACAACATATAACATTGCAGTACCCGAAGTCCGTAAAAAATGTTTTCAAGTTTACAATAACAACAGACAGGTAATACTCAAAAGTATTCTTCTTGGTAAAAAGTCTGATTATACATTGCGACAAAAATGTTTGAAGGGTCACTTTTTAAACGTATTCAACAAGCATTGAACGAAAAAATATGTTTTTCGAATCTGCGATCATGAACTGAAGGGAAATTTGCTTTATGAAAATGATGATTCGCGATTCATAACTGACAGGTAATATCAACAATACTCTCTTGGGTAAAAAGTCTGCTTAAAATTGCGACAGAAATTTTTCAAAGATCACTGTTACAGTATCAACAAGCAATGAACGAAGAAATGTTTTTCGAATCATGCGACTCGTGAACTGAATGGAAGCTTTCATAAAAAACCGATGAATCGCGACTACATAACTGATAGGTAATACTCAAAAATCTTCTTTTTGGTAAAAGTTTTAAACATTGCGACAAAAGTGTTTGAAAGATCGCTGTTAACATTATAAACAAGCCATTGAACAAAAGAAATGTTTTCGAATCATGCGACTCGTGAATTAATGGAATTGCTTTGCGAAAACCGATGATATCGGGATTGCGATTCTATTTGGTTTTCGCACCTCGCATGCGAAAACCTATGTTCTTCTTTGTTTATTTTTTTTTTTTTTTTTATTATTTTTTAACCTTTTTTTGTGAACGGCATATCACCATGATAGAAAAAAGTCACATGTATTTAAATTTTAATCAGTTATTACCACGTATTTGAACTTGTCCAAACGTTGAGAAAATTTTTATTTTTTGTCTTACTTTTCCCGCCAGGGGGCGTTTTGCATGAAATGTATTAATGGCTAATAACTCACTTATTTGAGGTCCGATTCAAATGCGGTTTTGCATTCTGTTCCTTGTTGATAGCCAAATAAAATTTATAGGTTTCGACGGGACGTGTCGCTGAAAGTATTTGACCTACAGAAGGTTGAAAGTTTCGAACCCCCCAAAAAACTGTGCAAATGAGGGTAGGTCTACGAAAAACCTATCCATTTTTGTTAGAGATCAGATAGAAGAATTTGTTTGCTGCAAATGATTTGCAAGACATATACGCACAAAATATATGGGGTGGCGAATTAAGAAATGTATGGTTTGTCCTCTGGAAGGGTCAAACTTCACTAAATTTTAGGAAAAGTTAAAGTTTCAAAAACTGTTTTTTATCGCTTCTGGGCTGTATTTTTTTGTTAATTCTTCATGATATTTTCCAAGTTATGTATTTTTATGCTGAAAGGGGTCACAAAAAAAAAGTTAAAAAATAATGAAAAGGTCAAGGTCATATTTCGATTATTGTGTTTTTATTCGGCCCAAATAGCTCCAAAACTAAAAATATTTCTTTGAGAGTATATGAACAAAAATTTTAGTTCTTGAAATAGCCCTTTCCAGTGACGTTTAGTTTTTGAAGTCGGACTTGATTTGGTCATATTACGGCAGTCCAAAGTTTGATCCTTTTTTGGAATAATTGTAAATCAGTTTTTATGCTTCAAATTGTGACATATAAGAAATAGAAGTTCGACTAGTGCGACTTGTATACTTGATTGAACTTTTTTGCTGCATTGCTATGTACCTAATGGTAAAATTTTAATCAATTTTGTTTCTCATTTTGCCGCTAGGGGGCGCTTAGCTCGAAAGCACTCTTCTACTTATAACTCAAAAAGTTTTAAAAGCCTGATCCAAATGCGGTTTTTTGCATTATGTTTCTTGTTGATAGCCTAATAAAATATGAAAGTTTTTTGGTATGAGTGGCTGAAACTTTTTGAGCTAGAACGGAAGGTTGAAAGTTCGAACCTCGCAAAAACTTGCAGATGAGGGTATGTGTACGAAAAAAACCCATCCGTTTTGTTAGACATCAGATAGAAGATTCTGTTTGCTGCAAATGATTTGCAAGACATATACGCACAAAAATATATGGGTAGCGAATCTAATAAATGCATGGTTTGTCCTCTAGAAACGGTCAAACTTCACTAAATTTTAGGAAAAGTTAAAAATTTTGAAAAGATGTTTTTTGTCGCTCCTGACTTTATTTTAGTTCATTCTTCATGAGATTTTCACAAGTTAGTATTGTTTTTGTTTGAAAGGGCCTCACAATTAAAAAGTTAAAATGAAATTTCAAAGGTCAAGGTATATTACGATTATTGTGTTTTTATTCGGCCCAAAATTCAAAATAAAATTTTTTTGAAGTATATAAACAAAAGTTTTAGTTCTTGAATAGCCTTTCCACGTGATGTTTTGTTTTTGAAGAGACTTGATTTGGTCATATTCGGCAGTCCAAAATTTGATCCTATTTAGAACAATTGTAAATCAGTTTGTATGCTTCAAATTGTGATAATAAGGAATAGAATGTTTGACTAGTGCGACTTGTATGCTTATTGAACCATTTGCTGCATTTTAGGTACCTAATAGTAAATTTTACTCAATTTTGTTTTCATTTTGCTGTAGGGGGGGGCTTGGCTTGAAATCACCTTTATTACTAAAATAATTAAAGTCTGATTTTTATGCAATTTTTTGCATTCTGTTCCTGGTGACATCAATTTGAAAAA
>CM037788.1:13627403-13655354 GCA_021229015.1 Solen grandis | reverse complement strand
AGATCAATGTTAACATTATAAATCGAATCATGCGACTCGTGAACTGAATGGAATTGCTTTCATGAAAACCGATGATATCGCGACTACATAACTGATAGGTAATACTCAAAAATCTTCTTTTGGGTAAAAAGTCTTCTTAAACATTGCGACAAAAGTGTTTGAAAGATCGCTGTTAACATTATAAACAAGCCATTGAACGAAGAAATGTTTTTCGAATCATGCGACTCGTGAACTTAATGGAATTGCTTTTGCGAAAACCGATGATATCGCGATTGCGATTCTAGTTATTATTATTTTTCTAACCCTTTTTTGTGAACGGCATATCACCATGATAGAAAAAAGCCACAATTATGAAATTTTTACCAGTTCCTTATATTTATCTGAACTTGATCCTAACGTTGAGAAAATTTTCATTTTTGTCTTATTTTTGCTGCTAGGGGGCGCTTTGAAAAAAATCAACAAATGCTAATAACTCTATTATTTGAGGTTCGATTCAGATGTGGTTTTTTGCATTGTGTTCCTTGTCAAAATCCTAATCAAATATGATAGGTTTCAAAAATCTGCGTATATAAAACTTTTTGACTACGGAAGGTTGAATGTTCGAATCTCGCAAAAAACAGTGAAAATGAGGGTAGGTCTACGAAAAAGGTGCCCATTTTTATTGGAATTGAGATAAAAGAATTTTGTTTGTTGCATATGATTCGCAAGACATATACGCACAAAATATATGGGGTGGCGAATTCGGGAAATGCATGGTTTGTCCACAGTACGCGGTCAAACTTAACCAATATTTTCGAAAAATCAACATTTTCAAAGCATGACTGTTAAGATTTTTTGCAACTCCTGACTTTATTTTTAGTTCAATTTCTATGAAATTTTCACATTTAATGTAAAACTATGTTCTTAAGTGTCACATAATATAAAAAGTAAAAATGTATTGTAAAGGTCAAGGTCATATTAGGATAATTGTATATCAATTCGGCTTGAAATAGCTCAAAATCAAAAAACAATTCATAAACAATATATGAACAAAAGATTTAGTTTTAGAAAAGTTCTTTCTAATGATGTTTAGATTTTGAAGATCAGACTTGATTTGGTCATTTTACGGCAGTCCAAAATTTGATCCTTTTTTTTCGAATAATTGTAAATCAGGTTTTATGTTTCAAATTTTGATACATAAGAATAAAAAGTTTGATTTGTGCGACTAGTATACTTGATTGAACTATTTACTGCTTTGCTAGGTACCTAATGGTAAAATTTTAATCTATTTTCTTTCTCATTTTGCCGCTAGGGGGCGCTTTTCTTGAAATCATTCTTTTGCTTATAACTCAAAAAGTTGAAGTTCGGTTCGAATGCGGTTTTTTGCATTCTGTTCCCTGTTGATAGCCTAATAACATTTGATAGGAATCGAGAGTCCGTGTGGCTGAAAGCTTTTGAGCTACGGAAGGTTGAATGTTCGAACCTCGCAAAAGAAAACAAGAGGGCCAAGATGGCCCTTGGTCGCTCACCTGAGAAAGATGATTGCTTAAGAAATAAAGATGCTTGAGTGTTAAAGTGAAATCTGGCTTTTTTATGGTGAAATGGGCATAACTCCTAAATTTACAAGTCAATATCAGTTATAATTGAACCCGATTGTGAGATTATGGGCATAAACATTGTCTTAAAGTTTAAAAATGATTGTTAAAAAAATGAAGTTGGTAGAGAATAAACAAAGTGAAATCTTGCATTTTTTGTATTAAAAGGGGCATAACTCCTGACCTAAATGACCCATCTCAGCCATAATCGAACTCAATCGAGACCTTATGGTCATAAGCATTGTCATAAAGTTTGAAGATGATTGCTCAAAAGATGAAGATGCTAGAGTGTAAACAAAGTGATTTCTGGCATTTTTTGAATATTAAAAGGGGCATAACTTCTGAACTAATTGACGGATCTCAGCATTAATTGAACTCAATCAAGTCCTTATGATCATAAACATTGTAATAAAGTTTGAAGATGATTGCTCAAAAGATGAAGATGCTAAAGTGTAAACAACGTGTAATCTGGCATTTTTTTATATTAAAAGGGGCTTAACTCCTGACCTAATCAACTGATCTCAGTCATAATCAAACTCAATCGAGACCTTATGGTCATAAGCATTGCGATAAAATTTGAAGATGATTGCTCAAAAGATGAAGATGCTAGAGTGTAAACAACTTGAAATATGGCATTTTTTTAATATTAAAAGGGGCATAACTCCTGACCTTATTGATGAATGTCAGCCATAATCGAACTCAATCAAAACCTTATGGTCAGAAGCATTGCCATAAAGTTTGAAGCGATTGCTCAAAAAAGATGCTAAAACAATTAAAAAAGGGGCATAACTCCTGACCAAGGTCAGCCATAATTGAACTTGGCCGTGAATTAATGGTTATAAACATTGATATAAAGTTTGAAGATAATTGCTATTGAAATGAAGATGCTAGAGTGCAAACAATGTGAAATCTGGCTTTTTTTAATTCTAAAAGGGGCATAACTTCTGACCTAATGTTCCGATATCAGCCATAATCGAACTTGGCCGAGATTTTATGGTCATAAACATAGATATAAAGTTTAAAGATAATTGCTCATAAATGAAGATGCTAGAGTGCAAACAAAATCTGGCTTTTTTGAATTTTAAAAGGGGCATAACTCCTGACCTAATGTTCCGATATCAGCCATAATCGAACTTGGCCGAGATATTATGGTCATAAACATTGTCTTAAAGTTTGAAGATAATTGCTCATAAGATGAAGATGCTAGAGTGCAAACGAACAAATTGTGGACGACGGACAGACGGACGGACGGACGACGGACATTCATCGATCCTAAAAGCTCATCCTGAGCACACGTGCTCAGGTGAGCTAAAAACAACAATAAAAAACCTGTGCAAATGAGGGTAGGTCTACGAAAAACCTATCTGTTTTTTTTTTTTAGAAATCAGATTGAAGAATTCCGTCTCCTGCATACCATTTGAAAGACGTATACACACAAAATATATGGGGTGGCGAATTTAAGAAATGCGTGGTTTGTCTACTAGAAACGGTCAAACTTCACTTAAATTTAGGAAAAATTATAATTCCAAAAACCTGTTTTTTTTTTGTCGCTCCTGGCTTTATGTTTTGTTTATTCGTCATGAAATTTTTACACGTTATGGTTTGTTAAGTTTGAAAGGGCCTCACAATTAAAAAGGTTAACAAAACATTGAAAAGGTCAAGGTCATATTACGATAAGTGTGTTTTTATTCGGCCCCAAAGTGCTCAAAATCTAAAAAATATTTCATTGAGAGTATTGAAAAAAAGTTTTAGTTCTAAATAGTTCTTTCGTATAATGTTTAGTTTTTGAAGATCGGACTTGATCTGTTCATTTTACGGCAGGCCAAAGTTTGATCCTTTTTTGGAATAATTGTTAATCAGTTTTTATGCTTGAAATTGTGATATATAAGAAAAAGAATGTTCGACTAGTGCGACTTATATACTTGTTTGAACTATTTGCTGTTTTTGCAATTTTGTTACTCATTTTGCCGCTAGAGGGCGTTTTGCTTAAAATCACTCTTTTGCTTATAACTCAAAACGTTAAAGTCTGATTGAAATGCGGTTTTCAGCATTTTGTTCCTTGTTGACAGTACCAAAAATGTGATGGATTTCAAAGGATAGGGTATGGGAAAATATTTGCGCTAGAAGAGTTTGAATGTTCTAACATTGCAAAAAAAAAAATTAAAAAAAAATGTGCTAATGAGAGTAGGTCTTCAAAAAACCTTTTCGTTCTGTTTCATATTGAAAATTGTGGCTGAGCTGAAATAAAGTGTTCAAGTTGATTAGGTTAAAAGCGAAAACCGAGATACCGCTTGCGGTTCTAGTTTATTAGGTTTTCGCATCGCTTGCGAAAACCTATTGTTCTTCTTCTGTTTTATTTTTTTTTTTTTTTTATTATTATTTTTCCGTCTCTTTTTTGTGAACGGCATATCAACAAGATAGGAAACAGTCACAGTTCTGATTTTTTTACCAGTTTTGTCCTAGGATCTGAATTTGATCCTAACGTCGAGAAAATTTTCATTTTTGTCTTAATTTTGCCGCTAGGGGGCGTTTTGTAAAAGTGACTAAGGGCTAATAACTCTGTTATTTGAAGTCCGATTGAAATGCGGTTTTTTGCATTGCGTTCCTTGTCAGTTACTTAATAAAATATGATAGTTTTCAAAAGTTGCGTATATATAACTTTCGTACTACAGGAGGTTGAATGTTCGAATCTCGAAAAAACTGTGAAATGAAGGTAGGTCTACGAAACACCTACCCATTTTATTCAGAGATGAGATAGTAGAATTTTGTTTGTTGCATATGATTCGCAAGACATATACGCACAAAATATATGGTGTGGCTATTTTGAGAAATGCATGGTTTGTTCACAGTACGCGGTCAAACTTTACCAATATTTTCGATAAAACAACATTTTCAAAGCATGACCTTTAAATTATTTGCAGCTCCTGACCTAATTTTAAGTACAATTTCCATGAAATTATCACATTTATTGTATAATTATGTTCTTAAGTGTCATATAATAAAAAAAGTTAAATATGTATTGTAAAAGTCAAGTTCATCTTAGGATTATTGTATATCAATTCGGCTTGAAATAGCCCAAAACCTAAAAACAATTCCTAAACAACATATGAACAAATGATTTAGTTTTAGAAGAGTTCTTTCCAATGATGTTTAGATTTTGAAGATCGGACTTGATTTGGTCATTTTACGGCAGTCTTAAATATGATCCTTTTCAGGAAAAATTTAAATAAGCATTTTTACTTCAAATTGTGATATATAAGAAGTATATGATTCAATAGCGCTTTCTCATACTTTATTTAACTATTTACTGCATTTCTAAGTACTTAATGGTTGAATGCTACAAAAAAATTGTTTCTCATTTTGACGCCAGCTGCAATTTGAAAAAAATCAACAAATGCTAATAACTCTGCTATTTGAAGCCCCATTCAAATGTGTTTTTTTGCATTGTGTTCCTTGTAATAAAATATGATACGTTTCAATTTCTGTTGTTTAAAAAAGTGATTGAATTGCGAAAACCGATGATATCGCAATTCTGATTGCGATTCTAGTTAGGTTTTCGCATCGCTTGCGAAAACCTATTGTTCTTCTTCTGTTTTATTAGGTTTTCGCATCGCTGTGCGAAAACCTATTGTTCTCGTTCTGTTTCTTTTTTTTTTTTTTTTTTTTTTTTTTTTTTTCTTCCCCTTTTTGTGAACGGCATAGCTCCGAGGTGAGAAAAGCCACATCTATGAAACTTTTATCAGTAATAACCACGTACTTGAAGATGATCCTAACGTCGAGATAATTTTCATTTTTGTTATGATTTTCCCGCCAGGGGGCGTTTTATATGAAAATGTTTAATAAGCAATATCTCCATTATTTGAGGTCCGATTCAAATGCGGTTTTTGCACAATGTTCATTGTAAATAGCCCAATAAAATATGATAGGTTTCAAAAATTTGCGTATATAAAACTTTCGTGGTACAGGAGGTTGAAAGTTCGAATCTCGCAAAAACTGTGAAATAAGGGTAGGTCTACCAAAAACCTACCCATTTTATTCAGAGATGAGATAGGAGAATTTTGTTTGTTGCATATGATCTGCAAGACATATACGCACAAAATATATGGGGTGGCGAATTCGGGAAATGCATGGTTGTCCACAGTATGCGGTCAAACTTAACCAATATTTTCGAAAAATCAACATTTTAAAAGCATGACTTTTAAGGTTATTTGCAGCTCCTGACTTTATTTTTTGTTCAATCTTCATCATTATTTCACTGTTTATGCATTTTTATAAAACAAATAAATTCATAGAAAAAAACAACACCATAATATGCAAAGGTCAAGGTCATATACCAATTATTATTATTTATATCGGCATAAAATAGCTCCAAATCTAAAAATATTTATATAGAAGTATATGAACAAAAGTTTTAGTTTTCGAGGAGATCTTTCCATTAATGTTTAGTTTTTGAAGATCGGACTTCATTTGATCAAATGACCACAGTCCAAAGTTTGATCCTCTTATCAAACAATTGTATATCCATATGTTTTCTCTTTTTTGCTGCTCCTGACTTTATTTTTTGTTCAATATTCATCATTATATCACTGTTTATGCATTTTTATAAAACAAATAAAATCATAGAAAAAAAACAAGCATAATATGCAAAGGTCAAGGTCATATACCAATTATTATTATTTATATCGGCATAAAATAGCTCCAAATCTAAAAATATTTTGTAGAAAGTATATGAACAAAAGTTTTAGTTTGTGAGGAGATCTTTCCATTAATGTTTAGTTTTTGAAGACCGGACTTCATTTGTTCAAATGACAACAGTCCAAAGTTTGATCCTCTTATCAAACAATTGTATATCCATATGTTTTCTCTTTTTTGCTGCTCCTGACTTTATTTTTTGTTCAATCTTATCATTTTTTACTGTTTATGATTTAAATAATTTTTGGAAAATTTCAATCTAGAAATATTTTATAGAAAGTATATGAACAAAAGTTCTAGTTCGTGAAGAGATCGTTCTAATGATGTTTAGTTTTTGAAGATCGGACTTAATTTGATCAATTAACAAAAATATTCGAATAAAGTTAATATCAATCAATTATGTCTGCAGTTGAAACCAGTACTCTTACTAGTCAAGTTAAAGCAAAAACCAAGATGCCGCTTTGCGGTTCTAGTTTTTTTTTTTATTTTTCTATTCCTTTTTTGTGAACGGCATAGCTCCGAGGTGAGAAAAGCCACATCTATGAAACTTTTATCAGTAATAACCACATACTTGAAGATGATCATAACGTCGAGATAATTTTCATTTTTGCTTTGATTTTCCCGCCAGGGGGCGTTTTATATGAAAATGTTTAATAAGCAATATCTCCATTATTTGAGGTCCGATTCAAATGCGGTTTTTGCACAATGTTCCTTGTAAATAGCCCAATAAAATATGATAGGTTCCAAAAAATTGCGTATATAAAACTTTCGTGCTACAGGAAGTTGAAAGATCGAATCTCGAAAAAAAACTGTGAAATAAGGGTAGGTCTACCAAAAACGTGCCCATTTTATTCAGAGATGAGATAGAAGAATTTTGTTTGTTGCATATGATTTGCAAGACATATACGCACAAAATATATGGGGTGGCGATTTTGAGAAATGCATGGTTTGTCCACAGTACGCGGTCAAACATAACCAATATTTTCGAAAAATCAACATTTTAAAAGCATGACTTTTAAGGTTATTTGCAGCTCCTGACTTTATTTTTTGTTCAATCTTCATCATTTTTTCACTGTAAATGCATTTTTATCAATCAAATAAAATCAGAGAAAAAAATCACCCATAATATGCAAAGGTCAAGGTCATATACCAATTATTATTATTTATATCGGCATAAAATAGCTCCAAATCTAAAAATATTTTATAGAAAGTATATGAACAAAAGTTTGAGGTTGTGAGGAGATCTTTCCATAAATGTTTAGTTTTTGAAGATCGGACTTCATTTGATCAAATGACCACAGTCCAAAGTTTGATCCTCTTATCAAACAATTGTATATCCATATGTTTCCCCTTTTTTGCTGCTCCTGACTTTATTTTTTGTTCAATCTTCATCATTATTTCACTGTTTATGCATTTTTATCAAACAAATAAAATCCTAGAAAAAAAAAACAAGCATAATATGCAAAGGTCAAGGTCATATACCAATTATTATTATTTTTATCGGCATAAAATAGCTCCAAATCTAAAAATATTTTATAGAAAGTATATGAACAAAATGTTAAGTCTGTGAAGAGATCTTTCCATTGGTGTTTAGTTTTTGAAGATCTGACTTCATTTGATCAAATGACCTTAGTCCAAAGTTTGATCCTTTTATCAAACAATTGTAAATCCGTATGTTTCCTCTTTTTTGCTTCTCCTGACTTTATTTTTTGTTCAATCTTCATCATATTTTCACTGTTTATGCATTTAAATAATACAAACAAACTCATAGTAAATAACGATGAAAATATGCAAAGGTCAAGGTCATAATACCGATTATTTTTATTTTTATCGGCACAAAATAGCTTCAAATCTAAAAATATTTTAAAGAAGGTATATGAACAAAAGTTCTAGATCGTATCGTTCTAATGATGTTTAGTTTTTGAAGATCGGACTTAATTTGATCAATTAACAAAATATTCGAATAAAGTTAATATCAATCAATTATGTCTGCAATTGAAACCAGTACTCTTACTAGTCAAGTTAAAAGCGAAAACCAAGATGCCGCTTTGCGGTTCTAGTTTTTTTTTTTTTTATTATTATTTTTCCGTCTCTTTTTTGTGAACGGCATATCAACAAGATAGGAAACAGTCACAGTTCTGATTTTTTTACCAGTTTTGTCCTAGGATCTGAATTTGATCCTAACGTCGAGAAAATTTTCATTTTTGTCTTAATTTTGCCGCTAGGGGGCGTTTTAGAAAAGTGACTAAGGGCTAATAACTCTGTTATTTGAAGTCCGATTGAAATGCGGTTTTTTGCATTGCGTTCCTTGTCAGTTACTTAATAAAATATGATAGTTTTCAAAAAGTTGCGTATATATAACTTTCGTGCTACAGGAGGTTGAATGTTCGAATCTCGAAAAAACTGTGAAATGAGGGTAGGTCTGCGAAAAATTTATCCACGTCTTTCAGGAATGAGATAGGAGAATTTTGTTTGTTGCATATGATTCGCAAGACATATACGCACAAAATATATGGTGTGGCGATTTTGAGAAATGCATGGTTTGTCCACAGTACGCGGTCAAACATAACCAATATTTTCGAAAAATCAACATTTTAAAAGCATGACTTTTAAGGTTATTTGCAGCTCCTGACTTTATTTTTTATTCAATCTTCATCGTTTTTTCACTGTTAATGCAGTTTTATGAAAAAAAATAAAACCATAGAAAAAAAATTACCCATAATATGCAAAGGTCAAGGTCATATACCAATTAGTATTATTTATATCGGCATAAAATAGCTCCAAATCTAAAAACATTTTATAGAAAGTATATGAACAAAAGTTTTAGTCTGTGAAGAGTTCTTTCCATTGGTGTTTAGTTTTTGAAGATCGGACTTCATTTGATCAAATGACCACAGTCCAAAGTTTGATCCTCTTATCAAACAATTGAATATCCATATGTTTCCTCTTTTTTGCTTCTCCTGACTTTATTTTTTGTTCAATCTTCATCATTATTTCACTGTTTATGCATTTTTATAAAACAAATAAAATCATAGAAAAAAAATCAAGCATAATATGCAAAGGTCAAGGTCATATACCAATTAGTATTATTTATATCGGCATAAAATAGCTCCAAATCTAAAAATATTTTATAGAAAGTATATGAACAAAAGTTTTAGGTTGTGAAGAGATCTTTCCATTGGTGTTTAGGTTTTGAAGATCGGACTTCATTTGATCAAATGACCACAGTCCAAAGTTTGATCCTCTTATAAAACAATTGAATATCCACATGTTTCCTTTTTTGCTGCTCCTGACTTTATTTTTTGTTCAATCTTCATCATTATTTCACTGTTTATGCAGTTTTATCTGAACTTGATCCTAACGTTGAGAAAATTTTCATTTTTGTCTTATTTTTGCCGCTAGGGGGCGCTTTGAAAAAAATTAACAAATGCTAATAACTCTGTTATTTGAGGTTCGATTCAGATGTGGTTTTTTGCATTGTGTTCCTTGTCAAAAGCCTAATCAAATATGATAGGTTTTAAAAATCTGCGTATATAAAACTTTTTGACTACGGAAGGTTGAAAGTTCGAACTTCGCAAAAAACAGTGAAAAAGAGGGTAGGTCTACAAAAAAAGTGCCCATTTTTATTGGAATTGAGATAAAAGAATTTTGTTTGTTGCATATGATTTGCAAGACATATACGCACAAAATATATGGGGTGGCGAATTCGGGAAATCCGTGGTTTGTCCACAGTACGCGGTCAAACTTAACCAAATTTTCGAAAAATCAACATTTTCAAAGCATGACTGTTAAGATTTTTTTCAGCTCCTGACTTTATTTTTAGTTCAATTTCTATGAAATTTTCACATTTAATGTAAAACTATGTTCTTAAGTGTCACACAATATAAAAAGTAAAAAATTAATGGTAAAGGTCAAGGTCATATTAGGATAATTGTATATCAATTCGGCTTGAAATAGCTCAAAATCAAAAAACAATTCATAAAAAATATATGAACAAAAGATTTAGTTTCAGAAAAGTTCTTTCTAATGATGTTTAGATTTTGAAGATCGGACTTGATTTGGTCATTTTACGGCAGTCCAAAGTTTGATCCTTTTTTGGAATAATTGTAAATCAGGTTTTATGCTTCAAAATGTGATGTATAAGAAATAGAATGTTCGACTAGTGCGATTTGTATATTTAATTGAACTATTTGCCACATTGCTAGGTACCTAATGGTAAAATTTTAATCAATTTTTTTTCTCATTTTGCTGCTAGGGGGCGCATCGCATGAAAGCACTTTTCTACTTATAATTCAAAATGTTGAAGTCTGATCCATATGCGGTTTGTTGCATTGTGTTCCTTGTTGATAGCCTAATAAAGTATGATAGTTTCTAGGTATGAGTGGATGAGTGGCTAAAACTTTTTGAGCTACTAACGGAAGGTTGAAAGTTCGAACCTCGCAAAATACTGTGCAGATGAGGGTAGGTCTACGAAAAACCTATCCATTTTTGTTAGAGATCAGATAGAAGAATTCTGTTTGCTGCAAATGATTTGCAAGACATAAACGCACAAAATATATGGGGTGGCGAATTTAAGAAATGCATGGTTTGTCCTCTAGAAATCGTCAAACTTCACTAAATTTTAGGACAAATCAAACTTTCTAAAACATGTTTTTGTCGCTCCTGACTTTATTTTTTGTTCATTCTTCATGATATTTTCACAAGTTATGTATTGTTATGTCTGAAAGGACCTCACAATTAAAAAGGAAAATGAAATTGCAAAGTTCAAGGGCATATTACGATTATTGTGTTTTTATTTGGCTCCAAATAGCTCCAAAACAAAAAATATTTCATTGAAAGTATATTAACAAAAGTTTTATTTCTTAAAGAGCACTTTCCAGTGATGTTAAGTCCACTAGAAACGGTCAAACTTCACTAAAATATAGGAAAATATAAAATTTCAAAAACATGTTTTTTGTCGCTCTTGACTTATTTTTTGTCCATTGTTCTTAATATATTCATACCTTATGTATTGTTATGTTTCAAAGTACCTCACAATTAAAATCTTTTAAAAAAAATGAAGCGGTCAAGGTCATATTACGATTATTGTGTTTTTATTCGGACCCAAATAGGTCCAAAACTAAAAATATTTCATTAAGAGTATATGGACAAAAGTTTTAGTTCTTGAAGAGGTCTTTCCAGTGATGTTTAATTTTTGAAGATCGGACTTGATTTGGTCATTTTACGGCAGTCAAAATTTTGATCCTTTTTTGGAATAACTGTAAATCAGTTTTTATGCTTCAAATTGTGATTTATAAGAAATAGAATGTTTGACTAGTGCGACTTGTATACTTGATTGAACTATTTGCTGCATTGCTAGGTACCTTATAGTATAATTTTAATAAATTTTATTTCTCATTTGGCCGCTATGGGGCGCTTGGCTTGAAATCACTCTTTATAACTAAAAAAATTGAAATCTGAATTTTGTGTTGTGCCATTTTTTTTTTTTTATTTTTTTTTTTTGCATACACTTCCTTGGTGACAGCAATTTGAAACGACACTCAACACTTCATGTGATATTTCATTAGTTCGTAATAATGTCGCGTGTCAAGTGGCATTATCGTTTGTCATTCTATACTCGTGTGTGTCGTTTGCAATTGTTGTTTATCGATTACAAATGTCGTTTGTCGCCATCATAAAGTAACACACACATCTAACGCGGCACTAACTGAATTCGGTTAAAAAGGTTTTCAAGTTTGCGACTACATAACTTACAGTTAATACTCAAAAATTTTCTACTGGGTAAAAAGTCTGTTTAAACATTGCGACAAAATGTTTGAAATATCATTATTAGTACTATTTGACAAGCGAGTGAACGAAGAAATATGGTTTTCGAATTATGCAACTCGTGAACTGAATGAAATTGCTTTTGCGAAAACCGATGATATCGCGATAGCGATTCTAGTTAGGTTTTCGCATCGCTTGCGAAAACCTATTGTTCTTCTTCTGTTTTATTTATTTTTTTTTTTTTTTTAGGTTTTCGCATCGCAGTGCGAAAACCTATTGTTCTTCTTCTGTTTTATTTTTAGGTTTTCGCATCGCTTGCGAAAACCTATTGTTCTTCTTCTGTTTTATTTTTATTTTTAGGTTTTCGCACCACGCAGTGCGAAAACCTATTGTTCTTCTTTGTTTCTTTTTTTTTTTTTTTATTTTTCTAACCCTTTTTTGTGAACGGCATAGCTCCGAGGTGAGAAAAGCCACATCTATGAAACTTTTATCAGTAATAACCACGTACTTGAAGATGATCCTAACGTCGAGAAAATTTTCATTTTTGTTTTGATTTTCCCGCCAGGGGGCGTTTTATATGAAAATGTTTAATAAGCAATATCTCAATTATTTGAGGTCCGATTCAAATGCGGTTTTTGCATAATGTTCCTTGTAAATAGCCCAATAAAATATGATAGGTTCCAAAAATTTGCGTATATAAAACTTTCGTGCTACAGGAGGTTGAATGTTCGAATCTCGCAAAAACTGTGATATAAGGGTAGGTCTACGAAAAACCTACCCATTTTATTCAGAGATGAGATAGGAGAATTTTGTTTGTTGCATATGATCTGCAAGACATATACGCACAAAATATATGGGGTAGCGAATTCGGGAAATTCATGGTTTGTCCACAGTACGCGGTCAAACTTAACCAATATTTTCGAAAAATCAACATTTTAAAAGCATGACTTTTAAGGTTATTTGCAGCTCCTGAATTTATTTTCTGTTCAATCTTCATCATTATTTCACTGTTTATGCATTTTTATAAAACAAATAAAATCATAGAAAAAAACGATGAAAATATGCAAAGGTCAAGGTCATTATACCGATTATTGTTATTTTTATCGGCACGAAATACCTTCAAATCTAAAAATATTTTATAGAAAGTATATGAACAAAAGTTTTAGTTTGTGAAGAGATCTTTCCATTGGTGTTTAGTTTTTGAAGATCGGACTTCATTTGATCAAATTACCACAGTCCAAAGTTTGATCTTTTTATCAAACAAGTGTAAATCCGTATGTTTCCTCTTTTTTGCAGCTCCTGACCTTATTTTTTGTTCAATCTTCATCATTTTTTCACTGTTTATGCATTTAAATAATACAAATAAAATCATAGTAAATAACGATGAAAATATGCAAAGGTCAAGGTCATTATACCGATTATTGTTATTTTTATCGGCACGAAATAGCTTCAAATCTAAAAATATTTTATAGAAAGTATATGAACAAAAGTTTTAGTTTGTGAAGAGATCTTTCCATTGGTGTTTAGTTTTTGAAGATCGGACTTCATTTGATCAAATTACCACAGTCCAAAGTTTGATCTTTTTATCAAACAAGTGTAAATCCGTATGTTTCCTCTTTTTTTGCAGCTCCTGACCTTATTTTTTGTTCAATCTTCATCATTTTTTCACTGTTTATGCATTTAAATAATACAAATAAACTCATAGTAAATAACGATGAAAATATGCAAAGGTCAAGGTCATTATACCGATTATTGTTATTTTTATCGGCACGAAATAGCTTCAAATCTAAAAATATTTTATAGAAAGTATATGAACAAAAGTTTTAGTTTGTGAAGAGATCTTTCCATTGGTGTTTAGTTTTTGAAGATCGGGGCTGAATTGGTTGAGTTATGACAGAAAGGCCAAAAGTGTACTTTTAACGAAATTGAAACGCTGTAGTTTCATGAACTTTGAGTCAAAAATTATGATTGCTTCAGCATTAACACACTGAAAAGTGATGTGATGTATACTGCAAGGAATACTTGTTTGGTCACGTGATTATGATTTCATACATATTTAAGCAGAAATTATTAAAAAATTCATATAAAATCGACAAGTTGATGTTTGAAGTTGAAATTTGCAAGAATGCCGTAGACTACGATGTGCAAAAAGTCCTGAAAAATTCAAGTGATTCCTTCAACAAACATGGCAGATATTCATGTTTTTCGGATAAGGGCTTGTATACGAAAATCTAGCAATTTGAAGTAAGGGAAGAAGGCGGTTATTGGGTTGGTTACCCACGATCCGGACGTTCCTACGCAGGAAAGAGTGCCCGTGTTGAAAGGTGAATTG
This sequence comes from Solen grandis, assembly GCA_021229015.1. Taxonomy (NCBI): domain Eukaryota; kingdom Metazoa; phylum Mollusca; class Bivalvia; order Adapedonta; family Solenidae; genus Solen; species Solen grandis. Next base: position 13,640,990 of record CM037788.1, on the reverse strand, counting down.
CGATGCGTATTTGAGAGAATGAGGTGCATTTTAGGATGCAATGGTGTACCTTAGTTCAAACTTTTATTAGGGCTTTCAGCCTCAAGTAGAATTATTAGGTTTTCGCATCGCAGTGCGAAAACCTATTGTTCTTCTTCTGTTTCTTTTTTTTTTTTTTTTTTTTCTAACCCTTTTTTGTGAACGGCATAGCTCCGAGGTGAGAAAAGCCACATCTATGAAACTTTTATCAGTAATAACCACGTACTTGAAGATGATCCTAACGTCGAGAAAATTTTCATTTTTGTTTTGATTTTCCCGCCAGGGGGCGTTTTATATGAAAATGTTTAATAAGCAATATCTCAATTATTTGAGGTCCGATTCAAATGCGGTTTTTGCATAATGTTCCTTGTAAATAGCCCAATAAAATATGATAGGTTCCAAAAATTTGCGTATATAAAACTTTCGTGCTACAGGAGGTTGAATGTTCGAATCTCGCAAAAACTGTGATATAAGGGTAGGTCTACGAAAAACCTACCCATTTTATTCAGAGATGAGATAGGAGAATTTTGTTTGTTGCATATGATCTGCAAGACATATACGCACAAAATATATGGGGTAGCGAATTCGGGAAATTCATGGTTTGTCCACAGTACGCGGTCAAACTTAACCAATATTTTCGAAAAATCAACATTTTAAAAGCATGACTTTTAAGGTTATTTGCAGCTCCTGAATTTATTTTCTGTTCAATCTTCATCATTATTTCACTGTTTATGCATTTTTATAAAACAAATAAAATCATAGAAAAAAAAACAGCGAAGATATGCAAAGGTCAAGGTCATATACCAGTTATTGTTATTTTTATCGGCATAAAATAGCCCTCAATCTAAAAATATTTTATAGAAAGTATATGAACAAAAGTTTTAGTTTGTGAAGAGATCTTTCCATTGGTGTTTAGTTTTTGAAGATCGGACTTCATTTGATCAAACTACCACAGTCCAAAGTTTGATCTTTTTATCAAACACGTGTAAATCCGTATGTTTCCTCTTTTTTGCAGCTCCTGACCTTATTTTTTGTTCAATCTTCATCATTTTTTCACTGTTTATGCATTTAAATAATACAAATAAACTCATAGTAAATAACGATGAAAATATGCAAAGGTCAAGGTCATTATACCGATTATTGTTATTTTTATCGGCACGAAATACCTTCAAATCTAAAAATATTTTATAGAAAGTATATGAACAAAAGTTTTAGTTTGTGAAGAGATCTTTCCATTGGTGTTTAGTTTTTGAAGATCGGACTTCATTTGATCAAATTACCACAGTCCAAAGTTTGATCTTTTTATCAAACAAGTGTAAATCCGTATGTTTCCTCTTTTTTTGCAGCTCCTGACCTTATTTTTTGTTCAATCTTCATCATTTTTTCACTGTTTATGCATTTAAATAATACAAATAAACTCATAGTAAATAACGATGAAAATATGCAAAGGTCAAGGTCATTATACCGATTATTGTTATTTTTATCGGCACGAAATAGCTTCAAATCTAAAAATATTTTATAGAAAGTATATGAACAAAAGTTTTAGTTTGTGAAGAGATCTTTCCATTGGTGTTTAGTTTTTGAAGATCGGGGCTGAATTGGTTGAGTTATGACAGAAAGGCCAAAAGTGTACTTTTAACGAAATTGAAACGCTGTAGTTTCATGAACTTTGAGTCAAAAATTATGATTGCTTCAGCATTAACACACTAAAATGTATACTGCAAGGAATACTTGTTTGGTCACGTGATTATTTACATATTTAAGCAGAAATTATTAAAAAATTCATATAAAATCGACAAGTTGATGTTTGAAGTTGAAATTTGCAAGAATGCCGTAGACTACGATGTGCAAAAAGTCCTGAAAAATTCAAGTGATTCCTTCAACAAACATGGCAGATATTCATGTTTTTCGGATAAGGGCTTGTATACGAAAATCTAGCAATTTGAAGTAAGGGAAGAAGGCGGTTATTGGGTTGGTTACCCACGATCCGGACGTTCCTACGCAGGAAAGAGTGCCCGTGTTGAAAGGTGAATTGCGATGCGTATTTGAGAGAATGAGGTGCATTTTAGGATGCAATGGTGTACCTTAGTTCAAACTTTTATTAGGGCTTTCAGCCTCAAGTAGAATTATTAGGTTTTCGCATCGCAGTGCGAAAACCTATTGTTCTTCTTCTGTTTCTTTTTTTTTTTTTATTTTTCTAACCCTTTTTTGTGAACGGCATAGCTCCGAGGTGAGAAAAGCCACATCTATGAAACTTTTATCAGTAATAACCACGTACTTGAAGATGATCCTAACGTCGAGAAAATTTTCATTTTTGTTTTGATTTTCCCGCCAGGGGGCGTTTTATATGAAAATGTTTAATAAGCAATATCTCAATTATTTGAGGTCCGATTCAAATGCGGTTTTTGCATAATGTTCCTTGTAAATAGCCCAATAAAATATGATAGGTTCCAAAAATTTGCGTATATAAAACTTTCGTGCTACAGGAGGTTGAATGTTCGAATCTCGCAAAAACTGTGATATAAGGGTAGGTCTACGAAAAACCTACCCATTTTATTCAGAGATGAGATAGGAGAATTTTGTTTGTTGCATATGATCTGCAAGACATATACGCACAAAATATATGGGGTAGCGAATTCGGGAAATTCATGGTTTGTCCACAGTACGCGGTCAAACTTAACCAATATTTTCGAAAAATCAACATTTTAAAAGCATGACTTTTAAGGTTATTTGCAGCTCCTGAATTTATTTTCTGTTCAATCTTCATCATTATTTCACTGTTTATGCATTTTTATAAAACAAATAAAATCATAGAAAAAAACGATGAAAATTGCAAAGGTCAAGGTCATTTACCGTTTTTTTATCGGCACGAAATACCTTCAAATCTAAAAATATTTTATAGAAAGTATATGAACAAAAGTTTTAGTTTGTGAAGAGATCTTTCCATTGGTGTTTAGTTTTTGAAGATCGGACTTCATTTGATCAAATTACCACAGTCCAAAGTTTGATCTTTTTATCAAACAAGTGTAAATCCGTATGTTTCCTCTTTTTTGCAGCTCCTGACCTTATTTTTTGTTCAATCTTCATCATTTTTTCACTGTTTATGCATTTAAATAATACAAATAAAATCATAGTAAATAACGATGAAAATATGCAAAGGTCAAGGTCATTATACCGATTATTGTTATTTTTATCGGCACGAAATAGCTTCAAATCTAAAAATATTTTATAGAAAGTATATGAACAAAAGTTTTAGTTTGTGAAGAGATCTTTCCATTGGTGTTTAGTTTTTGAAGATCGGACTTCATTTGATCAAATTACCACAGTCCAAAGTTTGATCTTTTTATCAAACAAGTGTAAATCCGTATGTTTCCTCTTTTTTTGCAGCTCCTGACCTTATTTTTTGTTCAATCTTCATCATTTTTTCACTGTTTATGCATTTAAATAATACAAATAAACTCATAGTAAATAACGATGAAAATATGCAAAGGTCAAGGTCATTATACCGATTATTGTTATTTTTATCGGCACGAAATAGCTTCAAATCTAAAAATATTTTATAGAAAGTATATGAACAAAAGTTTTAGTTTGTGAAGAGATCTTTCCATTGGTGTTTAGTTTTTGAAGATCGGGGCTGAATTGGTTGAGTTATGACAGAAAGGCCAAAAGTGTACTTTTAACGAAATTGAAACGCTGTAGTTTCATGAACTTTGAGTCAAAAATTATGATTGCTTCAGCATTAACACACTGAAAAGTGATGTGATGTATACTGCAAGGAATACTTGTTTGGTCACGTGATTATGATTTCATACATATTTAAGCAGAAATTATTAAAAAATTCATATAAAATCGACAAGTTGATGTTTGAAGTTGAAATTTGCAAGAATGCCGTAGACTACGATGTGCAAAAAGTCCTGAAAAATTCAAGTGATTCCTTCAACAAACATGGCAGATATTCATGTTTTTCGGATAAGGGCTTGTATACGAAAATCTAGCAATTTGAAGTAAGGGAAGAAGGCGGTTATTGGGTTGGTTACCCACGATCCGGACGTTCCTACGCAGGAAAGAGTGAAAGGTGAATTGCGATGCGTATTTGAGAGAATGAGGTGCATTTTAGGATGCAATGGTGTACCTTAGTTCAAACTTTTATTAGGGCTTTCAGCCTCAAGTAGAATTATTAGGTTTTCGCATCGCAGTGCGAAAACCTATTGTTCTTCTTCTGTTTCTTTTTTTTTTTTTTATTTTCTAACCCTTTTTTGTGAACGGCATAGCTCCGAGGTGAGAAAAGCCACATCTATGAAACTTTTATCAGTAATAACCACGTACTTGAAGATGATCCTAACGTCGAGAAAATTTTCATTTTGTTTTGATTTTCCGCCAGGGGGCGTTTTATTGAAAATGTTTAATAAGCAATATCTCAATTATTTGAGGTCCGATTCAAATGCGGTTTTTTGCATAATGTTCCTTGTAAATAGCCCAATAAAATTTGATAGGTTCCAAAAATTTGCGTATATAAAACTTTCGTGCTACAGGAGGTTGAATGTTCGAATCTCGCAAAAACTGTGATATAAGGGTAGGTCTACGAAAAACCTACCCATTTTATTCAGAGATGAGATAGGAGAATTTGTTTGTTGCATATGATCTGCAAGACATATACGCACAAAATATATGGGTAGCGAATTCGGGAAATTCATGGTTTGTCCACAGTACGCGGTCAAACTTAACCAATATTTTCGAAAATCAACATTTTAAAAGCATGACTTTTAAGGTTATTTGCAGCTCCTGAATTTATTTTCTGTTCAATCTTCATCATTATTTCACTGTTTATGCATTTTTATAAAACAAATAAAATCATAGAAAAAAAAACAGCGAAGATATGCAAAGGTCAAGGTCATATACCAGTTATTGTTATTTTTATCGGCATAAAATAGCCCTCAATCTAAAAATATTTTATAGAAAGTATATGAACAAAAGTTTTAGTTTGTGAAGAGATCTTTCCATTGGTGTTTAGTTTTTGAAGATCGGACTTCATTTGATCAAACTACCACAGTCCAAAGTTTGATCTTTTTATCAAACAAGTGTAAATCCGTATGTTTCCTCTTTTTTTGCAGCTCCTGACCTTATTTTTTGTTCAATCTTCATCATTTTTTCACTGTTTATGCATTTAAATAATACAAATAAACTCATATAATAACGATGAAAATATGCAAAGGTCAAGGTCATTATACCGATTATTGTTATTTTTATCGGCACGAAATAGCTTCAAATCTAAAAATATTTTATAGAAAGTATATGAACAAAAGTTTTAGTTTGTGAAGAGATCTTTCCATTGGTGTTTAGTTTTTGAAGATCGGGGCTGAATTGGTTGAGTTATGACAGAAAGGCCAAAAGTGTACTTTTAACGAAATTGAAACGCTGTAGTTTCATGAACTTTGAGTCAAAAATTATGATTGCTTCAGCATTAACACACTGAAAAGTGATGTGATGTATACTGCAAGGAATACTTGTTTGGTCACGTGATTATGATTTCATACATATTTAAGCAGAAATTATTAAAAAATTCATATAAAATCGACAAGTTGATGTTTGAAGTTGAAATTTGCAAGAATGCCGTAGACTACGATGTGCAAAAAGTCCTGAAAAATTCAAGTGATTCCTTCAACAAACATGGCAGATATTCATGTTTTTCGGATAAGGGCTTGTATACGAAAATCTAGCAATTTGAAGTAAGGGAAGAAGGCGGTTATTGGGTTGGTTACCCACGATCCGGACGTTCCTACGCAGGAAAGAGTGCCCGTGTTGAAAGGTGAATTGCGATGCGTATTTGAGAGAATGAGGTGCATTTTAGGATGCAATGGTGTACCTTAGTTCAAACTTTTATTAGGGCTTTCAGCCTCAAGTAGAATTATTAGGTTTTCGCATCGCAGTGCGAAAACCTATTGTTCTTCTTCTGTTTCTTTTTTTTTTTTTTTTTTTTCTAACCCTTTTTTGTGAACGGCATAGCTCCGAGGTGAGAAAAGCCACATCTATGAAACTTTTATCAGTAATAACCACGTACTTGAAGATGATCCTAACGTCGAGAAAATTTTCATTTTTGTTTTGATTTTCCCGCCAGGGGGCGTTTTATATAAAATGTTTAATAAGCAATATCTCAATTATTTGAGGTCCGATTCAAATGCGGTTTTTGCATAATGTTCCTTGTAAATAGCCCAATAAAATATGATAGGTTCCAAAAATTTGCGTATATAAAACTTTCGTGCTACAGGAGGTTGAATGTTCGAATCTCGCAAAAACTGTGATATAAGGGTAGGTCTACGAAAAACCTACCATTTTATTCAGAGATGAGATAGGAGAATTTTGTTTGTTGCATATGATCTGCAAGACATATACGCACAAAATATATGGGGTAGCGAATTCGGAAATTCATGGTTTGTCCACAGTACGCGGTCAAACTTAACCAATATTTTCGAAAAATCAACATTTTAAAAGCATGACTTTTAAGGTTATTTGCAGCTCCTGAATTTATTTTCTGTTCAATCTTCATCATTATTTCACTGTTTATGCATTTTTATAAAACAAATAAAATCATAGAAAAAAAAACAGCGAAGATATGCAAAGGTCAAGGTCATATACCAGTTATTGTTATTTTTATCGGCATAAAATAGCCCTCAATCTAAAAATATTTTATAGAAAGTATATGAACAAAAGTTTTAGTTTGTGAAACTTTCCATTGGTGTTTAGTTTTTGAAGATCGGACTTCATTTGATCAAACTACCACAGTCCAAAGTTTGATCTTTTTATCAAACACGTGTAAATCCGTATGTTTCCTCTTTTTTGCAGCTCCTGACCTTATTTTTTGTTCAATCTTCATCATTTTTTCACTGTTTATGCATTTAAATAATACAAATAAACTCATAGTAAATAACGATGAAAATATGCAAAGGTCAAGGTCATTATACCGATTATTGTTATTTTTATCGGCACGAAATACCTTCAAATCTAAAAATATTTTATAGAAAGTATATGAACAAAAGTTTTAGTTTGTGAAGAGATCTTTCCATTGGTGTTTAGTTTTTGAAGATCGGACTTCATTTGATCAAATTACCCCAGTCCAAAGTTTGATCTTTTTATCAAACAAGTGTAAATCCGTATGTTTCCTCTTTTTTGCAGCTCCTGACCTTATTTTTTGTTCAATCTTCATCATTTTTTCACTGTTTATGCATTTAAATAATACAAATAAAATCATAGTAAATAACGATGAAAATATCAAAGGTAAGGTCATTATACCGATTATTGTTATTTTTAGGACGAAATAGCTTCAAATCTAAAAATATTTTATAGAAAGTATATGAACAAAAGTTTTAGTTTGTGAAGAGATCTTTCCATTGGTGTTTAGTTTTTGAAGATCGGACTTCATTTGATCAAATTACCACAGTCCAAAGTTTGATCTTTTTATCAAACAAGTGTAAATCCGTATGTTTCCTCTTTTTTTGCAGCTCCTGACCTTATTTTTTGTTCAATCTTCATCATTTTTTCACTGTTTATGCATTTAAATAATACAAATAAACTCATAGTAAATAACGATGAAAATATGCAAAGGTCAAGGTCATTATACCGATTATTGTTATTTTTATCGGCACGAAATAGCTTCAAATCTAAAAATATTTTATAGAAAGTATATGAACAAAAGTTTTAGTTTGTGAAGAGATCTTTCCATTGGTGTTTAGTTTTTGAAGATCGGGGCTGAATTGGTTGAGTTATGACAGAAAGGCCAAAAGTGTACTTTTAACGAAATTGAAACGCTGTAGTTTCATGAACTTTGAGTCAAAAATTATGATTGCTTCAGCATTAACACACTGAAAAGTGATGTGATGTATACTGCAAGGAATACTTGTTTGGTCACGTGATTATGATTTCATACATATTTAAGCAGAAATTATTAAAAAATTCATATAAAATCGACAAGTTGATGTTTGAAGTTGAAATTTGCAAGAATGCCGTAGACTACGATGTGCAAAAAGTCCTGAAAAATTCAAGTGATTCCTTCAACAAACATGGCAGATATTCATGTTTTTCGGATAAGGGCTTGTATACGAAAATCTAGCAATTTGAAGTAAGGGAAGAAGGCGGTTATTGGGTTGGTTACCCACGATCCGGACGTTCCTACGCAGGAAAGAGTGCCCGTGTTGAAAGGTGAATTGCGATGCGTATTTGAGAGAATGAGGTGCATTTAGGATGCAATGGTGTACCTTAGTTCAAACTTTTATTAGGGCTTTCAGCCTCAAGTAGAATTATTAGGTTTTCGCATCGCAGTGCGAAAACCTATTGTTCTTCTTCTGTTTCTTTTTTTTTTTTTATTTTTCTAACCCTTTTTTGTGAACGGCATAGCTCCGAGGTGAGAAAAGCCACATCTATGAAACTTTTATCAGTAATAACCACGTACTTGAAGATGATCCTAACGTCGAGAAAATTTTCATTTTTGTTTTGATTTTCCCGCCAGGGGGCGTTTTATATGAAAATGTTTAATAAGCAATATCTCAATTATTTGAGGTCCGATTCAAATGCGGTTTTTGCATAATGTTCCTTGTAAATAGCCCAATAAAATATGATAGGTTCCAAAAATTTGCGTATATAAAACTTTCGTGCTACAGGAGGTTGAATGTTCGAATCTCGCAAAAACTGTGATATAAGGGTAGGTCTACGAAAAACCTACCCATTTTATTCAGAGATGAGATAGGAGAATTTTGTTTGTTGCATATGATCTGCAAGACATATACGCACAAAATATATGGGGTAGCGAATTCGGGAAATTCATGGTTTGTCCACAGTACGCGGTCAACTTAACCAATATTTTCGAAAAATCAACATTTTAAAAGCATGACTTTTAAGGTTATTTGCAGCTCCTGAATTTATTTTCTGTTCAATTAAACCAAAAACCTGTTATAGAAAGTATAAAATAAAAAAAACAGCGAAGATATGCAAAGGTCAAGGTCATATACCAGTTATTGTTATTTTTATCGGCATAAAATAGCCCTCAATCTAAAAATATTTTATAGAAAGTATATGAACAAAAGTTTTAGTTTGTGAAGAGATCTTTCCATTGGTGTTTAGTTTTTGAAGATCGGACTTCATTTGATCAAACTACCACAGTCCAAAGTTTGATCTTTTTATCAAACACGTGTAAATCCGTATGTTTCCTCTTTTTTGCAGCTCCTGACCTTATTTTTTGTTCAATCTTCATCATTTTTTCACTGTTTATGCATTTAAATAATACAAATAAACTCATAGTAAATAACGATGAAAATATGCAAAGGTCAAGGTCATTATACCGATTATTGTTATTTTTATCGGCACGAAATAGCTTCAAATCTAAAAATATTTTATAGAAAGTATATGAACAAAAGTTTTAGTTTGTGAAGAGATCTTTCCATTGGTGTTTAGTTTTTGAAGATCGGACTTCATTTGATCAAATTACACAGTCCAAAGTTTGATCTTTTTATCAAACAAGTTGAAATCCTATGTTTCCTCTTTTTTTGCAGCTCCTGACCTTATTTTTTGTTCAATCTTCATCATTTTTTCACTGTTTATGCATTTAAATAATACAAATAAACTCATAGTAAATAACGATGAAAATATGCAAAGGTCAAGGTCATTATACCGATTATTGTTATTTTTATCGGCACGAAATAGCTTCAAATCTAAAAATATTTTATAGAAAGTATATGAACAAAAGTTTTAGTTTGTGAAGAGATCTTTCCATTGGTGTTTAGTTTTTGAAGATCGGGGCTGAATTGGTTGAGTTATGACAGAAAGGCCAAAAGTGTACTTTTAACGAAATTGAAACGCTGTAGTTTCATGAACTTTGAGTCAAAAATTATGATTGCTTCAGCATTAACACACTGAAAAGTGATGTGATGTATACTGCAAGGAATACTTGTTTGGTCACGTGATTATGATTTCATACATATTTAAGCAGAAATTATTAAAAAATTCATATAAAATCGACAAGTTGATGTTTGAAGTTGAAATTTGCAAGAATGCCGTAGACTACGATGTGCAAAAAGTCCTGAAAAATTCAAGTGATTCCTTCAACAAACATGGCAGATATTCATGTTTTTCGGATAAGGGCTTGTATACGAAAATCTAGCAATTTGAAGTAAGGGAAGAAGGCGGTTATTGGGTTGGTTACCCACGATCCGGACGTTCCTACGCAGGAAAGAGTGCCCGTGTTGAAAGGTGAATTGCGATGCGTATTTGAGAGAATGAGGTGCATTTTAGGATGCAATGGTGTACCTTAGTTCAAACTTTTATTAGGGCTTTCAGCCTCAAGTAGAATTATTAGGTTTTCGCATCGCAGTGCGAAAACCTATTGTTCTTCTTCTGTTTCTTTTTTTTTTTTTTATTTTTCTAACCCTTTTTTGTGAACGGCATAGCTCCGAGGTGAGAAAAGCCACATCTATGAAACTTTTATCAGTAATAACCACGTACTTGAAGATGATCCTAACGTCGAGAAAATTTTCATTTTTGTTTTGATTTTCCCGCCAGGGGGCGTTTTATATGAAAATGTTTAATAAGCAATATCTCAATTATTTGAGGTCCGATTCAAATGCGGTTTTTGCATAATGTTCCTTGTAAATAGCCCAATAAAATATGATAGGTTCCAAAAATTTGCGTATATAAAACTTTCGTGCTACAGGAGGTTGAATGTTCGAATCTCGCAAAAACTGTGATATAAGGGTAGGTCTACGAAAAACCTACCCATTTTATTCAGAGATGAGATAGGAGAATTTTGTTTGTTGCATATGATCTGCAAGACATATACGCACAAAATATATGGGGTAGCGAATTCGGGAAATTCATGGTTTGTCCACAGTACGCGGTCAAACTTAACCAATATTTTCGAAAAATCAACATTTTAAAAGCATGACTTTTAAGGTTATTTGCAGCTCCTGAATTTATTTTCTGTTCAATCTTCATCATTATTTCACTGTTTATGCATTTTTATAAAACAAATAAAATCATAGAAAAAAAAACAGCGAAGATATGCAAAGGTCAAGGTCATATACCAGTTATTGTTATTTTTATCGGCATAAAATAGCCCTCAATCTAAAAATATTTTATAGAAAGTATATGAACAAAAGTTTTAGTTTGTGAAGAGATCTTTCCATTGGTGTTTAGTTTTTGAAGATCGGACTTCATTTGATCAAACTACCACAGTCCAAAGTTTGATCTTTTTATCAAACACGTGTAAATCCGTATGTTTCCTCTTTTTTGCAGCTCCTGACCTTATTTTTTGTTCAATCTTCATCATTTTTTCACTGTTTATGCATTTAAATAATACAAATAAACTCATAGTAAATAACGATGAAAATATGCAAAGGTCAAGGTCATTATACCGATTATTGTTATTTTTATCGGCACGAAATACCTTCAAATCTAAAAATATTTTATAGAAAGTATATGAACAAAAGTTTTAGTTTGTGAAGAGATCTTTCCATTGGTGTTTAGTTTTTGAAGATCGGACTTCATTTGATCAAATTACCACAGTCCAAAGTTTGATCTTTTTATCAAACAAGTGTAAATCCGTATGTTTCCTCTTTTTTGCAGCTCCTGACCTTATTTTTTGTTCAATCTTCATCATTTTTTCACTGTTTATGCATTTAAACATTATACCGATTATTGTTATTTTTATCGGCACGAAATAGCTTCAAATCTAAAAATATTTTATAGAAAGTATATGAACAAAAGTTTTAGTTTGTGAAGAGATCTTTCCATTGGTGTTTAGTTTTTGAAGATCGGACTTCATTTGATCAAATTACCACAGTCCAAAGTTTGATCTTTTTATCAAACAAGTGTAAATCCGTATGTTTCCTCTTTTTTTGCAGCTCCTGACCTTATTTTTTGTTCAATCTTCATCATTTTTTCACTGTTTATGCATTTAAATAATACAAATAAACTCATAGTAAATAACGATGAAAATATGCAAAGGTCAAGGTCATTATACCGATTATTGTTATTTTTATCGGCACGAAATAGCTTCAAATCTAAAAATATTTTATAGAAAGTATATGAACAAAAGTTTTAGTTTGTGAAGAGATCTTTCCATTGGTGTTTAGTTTTTGAAGATCGGGGCTGAATTGGTTGAGTTATGACAGAAAGGCCAAAAGTGTACTTTTAACGAAATTGAAACGCTGTAGTTTCATGAACTTTGAGTCAAAAATTTTGATTGCTTCAGCATTAACACACTGAAAAGTGATGTGATGTATACTGCAAGGAATACTTGTTTGGTCACGTGATTATGATTTCATACATATTTAAGCAGAAATTATTAAAAAATTCATATAAAATCGACAAGTTGATGTTTGAAGTTGAAATTTGCAAGAATGCCGTAGACTACGATGTGCAAAAAGTCCTGAAAAATTCAAGTGATTCCTTCAACAAACATGGCAGATATTCATGTTTTTCGGATAAGGGCTTGTATACGAAAATCTAGCAATTTGAAGTAAGGGAAGAAGGCGGTTATTGGGTTGGTTACCCACGATCCGGACGTTCCTACGCAGGAAAGAGTGCCCGTGTTGAAAGGTGAATTGCGATGCGTATTTGAGAGAATGAGGTGCATTTTAGGATGCAAGGGTACCTTATTTCAAACTTTTATTAGGTTTTCACCTAAGTAGAATTATTAGGTTTTCGCATCCATGCGAAAACCTATTTTTTCTTTTCTTTTCTTTTTTTTTTTGGGTTTTCGCATCGCGGGGCGAAAACCTATTGTTCTTCTTCTTTTTTATTTTTTTTTTTTTTTTTTTTTTTTATTTTTCCCCCGGGTTTTTTGGGAAACGGCATATCGCCATGATAAAAAAAGGCCAATTAAAATTTCTACCATTTTTTTTTTACTTATATAAACTTAACCTTACGTTGGAAAATTTTCATTTTGTCTTTGTTTTTCCGCGGGGGCGCTTTTTTTAAAATCATAAAAAAAGGAGTAACTCTGTTATTTGGGGGCCGATTCAAAAGCGGGGTTTTTTCATTAATTTTATGATGATAGCCTAATAAAATTGTGATTTCAATGATTTGGGGTACAAAAATCTTTTGAGTACGGAAGGTTGAAAGTTCAAACCTTTCAAAAAAGGTGAAAAAGAGGGTAGGGCTACGAAAAAACCCACCAGTTTTTTCAGAATGAGATAGAAGAGTTCTTTTTGTTGCATAAATTTGCAAGACATATACGACAAAAAATATAGGTTGGCATTTTGAAAAAAAGCTTTTTTGTCTTCTAGAAAAAGGTCAAAATTTTCAAAATTTTGGGACAAATTACATTTCTTTAACACATTTGTGTTTCCCTATTTTATTTTTTGTTCCTTTTCCCTGAAATTTTTACACTTATGTAGTTTAATTTCTGAAAGTTTCCCGAGAAATTTTTTTTTTAAAAAAATTGCAAAGGCAAGGTCATATCATGATTTTTGGATTTTTAAACGGCCTAAATAGCTCAAAAATAAAATATTTCATTGTTTTTCATGTCGGAAAGATTTTTGGTCTTGAAAGACCTTTCAAATAGTTTAGTTTTTTGGTTTTTTT
>CM037788.1:13577303-13627303 GCA_021229015.1 Solen grandis | reverse complement strand
AGTTGGACCCTTCGGCCATTAATTTAACTTTATCATCCAAGTTGTCGAAATAAATCCTCCACTCCCACTGACCCGTTGCAATGACTTAACCACTCGTGTTTTTTAGTTGCTGTTGCCAAATAAAGCTTCTCCTGTAGAAATACAATTGGGGCGCAATATTTATTTTTGACCTCTGTCTGACCTCGGTCATAGCCATTCATTTTTTCTGCAATACTTGGTCTTCAAAATTTCGAAAAATATAAAATCAATTCCCTCTGTCTTTGAATTTTATTCCGATGAAGTTCCTTTATACGAATATAAACATTTGTCCTTAAAAGGCCACAAATAGTCCAAATTTGAGAGACCGTAAGCAAAAAAACACTGCCTTGGCTATGTCGCTTACGTCGCTTTTCACTTTAAACTTCTTTATTTCTTATTCAACTTTTTATTTCATAGTCAATCTGGTTTGCGCACACATTAATATATAATTTATTTTCGTCAAATTCGCCGATTAATTTCACAGATATAACCCGATAAAACCGTTATCTATATCCTGGATCCAAAACAAGTATTACATGTTTGAAAATAAAAACGTTTTAAATATGATTAATGATAACATATATTTTATATGAAATAAAGAAGGCAAGTGACTACTAATGACGTCCATGGGGTCACGTGACCCTAAAATACTGCCCAGCAGCTAACAAAATCGGCATTTAACATACTTTAAGAGATATTTTGCGCAAGAATTGCATGTTGTGGTTCCCTTAAGTAAATGGACAAAAATAAGAAAGGTTTTAGAAAAGTAAAATTTTCTTTATGGTTCACCTTTAATGATTAGAAGTTGTTTTTTATGTACATGTATTGAACTTATAGTAGATCTAAAGCACTGACTAGTTTTATTTAGTGTGATTAAGCTAAACGTCTACCGGATTTATAAAAATGTATGAAAGTGACTGTGTGCATTTATGATTTGATTTATTCATCAATCTGTTGAATGCTGTTATAAATAAATCAGGTTATTAATTTAAATTTAACACGCCCTGTTTTATCTTTTAACCCACGGTCTAGAGTCCGCCTTAGTTACATTATAAGTTTTTTTAGTTATTTTATACACAAATACTTAGGAATGCCAACGCATACATAACACACCGAAAATACCGCCAAAGATTGCTGATCGAGCGGAACAATTTAAAGGAAGCGAATCTTCGTCTCTGGTTAATGCCACTATCGCATTTCAATATATTCACCGTCTAAAGCTATATTCGAATAGTTAAATATTTGCTTAAGATTCAGGACCAAATATAGTAATACTGTAAAACTTCAAAGAAGGTTTGTCGGTGCATACGGTAATAACATTCATTGTCAGTATAAAATGTTAATTGTTTAAAGTGATTTGTATGATTATATTAAATATTTTTTTACGTAAAAAAAGACAGTTCGTCATTTATATTAAAGGATTTCATTAAAGGAATTTCAATTCACCATCGAAAGAGGCTCATTTCTACGTTTATTAAAAAAAGAAGTTGATAAATATTTTTTCTTCCAAAGCTAAGATTGTCATCTGAAAGTGATTAACAAATTATAGTAACCATACGCATTTTGAAATCAACGATAGGAATGTTGCTTATGTGCTAGAAACGATATTGAAGTATACTTCCATTTTATTTTTAACGTCGCTTTTATAAAAGTTCACGATAAAGTACATACACAGCATAATCAGAACGATGTAATAGGTTTGACTTTTGGAACTGAAAACGAAGAATAAGTAACGAAATCAACCCTGTAAAGAAAACAACAAACTATTCAACTTACACACAATACACACAATTCTTCAGTTAAATATTTACATATTTATCAAACAGTCAATGCAGTTTTGATAAGCAAATAAAAGTCATCATGTTATTATGTCACTCACCATTTTACATAATAATACTTGATTATACATGTAATTTAACCATGTGACACGCTATTGTTGTTTGTTGTTTCTTTTAACGTTAACTTTTGTGCAAAAAAAATGAAATGAAATTATCTTTGTCCTGTAATTTACGAAACAGTGGCTGATTTAAAGGCACGACGGATGTTATTAAAACAGGTCATACATTTTTCAAACGCATGTATCCTCAACATTGATGTTGCTCGGACGAATATTATTTTTCTTCTCATTTTTTCTTCTTCATATGGTCTTTTTTGTTTATTTTTTTCGGAAGTAGTCCAAATTTTGTTCGATCGTGACTGGTCATGTAACAATTCCGCAAATGTACATATTCTGACAATACTGAATCATCCAAGACTATAAATTTTTCCATTAAGGCATTTTGTTTACAGACAGTTATCTGTAATATACAATGCATCGTTTTCTTTATTACCGTGTAAACAGCCGGAACAGCAGTTGACGGACAATGGGGACAATGGTCAACATACGGAGACTGTTCTGTCACGTGCGGCGATGGAACAATATCAAGGTTCAGAGAATGTAATAAACCTCAGCCACAATATGGCGGACATTATTGTATTGGGAGCGCATATGGATCGACTAGATGCAACATAGCCATAGTCCAGGTAAGTTACCGAACGATTAGACAGTCCTAGATCAGAGATATTTTTATAGATAATGGAATGAAATACATCAATTAAACATAAACTTTAATGATGTAAACTTATGATAATACTTATAAATTAAGTCTAACAACAAAAGTAACAAACAAAACAACAACGATGAAAAATAATATATAATATATATATAATATATATATATATATATATATTATATATATATAATGTTATTTTACAGCCAGTTGTCTGATATTTTCATGAAAAAAAAAATATCAATATTCCCAAATTTCAACCGCATGTCATTTCAAATATATTTCAGAGCTATATGATAGTTTCAATATAAATAGTTGAGGACGATGGAGTCACTGGTCAGACTTTGGACCATGTTCTGTCACGTGTGGCCGGGGTTCAAAGACAGGTCAAGTTGTGTGATAATCCTGTACCACAGTATGGCGGAGAGTCTTGCCGGGGAAAAAATATTTCGAATGCAAACTGCAATTTGGGTTATTGTCCAGGTGAATTGAATTTTATCATTAATGCCACATTGTTAAAAATAAAAAAAAATGTTTATTAATTTACATTTAGCTGTTAACTCATGTATAGGAATATATTGCTGATTTCCGAAGTAGTATATAAACACGATTTTACAAGATAATAATAAAAAATGTTTGATAAATAATTACTTCACTGACGACAGTACATATGAGTAACTTGATAGGGGAATATTTTGATATCATTAACAGAACAGCACTTAATTTTGAATAGCCCAAACATGATATACACCTTATTATATTAAATATAATGGAATAAACATCAACCAAGATCACATGACATTTAATCGTACCACAGTAATTGCCGCATCAAATAAATATTAGATGCAACTTACTTTTTTTATTTTACTTGCTACAAGCAGAAAATATTAAAATGCTATACTACATAGATAAAGGAGAAAGACAATATTCTGTATGAAGACATTTTATATATCTCATTTCTTCATTTTAGTGCATAAAATGATGATACACATGTAAGATTAATTGTTTATGTTTAAAAACAATGCAGGTGCCTTATAAAGTTTTCACCTTGTAGGTATGGAAGTTTCTCAATTAAGAATTAATTATTAATGCGCACATAAACAGAAACAAAATCTGAGAACACCGTAAATCTGGTAGTAAACTAGAAAACCAGGAGCGTGTGTAAAAAATGAAATTACTAAGTTTTATCCCATGACTCTGAATATATAACTCAGTATGAAAAACATTTAAGACCGATAGAGTGAGAATCATGCTGTCGTGTTCTTGATGCAAAATATGGATGTTGTGTTATCTCGATGTTAATGTTGTGGTACTGTTATAAGATACCGCTATATATTGTGGTCTCTTGTATGGCAAAAAATCTTGTTCGGGAAGTGAAGTTGATGCATACACATTTTTACATGGCCTCTTGTCCAACTAAATTGTCAGTTATATCGCCGACGCCAAAGATGTTCATCTAATAACTACGACCCGAGTGATACTTGCCTACTTATAAGACTATATTACTGATTTACGTATTGAACTTGCCAAGTGATTCATTTTTTTTTTTGGCATTAGCTTTTTTCGCCAAAACATCAATTAAAAAAAAAAAAAGCATTTATGAAAGAACCTAAAAGTTTCATTTATCTCATTGATACGAATAAATGATAAATAAATATAATTGTATTGTTGTTGTTGTTTTGGGGATTACCGTCGCCGCGATAGTATTTCAATCATATAGCGACGTCCAGCTAAATAACAGGTGGGAGAAGACCCCGAGTACACAGAGGTACCCGGTAGAACCACCGACCTACCGCAAGCCAGCTGGAAGGCTTCCTCACATGAAAAACCCGAAGTCCCTACCGGGATTGGAATCCACAGCGGTGAGGGGCTGAGAGATTGTAGTCCATGATTGTAACCGCTCGACAACGGCGGCCCCATATAATTGTATATCATATGTCATAATCGCTATAGAACAAGTACCGGATAAGGCTGCGTATTTGGATGAAAATACCAGCAAGTTTTTAATCGACTTTATCCACAGGCTTCTATCCAATTATGGATAATTCCGAATATTTCGAGGAAAGGTGTGAAGAACTTAAGACAACTGATTGGGTTATGTACAATTAACAGGAAAAACCATGTTTCTCATATCTCCTTTAAAATATTATACGTTATACATACATTTTTTTGCCCGAACAACAGTTGACGGACAATGGGGTGAGTGGTCAGAATACGTGAGCTGTTCTGTCACGTGTGGCCAGGGGTCAAGGACAAGGACCAGAGCATGTAATCAACCGCCACCACAACATGGCGGGAAAGACTGTAGTGGAGCAGCACGGAAACAATGGAGTGTAACACAAACAATTGCCCAGGTACATTTATATCTACAGTTGAAATGAAATAAGACATCAACTGTTCTTAGTGCTAAACTAAGTCATATTTCTTTGCTGTTTTGATTTAAAGCGAACACATTATGTTAAATATAAATTAAATTGAAATATGTTCCTCATTTTATTGAACAGAAATAAATGAATTGATGGTTGTGCATGCGACCGCTGGGAGTTATCATTTGTCAGTTTGACCATTACAAGTGGAAAATGAACGACATAAGAACTATCACAAGCAGCAGTATTTTCGAAAAAAGAACTGTACTTATTTAATTATTAATTTCTCCAATTATTTGTATGATATATAGGCATACGACGGAAATAAATTGTGCACTACAAAAAAATCCTAATGATTCTTTTGTCAGTACAGCATTTCTTAACATTCAAATATCATTATCGATGTGCTTTACGTGTTAGCAAATACAATTTTACAAACTCGGAAGTGTTTCACGAATGTTGGCAAAAACTGTGCATCTGGAAATATAATGATTTGGACATATGTGAAGGGTACAATTTTCCGCTTCGCTACATTCCATTAAAATTGATAAATAAATTACATACTTAATCAGTTTTCTTTTTCGAATCGACTTAAAATTGGCTTTACGCGATAGCTTAAAATGACTTAATACATCACGCCGAAATGGTCACACTGAATGATAGTAGTTGAAATAATGATAATGAATGGCAAATCACATTGTAATTGACATTAATTCTGCCTTATGCGTTCATTTTAATTTAACATTGAATAGCTTCGTTTCCTACAAAATGTATACGAATTATGATAAAATAGAATGGACACTGCCATTTCATAGGCAACATAATAGCACTATTGAGGGCAAAACCGCAAACGAAAGATATATATGTAGATATATGAAGACATATTTAAAGCCTGATGTACTGATGTTACATGAAATTACCCGAGATGATAACTGGATTACATATTAATATAATGGAACTCATACTGATTAAAATTAACATAAACTGGCTTAAATAACTGGATAAACTATTTTATATTTTATTTTCAATTCCCACTTTTTACTCGGATTTTGTACTTAAACCCTTCAATGAAATGCACAAAATGTTTTTGTATTCATGCTGGTACATTGTACTCTTTTGAGTTGTACTTGGCCTGATGTGGATTTTATTTTGTAATAAATCTCTCAAATATAACATCGGTACCTTTGAAAACATAAATGAATCACACTTTTAAATACATTTATTTTCCTATATTATGACAAGAATACAATTATTGATCTGTTTCCCTATTGTCAGATAATAAACATCCTTTTCCGCTCATGATGGTTAATAAGGTAAAAAAATGTACTTAACCTACTAACCAGGAAAGGAATTCTAAACATTAAAAAAATCCGATCCTAAAATCATCGTTTATTATCGAATATATATATTTAACACGGTTTTAAAGTGGACGGAGGATGGGGTCAATGGTCAGAGTTCACACCCTGCTCGGTCACTTGCGGTACAGGAAACAAAACAAGAACGAGGTCATGTGACCAGCCGGAACCACAATATGGCGGTCTTGATTGTGATGGTGAACAATATGAAGTTATGACTTGTGGAGAGGTTAATTGCTCAAGTAAGAATCTTTATTTTGGTCATCAAATGGACAGTTAACTAATATAATATATGCTGTTTTCTATGTGCATGTATTTAATCAACATTTGCCTTTCTTTACCTGGCACAAACTGAATGATACCACATTCTTCACGATGTCCCATCTCTTACAAATTAACATTGAAGAGAACAGAAAGGAAGATTTAGATACTCTAAATGCAGTCAAAATAAAAATATTATATTTTAATGCCTATTATGCTCTGGTCAATTAGTTTGGTAGCTGTCAAAATGTATCATAAACATATCCTACTTTGAATGTAGTATCACACAATTTATTTTGTGCCTTTCTGCAGGCAGCAATGAACAGACTGGTGTTAGCGGTGCGGTGGTAGGTGGGGTAGCAGGAAGCGTGGCTCTAATGGTGATTGTGTGTTTGGCACTGACATTCATTTTTATATTTCGAAGGTAAATTCATATTTCCTTCTTTATTATTTTTATATATGTATATCCTGATCAAACTTATTACAAATAAAATTACTGAGTGTTTTTGTTAAGCCATCATTGTAAAGATTGTTGAAATTTAGTATGACTGATATGATGCCAAAAAATAAGTCTGCTATAGATGAATTATGATATGCAGTTATGATTATATACATGAAATTAAAACGGACACAAACGATAGCCATACAACTTTTACGGTATGTTTTGTTATCTTTAGTGGCATTTAGCTATCAGATTATAAGAATCACGTGTTGATTTTTCTATTTGATGATAAAAGGTTATCACAGTCAATCTAGTGGTG
This sequence comes from Solen grandis, assembly GCA_021229015.1. NCBI lineage: Eukaryota > Metazoa > Mollusca > Bivalvia > Adapedonta > Solenidae > Solen > Solen grandis. The sequence continues at coordinate 13,619,993 of CM037788.1, read as the reverse complement.
GAAATTACAGCATGATTGTAAATAATTGTAAATTTGGTTGACACTCGATGGATACTTTTTAAGTGTTGGTTTACATGTTGATTAAATTCTTAAAGAATATAAGATAAAACATTTAATATTTGTTGTTTCATATTTATTTTTTTGGTAAATAGTTTTTGATTTATATCTTTATGTCTTAAATATGTTAAAATATGATGCATTAGTTGCGTAATTGAAATTATATATTCAATATTGATGAATGACATTTTTCTTCAGACGAACACAAAGACAAAATGGTAAGATTGTAATCAAGTTGTCTTCGTGAATAATTCAACAGAAACTGCAACGGCACATGAATTTGAAACACACAGTATGTTAAATTATGTAGTTAACAAATATACATTATTAAAAAGACACAATTGTCAAACGTGCTATTTAATTATCTTATTTCTGCTAAAAGGGAAATACTACAACCTCGAAACTCCAAATAATTATACGTCTATAAGTAATTGAAAGATAAGGTGGTACTCGTAATCATGCTTAAAAAACGGGGTTCGTATGATTATATTTGTACGAGCATACCGTCATGAAAACCTTAGGGTAGATTTGGCTTGAAATAATTTAACTATAACATGATTTATGCAAGGCAAGATGCCACCATATTTGTCTTCATAATATAACGTTTCTTTTTTATATGATTTTCTCGAAAAGGAGGCTTAAGCATTTTTATTATTTATAATGCTGATTCAAGTGAAAGCACTGTTTATCGCATAGGTTACCATACAGCTTTAAATCAGGATGGTGGTAGAAATGAAGTTGACGACCTCCTGGAGAATATTACGGAAAGTAAATATATTTTATATAAATAATTTATAAAAAATTTGAATTATTTGTTTTGCAAACACGACCTTCATAAAAGTGTTCAAAAAATAGACGCGCAACACTCTTTATATTTGGAAACAAGACCAAGCACTTTCCGTAAAGTGAAAAAAATCTGTGTATGTCTTTATATTTATATTATTTCTTCCCAGATTCTGTATACCCCTCAACCTGAAAAACCAAGGAAAGACAAATTTAAAGACTCCGTCAATACTCAAAATGAAGGTACCGTTGGAAAAACCCAATACTTGCATAATTTACATGCATAAACATAGTCAAGTTCATGAGTTAAATTCTTAAACAGTGTAATTTCTACAACTGCCTTTAAATGATTGAATCGGCGAAAAGGAATGCTTTCTTAAAAAATATTTATAAAATGTTCGTTTTGACAATTAATCAAACATAATTCTCATATTTGGATTGGCTATTTGATAACGCATTTAATGATCTCTAAATCAAATGTATACTCGTGTAGAATGTAGAATTCACGGCTTGAATGATTTTATATAAATTGATTTTTTTCAGAAAATGTGTATTCCGTTCCTCTAAAAGATAAGACCAAAAGCAGCCTTGGCAGAACAAGAAGGGAAGTCCAAGGAAAAGGTCCCCCAGAAGAGTTAAACATTCCTCCTGTCCCTCGTAAATTGCCATACTACATGGAGGATGACGACCTTGAGGAAATCAATGAGAGCAACATCTCCGAAATCGATACCGCTGATGGTGAGTTCGGATAAAAAAAATACATGTAACTGTTCTAAAATAGATGAATATAATGTTTATACGTCAACATTATATTTTTTGGCAATTACATGTACTTGTAAATAAAAGTGCTTCATAATACTAACTTAAATATATATATTTATATATATATATACTTAGATAGCCTGGTATTCGGGAACTTGGTCACCTACCTGGTATCTAGGTACTATGTGTTCCAGCATGAAAATGTTTTTTGCATAATTTTATTTATTCTTTTCGTCTTTAAAATACCTCAAATATAGAGAGATTTCTTTTTTTAATATATATGTATATAACCATATTAGACCAAAAAAGTTCACATATATCTTTTTTTGATATATGGGTACATTATAGATGAGCACGTTCCTATAAAATCTATCTATCATATGGATATATAGGTATATAGGAACGCGCTAATCTATATTTTAAGACAATTAAGATCACCTTTGAAGGTAAATCAATTCACCTACTTTTGCTGACTCTGATTGTTTAAGCTAACAAAATTTATTGCACACACAAACACACACACACACACACACACAGAGTTTACAAGATGACAAAAGAACATGTCAAAGTTCTAGCAACTTAAAATTACGGCTGTTCCCTTAATTTTTTTTACATATGTTGATGCCATTAGTGAGGATTTTTATTATGTAAAAACATAACAAAGAAACTATTAGAATGTTAATATTTGATGAAGGAAGGCAAAATCTAATTTTCATGTTTTACAAATATTTAAATATTATTGCCATAACTTTCTTAATTGTTTGAAAACCCCTAAAATGGTGGTACATTGTATTATTTCATCCAATTCTACAGATTCTGATAAACTTATAATTTTATGTCATGCTTTTCAGTGAAGAATACATGTGAATAAAAAGTCAGTCTTAGACTTTTTGGAAGTGCGAAAGCTAATGACACGCTAATTTTCTCCTAAAAAGCATGAAGTAAAAAACATCTATTTGTTTCTTTTTGGGTTTAACATCCCATCGACAGTATTTCAGTCATTGGAGACGATGTCTACTTGAGGCAGATATAGTGCTGCCACGCTGCAGTATCACGCCGTAGAAAATATGGCATGATACCACACCCAATCACATTATCCTGACAACGGGCCAACCAGTCCTGGAACTACCCTGTAATTATGCTTAGCGTAAAGTACCATTTTGAACGACTTTGTTATGTCGCGGTCGGGATCGAAGGTTCCCGAGACGGACAATCTAGCCCTTCGGCCACCGGGGACAGTAAACTGAATGATTGAGTCAAGCTTATTTTGACTGTAACTTCATCATGGACAGAATTTTCTAAAATGAATGGTAAATGGGACGGTCACGCAAAGCTTAATCGGAAGCTCTTTGCTCTTAATGTAGAAATGCTGTTAAAATATTTCGTTTCCTGTTTTCAAGAAAAATCTACGTGTATGTGTGTGTGTTTTTTCTTTAAGTTCAGCTAAATTGACCTTTCAATTTTATTAAAAAAATGCCTCACCTGGTATTTGAGATCTCTAAAGTTCCAAGATTCTAAATATAAATAATATATATACTTAGATAGCCTGGTATTCGGGAACTTGGTCACCTGTATGGTATCTGGGTACTATGTTTTTTCCAGGCATGAAAATGTTTTTTGTGTTTTTTTTTTCATAATTTTATTATTCAATTCGTCTTTAAAACACCTCAAATATAGAGGATTCCATTTTTTAATATTTATGTATATAACCATATTAGACCAAAAAGTTTTACATATATCTTTTTTTGATATATGGGTACATTATAGATGAGCACGTTCCTATATATCTATCTATCATACGGATATATAGGTATATAGGAACGCGCTAATCTATATTTTAAGACAATTAATATCACCCTTGAAGGTAAATCAATTCACTTACTTTTGCTGACTCTGATTATTTAAGCTAACATAAATTTATTGCAACACACACACACACACACACACAGAGTTTTACAAGATGACAAAAGAACATGTCAAAATTCTAGCAACTTAAATTACGGCTGTTTCCCTTAATTTTTTTTTTCATATGTTGATGCCATTAGTGAGGATTTTATATGTACAAAACATAACAATGAAACTATTAGAATGTTAATATTTGATGAAGGAAGGCAAAATACTAATTTTCATGTTTTTACAAATATTTAAATATTATTGCCATAACTTTCTTAATTGTTTGAACCTCTAAAATGGTGGTACATTGTATTATTTCATCCAATTCTACAGATTCTGATAACTTTATAATTTTATGTCATGCTTTTCAGTGAAGAATACATGTGAATAAAAGTCAGTCTTAGACTTTTGGAAGTGCGAAAGCTAATGACACCTAATTTTCTCCTAAAAAGCATGAAGTAAAATCATCTATTTGTTTCTTTGTTGGGTTTAACATCCATCGCAGTATTTCAGTCATTTGGAGACGATGTCTACTTGAGGCAGATATAGTGCTGCCACGCTGCAGTATCACGCCGTAGACATATGGCATGATACCCACCCAATCACATTATCCTGACAACGGGCCAACCAGTCCTGGAACAACCCTGTAATTATGCTTAGCGTAAAGTACCATTTTTAACGACTTTGTTATGTCGCGGTCGGGATCGAAGGTTCCCGAGACGGACAATCTAGCCCTTCGGCCACCGGGACAGTAAACTGAGTGATTGAGTCAAGCTTATTTTGACTTACTTCATCATGGACAGAATTTTCTAAAATGAATTGGTAAATGGGACGGTCACGCAAAGCTTAATCGGAAGCTCTTTGCTCTTAATGTAGAAATGCTGTTAAAATATTTCGTTTCCTTTTTCAAGAAAAATCTTACGTGTGTGTGTGTGTTTTTCTTTAAGTTCAGCTAAAATTGGCTTTTGAATTTTATTTTAAAAATGCCTCACCTGGTATTTGAGATCTCTAAAGTTCCAAGATTCTAAATATAAATATATATATACTTAGATAGCCTGGTATTCGGGAACTTGGTCACCTGTATGGTATCTGGGTACTATGTGTTCCAGGCATGAAAATGTTTTTGTGTTGTTTTTTTTCATAATTTTATTATTCATTTCGTCTTTAAAACACCTCAAATATAGAGGGATTCCATTTTTAATATATATGTATATAAACCATATTAGACCAAAAAAGTTCACATATATCTTGTTTTGATATATGGGTACATTATAGATGAGCACGTTCCTATATATCTATCTATCATACGGATATATAGGTATATAGGAACGCGCTAATCTATATTTTAAGACAATTAATATCACCCTTGAAGGTAAATCAATTCACTTACTCTTGCTGACTCTGATTATTTAAGCTAACATAAATTATTGCACACACACACACACCACACACACACACACACACACACACACACAGAGTTTACAAGATGACAAAAGAACATGTCAAAGTTCTAGCAACTTAAAATTACGGCTGTTCCCTTAATTTTTTTTACATATGTTGATGCCATTAGTGAGGATTTTATATATGTACAAACATAACAATGAAACTATTAGAATGTTAATATTTGATGAAGGAAGGCAAAATACTAATTTTCATGTTTTTACAAATATTTAAATATTATTGCCATAACTTTCTTAATTGTTTGAACCTCTAAAATGGTGGTACATTGTATTATTTCATCCAATTCTACAGATTCTGATAACTTTATAATTTTATGTCATTCTTTTCAGTGAAGAATACATGTGAATAAAAAGTCAGTCTTAGACTTTTGGAAGTGCGAAAGCTAATGATACGCTAATTTTCTCCTAAAAAGCATGACGTCGGTCGGCTGCCAAAACCTCGTAACTCGACTTTCTTTTGGAAAAGGGCTTTTTGACTGCATGAAATTCGCAAAAACGTTTCCGCCTTCTCTCAAACCATAGTATCTATAAGCCAATTATACCCGATATATTACCATGTGATGAAATGTACCTCCGATTGGTTTGTAGAGCAACGGTCAAAATATCGTATCTCACACTAAATTCACTTCGACTGATGAGCGAGAGATTTTTTTGTCAACAAGTTATTGGAATCGGCATTTTAAAAGGTAAAATCAGATTTCTTTTATCATTTATGTCATTACCATTTAATTCATATGTTTAACTTGTATAAATAATATTCTGTGGCTTTCAAATCAAGAAAAACTATTGAAAAATAGTTGAAGTCACTTCTTTTCCGTCAATGATGACACGTTTTCGATTATTAGAGATAAAATAAATAACAGATAATAATGCACAAATAATATGCTTATTTCTGGCAAGCTTTCGAAACATTTCTTTATGACAAAGTTTACAATGAATGTATTTTTGCCTATCAACGGCGAGTTACGACAATTTGAAACAAAGCATATTTCCTTCATACCTAAGCATGGATTCGGATAATTTTGAGATACGACTTTTTGCAATTATGACAAAAGTACCCGGTCTTAATAGCAATCATATTTGCCGATTCATTTTATTTTCAGGCATGTCATATTCTGGAGAATCAGACACTGAATCAACATCGGAAACCAATATACAGACATATAAGTGTAATCTATGTCAGTTTAAACCTGGTTTTGATACGCTCATTTATATGCTTGAGCAAATTGTACTGAACGGTGGACTTCTGGTGCGCTTACCAAACGGACAATACTTAGTACGATGTGAGTTTGAAGATTGCGGTAGTATTTCCATTCAACTTGTATTCAGCCCACCTTTCCAGATGAAAGGCTGAATTCTTCTCATTTTGAGGACTTGAGCGCTCACGGAATTCACTGCCCTTTATGTGAACAGCCCGTGAGGCAATCAACTATTAATAACCATGGAACTTTCGCGTGGTAAATTGCTTGTATCATTAGCTTTAGAAAAACAAAACAAAAATGCAGATAATAACAACAATAGTAATGACGATGTTTCTGAAATCTACGTTGCAACCCCCCTGACCACTAATGACATCGAGGAACAAAGTGTTTTAAGCGAAGAGGCAGTTGAACTGAATTAGATGAATTCTATGATCTTGATGATAGCATCGCCGACCCTGATTTTAATCCTGAAAGTGATTCCGGTAGTGAAAACGAGGACACAAACACACGTGAAATGACTGTTGATCATGAAAAGGTAGTAAGCAATGTACGAAATGAAACACTAAGAAAAGATTTGGTGAATCGAAGTGGATAAAAAATCAAAACAAGCGGCTTCGTATGCAAGGGAAATCGTATAAAGGCATGAAAAAAGAGGATAGCACGTGGGGTTTTGTCATTGATAGAAATAAGCGTACGCTAGGTGAGCGAAATTGCTTTGAACGTTGTGCTACGTCTAAGGTAAAACAATGTTCAAGCTTTAACGAAGATGACAGAAAAGCAATATTTGACATGTTTCTGGGAAAACATGAATTGGGAGGAGCGAAAGGTGTATGTTAACTCGCTAGTGGGAACTTTCTGCCCATCTGTCCGTCACAAAATTTCTGTCCGTCCGTCCTTGTCATGTACTTATATACCAGTTACAACATACACTTTATTGCATTGAAACTTCAGAGCAATACTTCGGATCATCCATCGTCGGGTGTCAACAGTTGTTGATTCCGCTACGCTCTATTGTTATATTAAATGTATACATTTTTTGTAAGACGAAAAACTGTAAAGTTTAAGTCGAATAAAATATCTGAATCTGAATCTATAAAACGTCAACAACCTTGGGTATCCGACGATGCGGATCAATAATTAAAGAAGTTCATTACCTTATTAACATAACTCTTTGATACACTTGATGACAAGATAGGTTAACTGTAATTAACAAAGATACTGGGCCTTGTTATGACCTTGCATCATGGTTTGCATCAAATTGTTCGGTTAGTTAATAATGTAGTTGGAATATGATATCTTACCATCCGGCATAGTGCAAGTGGGGGGATATGAGTCACCTTCGGTGACAGCTCAAGTTGGCCATTCTGTATTTCTGTTTTAGCTATTTATTTACGAGAAAGCTAGCTCGGTGTTCATTTTTTAAAAATAAAGACAAGTGTCTTTGTATTTACTTGTTTCTTCGTTTAATATGGTTTATTACCATTGGTTCTTCTTTAACTTGCCCGGTGTATAACACCGATATACGGGACATTAGTAATAGCCACTAAAGCGCTGGACTAGTATACCAAGGTCTTTGCGACTAGCGTAGATTCAAATCAGCGGCGCACCGGCTCGGCTGATCAAAATCAACAGTGTTCGCTGCCCATTAATTCTTTATGGATTAGGTTTCCAAGCAGCGACCTTGATCAGCCTGTGCGGTAGTGCGCCGCCTGATCTGGTTCCAGACTGGTGGCAAATGCCTTAACAATTCTGCGCGATTAACTTTGAACAGAAACATTAGAATCATAGTTCCGCCATTTGGATATTACAGAGGTGATTTTAAGTGTCTTCCAAGTCTTTCGGAAGAGCCTTTAAAAAGAGGTCCCGTATATCGGTGTTATACACCGGGCAAATTAAAGAAGAACCAAGCAGTCTAATCGACAAGAGAAAGAATGTAAATGCGCGGATTCGCCTGTATCCTGTCTATTCTCTATGTGCAGATCTGTATGGCATTGACTCTGGAAATGACACAGTAGCAGGAAATTGCAATTAATTATATAATACAGATAACAATAAATATACGAGTACACATTCATAAGCTCTTAAACAATCTTTTAAATGTGAATAATCTTCAAAAATGGAAATATCGATTTCAACGCTTATAATTCGACTCCGATGAACCTGATTAGCAAAATGACACATAATGGCATTACAATTAAATCATCCAAAATATCGTATCTGACACAAAATTTGGATCAAAATGTTGTATCTCAAAAAACTATTATCCAGTGAAAGAAAACGTAAAGGTATGTTATCTATCATAAAAACCTTGCTTACAGTGGTTAAAATTGAAAATAGTAATTTTCTAACCTATAATAAAAATAATCTGAAATGTTTTTTTCTTCTACTGAAAAATCTAAGAAATTGACATACGAGGTTTTGGCAGCCGACCGACGATGAAGTAAAATCATCTATGTGTTTTGTTTGTTTGTTGGGTTTAACGTCCCATCGACAGTATTTCAGTCATTTGGGGACGATGTCTACTTGAGGCAGATATAGTGCTACCACGCTGCAGTATCACGCCGTAGACATATGGCATGATACCAACACCCAGTCACATTATCCTGACAACGGGCCAACCAGTCCTGGAACACCCTGTAATTATGCTTAGCGTAAAGTACCATTTTTAACGACTTTGTCATGTTGCGGTCGGGGATCGAAGGTTCCCGAGACGGACAATCTAGCCCTTCGCCACCAGGACAGTAAACTGAATGAATGAGTCAAGCTTATTTTGACTGTAACTTCATCATGGACAGAATTTTCTAAAATGAATTGGTAAATGGGACGGTCACGCAAAGCTTAATCGGAAGCTCTTTGCTTTTAATGTAGAAATGCTGTTAAAATATTTCGTTTCCTGTTTTCAAGAAAAATCTTACGTGTGTGTGTGTGTGTTTTTTCTTTAAGTTCAGCTAAAAATTGGCCTTTGAATTTTATTAAAAAAAGTGCCTCACCTGGTATTTGAGATCTCTAAAGTTCCAAGATTCAAAATATAAATTTATATATATACTTTTCATAATTTAGAAACCACATTACGTGAATTACGAAGATTCCTATGGACGAAAATTATGCTTTGTAGTCATAACGAATATGACTGAAATAACGAGATTCGAACACACAGTGGTGAGGGCTGAGAGATTTGGAGTCAACGACTGTAACCCCTTGGCCATGGAGGTCCCCATTTCTAGAATTAAATCTATGTTGTGTTGTATTGGTGTTTACCGTCACTTCGATAGTATTTCAGTCATATAAGCGACGTCCAGCTAATTACATAAATTAAAATCAAACTGTTAAAATATTTTTTTTTCTGTTTTAAAAAAAAAATCTTACGTGTGTGTGTGTGTTTTAAGTTCAGCTAAAATTGGCCTTTGGATTTTATTCAAAAAATGCCTTACCTGGTATTTGTCTACAAAGTGCTATGAACATTTAGTCATTAACCCAAATAATCTCCCTAATGAACTTACAAACTAATGCCTTAAGGAAAAGTGGAAAGCAGGCCTTGCAAAAATCATTCATTGGGACCAGACAAGGAATATCAAGGTTATGTGAAAGGGTGATCAATATAGACATTATGGAAATAAGATTGTTTTGCTGTTGTGCTAGTGTTTACCGTCACTCCGACAGTATTTTAGTCATATAAGCGATGCCAAGCTAATTAAAAGGGGCAGGAAGACCCCGAGGGACCTATGTGCAATGCACAAAGGCCACCAGGTAGAACCCCAAACCTACTGCAAGCCAGTTGGGAGGCTTCCTCACATGAAAAAGCTGAAGTACCATCCAGGATTCGAACCCACAGCAGTGAGGGCCTATAAATTTTGTAATCGCTGACCATAACCCCATTGGCCACAGTGGCCCCATGGAAATAACGTGTCTTTTTGTATATACACATTTTATTTCTTAGGCAGGACAAACGCTAACTTCAATATTTTTTATATACAGTAGCAACGAATACTTCCATATACAGCCTTGTCACAGGTTTAAAATCTTAAAAAAAAACAAGAGGGCCATGATGGCCCTTAATCGCTCACCTGAGAAACACTGCTCTCATCGCATGCCCTGATATGTGCTATATTACAACAGGGAACATCTGTACCAAATTATATTCAAATCTGGCCAGCGTTTTAAATCTATATTTTCGTTCCATTGTCATGGCAACCAGAGTTCTTCATGGATCAAGTTTATTTAGGCAACTTTTGTGAAGGCTCTTGCACAGATCATCCTTGCCAAGTTTTATCCAATTCTGCCCACGGTTTTGGAGGAGATGTCATTTAAAGCGTTTCCCAAAGACATATAATGCAAATAAGCCATGCCCCTGGTGGCCATGTTTTTTGATGGATCAAATAATTTTAGTAACTTTGGTAGAGGGTCACCCATGGAACATCTGTACCAAAATATTTCAAATCTGGCCAGAAGTTTTGGAGAAGATTTTTAAAGTTTTCATCTAAATTTTCTTTCTGTTGCCATGGCAACCAGAGTTCTGCATGGATCAACTTTATTTTAGCAACTTTTGTAGAGGTCCACCCAAAGACCATTTCTGCCAAGTTTCATCAAAATCTGCTGGGTGGCTTAGGAGGAGATGTCATTTAAAAAATTGTTAGCCACACGACGGACGACGGACAGAGGATGATCCTAATAGCTCACCTGTGTCTTTGATTTGATTACAGTCACCGTGAAAGTATTTCATCATATAGCTAATTACAGGTGGTGGAAGACCCCGAATGTACAGAAACATCTGGGTAGAACCACCAACCTACCGCAAGCCACCTGGAAGGCTTCCTCACATGAAAATCCAAACGACCCTGCTGGGTTTGCAACCCTGTGGTGAGGGACTGAGCAAGTGTTTAAGTTAGCGACTTTACCCACTCGGCCACGGAGGCCCAATTATATCTTTGGACATACCGACATGGTGATTCCAGTATATCCCCCTCTACTACATTGTGGTCAAATGACACTTTTTGTAGTTATAACTAATGTCAGAAAAAAATCAGGTAAGGATTCCTACTAACCATCGATACGTTGAGCAGTATAGGTTATCTCAGATGAAGCATCACTCTCATCTGACAACTGTCTAGAAGTTATCTGTGTTTGCTGACTAGTTGAAGGGGGGCATACATCAGAGACATGATCAATCTCCTGAAGTAAAAATGTTTCACTGAATTTAATGAAAGAAAATTCTAAGTTCAAAAAGGCCAGAAATTCTATAAGTTCACTGACAGAATTATCTACACTTGCCTGTCAAATGGTCTTATCATGGTAAATCATTATTCCAAATTTCAAGTCAATCATGTAAGTGATTCCCAATATACAAGCATAAGAGTATGTTGCATGTAAAACTGAAGCCAAAAAGTTTCTAAGTCAAAAAATTGCCTGAAATTCTTAAAATTCACTGAGTTACAATACACAATGCATGACAGTTCAACATAACAAGAGATACTGAGGACATTTCCCTAAGGTTAACTGCCTTAAATATGATTAGACATTCAAAAACACTTTTTATATACAGTTAAGGTTTCTTGGAACATTTTTGTCATCATAATGACAAGAGCATATATATAATCATTCTGTTTATTGAAAAAGAAAATATTTTTTTTAATCTTTTTTAATGTTCATTTCTTAGTCAAGAGGAGATACAAATGTATTGAGCCATACATAATGTTCTTTCCAATTCATCTGTCACCACCAGACAATGTTTACAGTTAAGTAAATGAAAACATATATTGGCTCTAATCCAGCAATACTCTTAAGACAAAGGGTCAAAAATGTTCATGCGGAAGAAATACAAACCATTTTGGATTCTTGGAACATAATTGGCCTATATTTGTATGAGGATATTTAAGTATCTCCAGGATGGAAACAGATCTTTAAAAAGTCTCATACTGAACACTCAAATTGTTCTTTTGCAAATGAGTCTTATTTCTTACACAATTAAGACAACACAGTTCTTTAAGGATAAGAGCATTATGAGATGAACAGAATATAAAAGCCCTAAAGCTATAAACAATATGAATCCTAATGATTGCAGAGTATGTGAGGTCACCTGTGACAGATGCTTTTCTGTATGTCCTTGTTCTACGTCATCATGATGCTGTTCATGAGTTGCCATGGAGAACGTTGGTTCCTCGTATGACTGAAGATCTCCAACTTGTACATCGTCCTGTGTCATGTCAGTGGTATGGCCATTGCTTTCCTCTGAGATTTCTGATTGTCCTGAATACATCATGTCTGTTGAAGGCTCCTGTAAAGAACAATATTACAATACACAATGCATGACAGTTCAACATAGCAAGAGATACTTGAGGACATACATAAGGTTAACTGCCTTAAATATGATTAGACATTCAAAAACACTTTTTATATATAGTTAAGGTTTCTTGGAACATTTTTGAATCATAACGACAAGAGCATAATATAATCATTCTGTTAATTGAACAAAAAATCTTTTTACTGTAATATTCAGCTCTAAGTCAAGAGGAGATACAAAATGTTAAGTTATATAATCACTATCTGATACCATCAACCAATTTTTTACAAGTAAACAAATTAAAAGTGATTGCTCCAATCCAGCATACCAAGAAAACACAGGTTAAACAAACTAGTCATTGCAAATAACATATACACCAGTTTGGCTTCTTAGAACATAACTGGCCTATATTTGAATGAGGATATTAAGGTATCTTCAAGGATGGAGCAGACCCTCTTAACGTCTCAAATAGAACACTTAAGTGATATATTTTCAAATGAGCCTTTTTTCTACACAAGATCAAGTCAACACAGTTCTTTAAGGATAAGAGCATAATGAGATGAACAGAATATAAAAGCCCTAAAGCTATAAACAATATAAATCCTAATAATGCAGAGTATGTGAGGTCACCTGTGACAGATGCTTTTCTGTATGTCCTTGTTCTACGTCATCATGATGCTGTTCATGAGTTGCCATGGAGAACGTTGGTTCCTCATACGACTGAAGATCTCCAACTTGTACATCGTCCTGTGTCGTGTCAGTGGTATGGCCATTGCTCTCCTCTGAGATTCCTAATTGTCCTGTAGACATTGTGTCTGTTGAAGGCTCCTGTAAAGAACAATATTACAATACACAATGCATGACAGTTCAACATAGCAAGAGATACTGAGGACATCCATAAGGTTAACTGCCTTAAATATGATTAGACATTCAAAAACACTTTTTATATACAGTTAAGGTTTCTTGGAACATTTTTGAAATCATAATGACAAGAGCATATATATAATCATTCTGTTAATTGAAAAAGAAAATATTTATTGTATCTTTTTAATGTTTATTTCTTAGTCAAGTGGAGATACAAATGTATTGAGCCATATATAAGTTCTTTCAAATTCATCTATCACCAGCAGACAATTTTACAGTTTACGTAAAATGAAAACATTATTGGCTCTAATCCAGCAATACTCTTAAGACAAAGGGTCAAGAAATGTTAAATGCGAGAAGGAATACAAACCATTTGGATTCTTGAAATTAATATGGCCTATATTTTGTATGAGGATATTTAAGTATCTCCAGGTTGGAAACAGATCTTTGAAAAGTCTCATACTGAATACTAAGGTTAACTGCCTTAAATATGATTAGACATTCAAAAACACTTTTTATAATAGTTAAGGTTTCTTGGAACATTTTTGTCATCATAATGACAAGAGCATATTTATAATCATTATGTTATTGAAAAAGAAAAACATTTTTTTTTCTTTGTTAATGTTCATGTATAAGTCAAAGGAGATACAAATATATTGAGCCATACAACATTTTGGATTCTTGGAACATAATTGGCCTATATTTGAATGAGGCTATTTAAGTAAGGCCATGGATTGAAACAGAACTTTTTAAGGTTTATATTGAACACTAAAATGGTGCTATTGCAAATGAGTCTTATTTATTATAAAGATCAAGACAACACAGTTAATTTAGGATAAGAGCATTATGAGATGAACAGAATATAAAAGCCCTAAAGCTATAAACAATATGAATCCTAATGATTGCAGAGTATGTGAGGTCACCTGTGACAGATGCTTTTTCTGTATGTCCTTGTTCTACGTCATCATGATGCTGTTCATGAGTTGCCATGGAGAACGTTGGTTCCTCGTATGACTGAAGATCTCCAACTTGTACATCGTCCTGTGTCATGTCAGTGGTATGGCCATTGCTCTCCTCTGAGATTCTTAATTGTCCTGTAAACATATGTGTCTGTTGAAGGCTCCTGTAAAGAACAATATTACATTACATAATGCATGACAGTTCAACATAGCAAGAGATACTGAGACATCCATAAGGTTAACTGCCTTAAATATGATTAGACATTCAAAAACACTTTTATATATAGTTAAGGTTTCTTGGAACATTTTTGTCATCATAACGACAAGAGCATATATATAATCATTCTGTTAATTGAACAAAAATTCTTTTTACTGTAATATCTCCTCTAAGTCAAGAGGAGATACAAAAATGTTAAGTTATATAATCACTATCTGATACCATCAACCAATTTTTTACAAGTAAACAAATTAAAAGTGATTGGCTCCAATCCAGCCATACCAAAGAAAACACAGGTTAAACAAACTAGTCATTGCAAATAACATATACACCAGTTTGGCTTCTTAGAACATAACTGGCCTATATTTGAATGAGGATATTAAGGTATCTTCAAGGATGGAGCAGACCCTCTTAACGTCTCAAATAGAACACTTAAGTGATATATTTTCAAATGAGCCTTTTTTCTTACACAGATCAGTCAACACAGTTCATTAAGGATAAGAGCATTATGAGATGAACAGAATATAAAAGCCCTAAAGCAATAAACAATATAAATCCTAATGATTGCAGAGTATGTGAGGTCACCTGTGACAGATGCTTTTCTGTATGTCCTTGTTCTACGTCATCATGATGCTGTTCATGAGTTGCCATGGAGAACGTTGGTTCCTCATACGACTGAAGATCTCCAACTTGTACATCGTCCTGTGTCATGTCAGTGGTATGGCCATTGCTCTCCTCTGAGATTCCTAATTGTCCTGTAGACATTGTGTCTGTTGAAGGCTCCTGTAAAGAACAATATTACAATACACAATGCATGACAGTTCAACATAGCAAGAGATACTGAGGACATACATAAGGTTAACTGCCTTAAATATGATTAGACATTCAAAAACACTTTTTATATACAGTTAAGGTTTCTTGGAACATTTTTGAAATCATAATGACCAGAGCATATATATAATCATTCTGTTAATTGAAAAAGAAAATATTTATTTATCTTTTTTAATGTTTATTTCTTAGTCAAGTGGAGATACAAATGTATTGAGCCATATATAAAGTTCTTTCAAATTCATCTATCACCAGCAGACAATGTTTACAGTTACGTAAATGAAAACATATATTGGCTCTAATCCAGCAATACTCTTAAGACAAAGGGTCAAAAATGTTAAATGCGGAAGAAATACAAACCATTTTGGATTCTTGGAACATAATTGGCCTATATTTGTATGAGGATATTTAAGTATCTCCAGGATGGAAACAGATCTTTGAAAAGTCTCATACTGAATACTAAGGTTAACTGCCTTAAATATGATTAGACATTCAAAAACACTTTTTATATATAGTTAAGGTTTCTTGGAACATTTTTGTCATCATAATGACAAGAGCATATTTATAATCATTATGTTAATTGAAAAAGAAAAACATTTTTTTTTCTTTGTTAATGTTCATGTATAAGTCAAAAGGAGATACAAATATATTGAGCCATACAACATTTTGGATTCTTGGAACATAATTGGCCTATATTTGAATGAGGCTATTTAAGTATGGCCAGGATGGAAACAGAACTTTTTAAGGTCTTATATTGAACACTAAAATGGTGCTATTGCAAATGAGTCTTATTTATTATAAAGATCAAGACAACACAGTTAATTAAGGATAAGAGCATTATGAGATGAACAGAATATAAAAGCCCTAAAGCTATAAACAATATGAATCCTAATGATTGCAGAGTATGTGAGGTCACCTGTGACAGATGCTTTTCTGTATGTCCTTGTTCTACGTCATCATGATGCTGTTCATGAGTTGCCATGGAGAACGTTGGTTCCTCGTATGACTGAAGATCTCCAACTTGTACATCATCCTGTGTCATGTCAGTGGTATGGCCATTGCTCTCCTCTGAGATTTCTGCTTGTCCTGTAGACATTGTGTCTGTTGAAGGCTCCTGTAAAGAACAATATTACATTACATAATGCATGACAGTTCAACATAGCAAGAGATACTGAGGACATACATAAGGTTAACTGCCTTAAATATGATTAGACATTCAAAAACACTTTTTATATATAGTTAAGGTTTCTTGGAACATTTTTGTCATCATAACGACAAGAGCATATATATAATCATTCTGTTAATTGAACAAAAATTCTTTTTACTGTAATATTCAGCTCTAAGTCAAGAGGAGATACAAAAATGTTAAGTTATATAATCACTATCTGATACCATCAACCAATTTTTTACAAGTAAACAAATTAAAGGAATACGCTCGGCTGATAACAACTAGGTTTTAATTGAAAGATATTGATGTAAATAAACCAATTTAATTACTCATTTCATTGAATCAATCGTAATAAGAAAGAAATTGCAAGTTAAAGACGCCTATTTACACCAATTTGCTCCGAGACATGTGCGCAGACATTGTTAAAGTCTCGTGGTCTCGCGAGACATTTTTTACAACAATCGTGACGTCACAGACACACTTCCGGTTGCGTACACACATTGAAATATAGAAGGGAATTACGTGTGTTGTGGAGAAATTTTACCCGCAAAAAGAAACAGGAAGGCAAAAAGTAATTATAATTACTTAAAGGACATTTTAAGTGTATATTTTATTTATCTTATAATTTTAGTGCTCATATACGTTGCGATTGTGGACTTAATCGATCCTTTTGTGAAGTATGTCGCAGTGGATGGAGTAATGTTCATTGACTTGTTATAGTAAGCGAAAATGCCTCAGTGTCAGGCAATCAACTGCACAAATAAGCCAGGAAAGTG
This sequence comes from Solen grandis, assembly GCA_021229015.1. Lineage (NCBI taxonomy): Eukaryota > Metazoa > Mollusca > Bivalvia > Adapedonta > Solenidae > Solen > Solen grandis. Next base: position 13,602,747 of record CM037788.1, on the reverse strand, counting down.
CAGTAGAAGTTTTTTTTAAGTTTCCTGACCCCTAGAAAGGAGTTGAAGAGCGAAAATTGTGCAAGAAATGGATTGACAATTTAAAAAATGGAAAACTCCGAATTGAATCGTTTCGCAGTCATAGGGCTATGTTGGTATGTTATGCTCACTTCACTGAGGACTGTTTCATTGGAGGTTTTAGCAGTGCAGTGTCAGTCTCATTAGGTTTTACACAGAGGAAGAAAAGTTTGAAAAAAGGTTCTGTGCCGACTTGAAAAGACCTATGCAAACAGCATAATATCAGATCAGCCTGCACGTAACTCATAGGCTGATCAGGTGTTATGCTGATCGCTGCTCCTCAATGGTCTGCTTATGAGGATTTTACAATTAAACTTTGTAAGGTTTTACTGTGGCTCTCTGTATATCAGACTTTATGGGGTACTGGGGGTGTCAAAGTGAGTCTGTATGAGGGAAGTGTTACCCACTTGTCAAATACTTTGTGTATTATATAGCAGAGAATCACTAGGCTTTGCATATTTGCATGTAATTTATATCAAGGGTATAAAATTAACATTTATATTGTTCTTATTATATTTATTTGAAAAATGTTTATTATTTGAATATGATGAAAATATATTATTAAAAGATTAAACTATGGTCATTTTATTGTTTTCTTACTCGTGAGTGAGAGAGTCTGGAGCCCTCGTCCTATGACCTTTGTATGCCAGAATGGTAATGAATGCAACTTCTAAAACAGAATCATTCAGAACTAAGGTGTGAAAGTCCGTGCACGTAAGTTCATCTAAATTTCCAACAACCAAGTCACTCGATTTGCAACATACATTTTCCATATTGGATGGCATCATAGCACAGTTATCACACAGACAAAAACTTTATTAAACTTCCTGCTATAGCGATCGAACCATAACTAAAGTCAATACCCCTTGTCACGCAATCATTTATGCACATTCTCACAAACATCGCTATTTTAATTGCGCAAATCATTACAGCAATTATCAACAATTTTTAAACAGTTATTTAATCAAATATATAAAAGGGGCGGTATCATGTAAGTAGAAATCTAATTGCAATGACGGTAACTGTGAAATACTATAGAGACGAATCAAAGGGACACCGTGTTGTAATTATGATTAACACACCTAATTGCTCGCAATTTAGCAAAATAATGTAAATTATGCTAACTACTTTCTGTATATCACACTAAAATGAGCTCATTGCGATACGATACTTTTACTTATATATATTTATTTAAACAGACTATCCGTAAAATAGCATAATATAGATTATTATAATATAAAACGTGGATTCAACACTTTTCTTTCATATTTATATAATGTATTTAGTATGTTTGTGGTGATGATTATACTCTACATGTCCGTTTCAGTAAAACGTGCACATAAATTGTCTGTTGACATGGTGACTCGGTCGCACGCTTCGTTTTATGGCCGTGTTTTATGGCCCTGAGGTGCGATTTTATATGACGCTTAGTCTGTTACAAAGACTTGCCAGTGATTTCTTATCCAATCAGTATAACACCACACAACTTTTCAATAACCGCAGTTGCAAGCATTTCACGGTAAAAATGACAAAGATGTATTATAGAAATAAAAAATATCGCGGAGCAAATTGGTTTAAAAAGACGTCTTTAACTTACAATTTCTTTCTTATTACGATTGATTCAATGAAATGAGAAATTTAATTGGTTTATTTACATCAATGTCTTTCAATTGAAACCTAGTTGTAATCAGCCGAGCGTATTCCATTAATGCTTTTATCACAACCCCTATTAATCGCATTCATCGATCGGGATGTGGTTCAATGGGTATTTGTGACGTCACAGAAAGGTAAACATAAACAAAGATGGCGGCGGCCATAGCCGATCGAAATCACAAACTTTAAACAGCTTATCTTCACAAATATAGCGTGTATAAAAATAAAAGTCATGTCAAAGTGATCTACACTAAAAGGTTTGTTGATGGTTAAATTTTCATTTCAGCCGAGCGTATTCCTTTAAAAGTGATTGGCTCCAATCCAGCCATACCAAAGAAAACACAGGTTAAACAAACTAGTCATTGCAAATAACATATACACCAGTTTGGCTTCTTAGAACATAACTGGCCTATATTTGAATGAGGATATTAAGGTATCTTCAAGGATGGAGCAGACCCTCTTAACGTCTCAAATAGAACACTTAAGTGATATATTTTCAAATGAGCCTTTTTTCTTACACAGATCAAGTCAACACAGTTCTTTAAGGATAAGAGCATAATGAGATGAACAGAATATAAAAGCCCTAAAGCAATAAACAATATAAATCCTAATAATTGCAGAGTATGTGAGGTCACCTGTGACAGATGCATTTCTATATGTCCTTGTTCTACGTCATCATGATGCTGTTCATGAGTTGCCATGGAGAACGTTGGTTCCTCGTATGACTGAAGATCTCCAACTTGTACATCGTCCTGTGTCGTGTCAGTGGTATGGCCATTGCTCTCCTCTGAGATTCTTAATTGTCCTGTAGACATTGTGTCTGTTGAAGGCTCCTGTAAAGAACAATATTACATACATAATGCATGACAGTTCAACATAGCAAGAGATACTGAGGACATCCATAAGGTTAACTGCCTTAAATATGATTAGACATTCAAAAACACTTTTTATATACAGTTAAGGTTTCTTGGAACATTTTTGAAATCATAATGACAAGAGCATATATATAATCATTCTGTTAATTGAAAAAGAAAATATTTATTTATCTTTTTTAATGTTTATTCCTTAGTCAAGAGGAGATACAAATGTATTGAGCCATATATAAAGTTCTTTGAAATTCATCTATCACCAGCAGACAATGTTTACAGTTACGTAAATGAAAACATATATTGGCTCTAATCCAGCAATACTCTTAAGACAAAGGGTCAAAAATGTTCAATGCGAAAGAAATACAAACCATTTGGATTCTTGAAACATAATTGGCCTATATTTGTATGAGGATATTTAAGTATCTCCAGGATGGAAACAGATCTTTGAAAAGTCTCATACTGAATACTAAGGTTAACTGCCTTAAATATGATTAGACATTCAAAAACACTTTTTATATATAGTTAAGGTTTCTTGGAACATTTTTGTCATCATAATGACAAGAGCATATTTATAATCATTATGTTAATTGAAAAAGAAAAAACAATTTTTTTCTTTGTTAATGTTCATGTATAAGTCAAAAGGAGATACAAATATATTGAGCCATACATTTTGGATTCTTGGAACATAATTGGCCTATATTTGAATGAGGCTATTTAAGTATGGCCAGGATGGAAACAGAACTTTTTAAGGTCTTATATTGAACACTAAAATGGTGCTATTGCAAATGAGTCTTATTTATTATAAAGATCAAGACAACACAGTTAATTAAGGATAAGAGCATTATGAGATGAACAGAATATAAAAGCCCTAAAGCTATAAACAATATAAATCCTAATGATTGCAGAGTATGTGAGGTCACCTGTGACAGATGCTTTTCTGTATGTCCTTGTTCTACGTCATCATGATGCTGTTCATGAGTTGCCATGGAGAACGTTGGTTCCTCATATGACTGAAGATCTCCAACTTGTACATCGTCCTGTGTCATGTCAGTGGTATGGCCATTGCTCTCCTCTGAGATTCCTAATTGTCCTGTAGACATTGTGTCTGTTGAAGGCTCCTGTAAAGAACAATATTACAATAAACAATGCATGACAGTTCAACATAGCATGAGATACTGAGGACATCCATAAGGTTAACTGCCTTAAATATGATTAGACATTCAAAAACTTTTTATATACAGTTAAGGTTTCTTGGAACATTTTTGTCATCATAATGACAAGAGCATATATATAATCATTCTGTTAATTGAAAAAAAATATTTATTTATCTTTTTTAATGTTTATTTCTTAGTCAAGAGGAGATACAAATGTATAGAGCCATATATAATGTTCTTTCAAATTCATCTATCACCAGCAGACAATGTTTACAGTTATATAAATGAAAACATATATTGGCTCTAATCCAGCAATACTCTTAAGACAAAGGGTCAAAAATGTTAAATGCGCAAGAAATACAAACCATTTGGATTCTTGGAACATAATTGGCCTATCTTTGTATGAGGATATTTAAGTATCTCCAGGATGGAAACAGATCTTTAAAAAGTCTCATACTGAACACTCAAATGGTTCTTTAGCAATTGAGACTTATTTCTTAAACAGACCAAGACAACACAGTTCTTTAAGGATAAGAGCATTATGAGATGAACAGAATATAAAAGCCCTAAAGCTATAAACAATATGAATCCTAATGATTGCAGAGTATGTGAGGTCACCTGTGACAGATGCTTTTCTGTATGTCCTTGTTCTACGTCATCATGATGCTGTTCATGAGTTGCCATGGAGAACGTTGGTTCCTCGTATGACTGAAGATCTCCAACTTGTACATCGTCCTGTGTCATGTCAGTGGTATGGCCATTGCTCTCCTCTGAGATTCTTAATTGTCCTGTAGACATTGTGTCTGTTGAAGGCTCCTGTAAAGAACAATATTACAATACACAATGCATGACAGTTCAACATAGCAAGAGATACTGAGGACATCCATAAGGTTAACTGCCTTAAATACAGATTAGACATTCAAAAACACTTTCTATATACAGTTAAGGTTTCATGGAACATTTCTGTCATTATAACGAAAAGAGCATATATATAATCATTCTGTTAATTGAAAAAGAAATATTTTTTTTATCTTTTTTAAATGTTCATTTCTTAGTCAAGAGGAGATACAAATATATTGAGCATATAAAGTTCTTTCAAATTCATCTATCACCAGCAGACAGTAATAACAGTTAAGTAAATGAAAACATATGTTAGCTCTAATCCAGCAATATCTTTAAGACAAAGGGTCAAAAATGTTCAATGCGCAAGAAATACAAACCATTTTGGATTCTTGGAACATAATTGGCCTATATTTGTATGAGGATATTTAAGTATCTCCAGGATAGAAACAGATCTTTGAAAAGTCTCATACTGAATACTAAGGTTAACTGCCTTAAATATGATTAGACATTCAAAAACACTTTTTATATACAGTTAAGGTTTCTTGGAACATTTTTGAAATCATAATGACAAGAGCATATATATAATCATTCTGTTAATTGAAAAAGAAAAACATTATTTTTTCTTTGTTAATGTTCATGTATAAGTCAAAAGGAGATACAAATATATTGAGCCATACAACATTTTGGATTCTTGGAACATAATTGGCCTATATTTGAATGAGGCTATTGGGGGGAAAAACTTTTTAAGGTCTTATATTGAACACTAAAATGGTGCTATTGCAAATGAGTCTTATTTATTATAAAGATCAAGACAACACAGTTAATTAAGGATAAGAGCATTATGAGACGAACAGAATATAAAAGCCCTAAAGCTATAAACAATATGAATCCTAATGATTGCAGAGTATGTGAGGTCACCTGTGACAGATGCTTTTCTGTATGTCCTTGTTCTACGTCATCATGATGCTGTTCATGAGTTGCCATGGAGAACGTTGGTTCCTCGTATGACTGAAGATCTCCAACTTGTACATCGTCCTGTGTCATGTCAGTGGTATGGCCATTGCTCTCCTCTGAGATTCCTTATTGTCCTGTAGACATTGTGTCTGTTGAAGGCTCCTGTAAAGAACAATATTACAATACACAATGCATGACAGTTCAACATAGCAAGAGATACTGAGGACATACATAAGGTTAACTGCCTTAAATATGATTAGACATTTAAAAACACTTTTTATATACAGTTAAGGTTTCTTGGAACATTTCTGAAATCATATTTTAATTAAAAAAAATTTTTTTTAATGTTTATTTCTTAGTCAAGAGGAGATACAAATATATTGAGCCATACAAAATGATCTTTCAAATTCATCTATCACCAGCAGACAATGTTTACAGTTAAGTAAATGAAAACATATATTGGCTCTAATCCAGCAATACTCTTAAGACAAAGGGTCAAAAATGTTCAATGCGCAAGAAATACAAACCATTTTGGATTCTTGGAACATAATTGGCTTATATTTGAATGAGGATATTTAAGTATCGCCAGGATGGAAACAGATCTTTAAAAAGTCTCATACTGAACACTCAAATGGTTCTTTTGCAAATGAGTCTTATTTCTTACACAGATCAAGACAACACAGTTCTTTAAGGATAAGAGCATTATGAGATGAACAGAATATAAAAGTCCTAAAGCTAACAATATAAATCCTAATAATTGCAGAGTATGTGAGGTCACCTGTGACAGATGCTTTTCTGTATGTCCTTGTTCTACGTCATCATGATGCTGTTCATGAGTTGCCATGGAGAACGTTGGTTCCTCGTATGACTGAAGATCTCCAACTTGTACATCGTCCTGTGTCATGTCAGTGGTATGGCCATTGCTCTCCTCTGAGATTCCTAATTGTCCTGTAGACATTGTGTCTGTTGAAGGCTCCTGTAAAGAACAATATTACAATACACAATGCATGACAGTTCAACATAGCAAGAGATACTGAGGACATACATAAGGTTAACTGCCTTAAATATGATTAGACATTTAAAAACACTTTTTATATACAGTTAAGGTTCCTTGGAACATTTCTGAAATCATAATGACAAGAGCATATATATAATCATTCTGTTAATTGAAAAAGAAAATATTTATCTTTTTTAATGTTTATTTCTTAGTCAAGAGGAGATACAAATATATTGAGCCATACAAAATGATCTTTCAAATTCATCTATCACCAGCAGACAATGTTTACAGTTAAGTAAATGAAAACATATATTGGCTCTAATCCAGCAATACTCTTAAGACAAAGGGTCAAAAATGTTCAATGCGCAAGAAATACAAACCATTTTGGATTCTTGGAACATAATTGGCTTATATTTGAATGAGGATATTTAAGTATCGCCAGGATGGAAACAGATCTTTAAAAAGTCTCATACTGAACACTCAAATGGTTCTTTTGCAAATGAGTCTTATTTCTTACACAGATCAAGACAACACAGTTCTTTAAGGATAAGAGCATTATGAGATGAACAGAATATAAAAGTCCTAAAGCTAACAATATAAATCCTAATAATTGCAGAGTATGTGAGGTCACCTGTGACAGATGCTTTTCTGTATGTCCTTGTTCTACGTCATCATGATGCTGTTCATGAGTTGCCATGGAGAACGTTGGTTCCTCGTATGACTGAAGATCTCCAACTTGTACATCGTCCTGTGTCGTGTCAGTGGTATGGCCATTGCTCTCCTCTGAGATTCCTAATTGTCCTGTAGACATTGTGTCTGTTGAAGGCTCCTGTAAAGAACAATATTACAATACACAATGCATGACAGTTCAACATAGCAAGAGATACTGAGGACATCCATAAGGTTAACTGCCTTAAATATGATTAGACATTCAAAAACACTTTCTATATACAGTTAAGGTATCTTGGAACATTTTTGTCATCATAATGACAAGAGTATATATATAATCATTCTGTTAATAAGCAATGCATACAACAACAAAATACAAGTAGAAAAGAAAAATTAAGACTGGTTTCTAATATATAGTAACTTCCTTGAAAACACAAATTTCAATAAATGATCAAAAATATAAAAAATAAAAAAAAACATTAGATTTAATGGCATCATATTAAAATGGAAATGTTTAAGTAGCATTTTCAAAGTACATGCATAGGTAAACAACAACAGTCTCATCTACCGGATAAAGTGACTTTATAATGAACAAAACAGTAGTTTTATCAGATTTTGCAAAAAGTACCAATGGGACAAATGCAAATTATGCAAGAAAATAGTGGCTGTCTATAATGTAAATGCCAATGTTAGCTTCAAAGTGAAATTCATGAAATATTTTGAGAAAATCACCAAAATCAAGTAACATTATGCTCAGTTGACATTGAATGTGTTATCAAAATTAGAAAAAAATAGGGTATTTTTATTAAAAATGCAGCACATTTTCATCCCCTTATTGTGATTGTTATGTAGTTTACAAGTGTTTATCTCTAGTGTGTGTGCATATTTAATGGTAAAACAAATGTTAATAATGATAGATTATTGTTTCTGTTTAACCCTTTCACTGACAGGCACTATGTGTATCAATATGTACCCTTAGTGCCAGGGACTTTTTGAGAAATCGCATTTTCGTTAAATCTGTAGGTCTTCTTGTTGTTATTGTGTTGGTCTTACTGTCACTTACCGTCACTTCAACAGTAAATCAGTCATAAAAGTGACGTCCAGCTTATTACAGGGGGAGGAAGACCCCGGGGGACCTGGGTATAAGGCATAGTGGCCACCCGGGTGGAACCCCAGACCTATCACAAGCCAGGCTTCTTCACATGAGTCTGCAGGTCTACAATGTATTCTATTTATTCTAACCATATATATAACCTACACTTTTCTGAAAGGTTATTAGAAATACAATCTTTTTATCATATTTTTTACCTTTTATGTCAGTGCTAAATATCTATTTCTGAAATTACACAATGTACTATATAAGTGAATTCCAGAAACGGGTCAACCCATCTTAATGGCAGTTAAAGTATCTAATACTTTTGAATTATATTCACTTTAAACTTGGTGTAACTTGTTTGTTTCTTTGTTGTTGTTTTTTTTTTCAATGGAATCAGTAGAATGGAATTCACTATATTGGATAGATGATACAGTTGATGTATTTAAGTTTTTAAAGATAGATTTAAGGATACCTGTTTTTTACCAAGTCTAAAGCAGCGCCCTTGAACACAGAATTCATCTCCTAGCTTCAGTTGTCTCTCTATGTTACAGTCAGTAAAGGTAAGAAACACCTGGAGTAGATTAAACTTTAATAAAAGTTGTTTTTTTTCTCTTTGAAAAGAAAACAAGTGAACAAAAATGGCCCTGAATTAACTCAGCTAAGATACATTGCCTCTATTCCCTGTATTGCTTAAGAAATGAAGATGCCAGAGTGTAAGACATCAAATGTGTCTGATATGTCAAGGGCATAAAGGGTAAAATTATTAGTTCAATACCAATCATAATCAAAATCCAGTGGGATACTGTGTTTAATCTAAATGTTGGTCGCTAATTGCAAATCTAGAGTGTAAACAATATGAAATTTGGCGTTATATATATCGAAAGGGCCATAATTCCAGACCCAGAGCCATAATCAAACTTGGCAAAGAGATAATATCTGTAAGCATTGTCATTAAGTTGAAAAATCACTGTTCATAAAATTGAAGCCAGAATGCAAATAAGGTAAAATCTGGTATCTTTTCTTAACTCCTAAACTTATTGGTTGGTATCAGCCATAATCAAAACTTGCCAAGAAATTGTGGCTATAAACACTGTCCTACGGTTTGAAGATGAGTGCTTAAGAAATAAAGATTCCCGAGAGTATGCAAATTAAATATGAATGACAGACAGACGACAGACATATAACCATCCAAACAGCTCATCCTGACACATGCTAGGGTGAGCTGAGTAAGAGCTATCACCAGACAGTGTGCTTGACTATTCTCAGTGCTTGTATAAAACATTTGTCATTCAGACAATTAAAGAACTCAACATGCAAAACCTTAACAGGATTTATTTAGTCCAGAAAAGTGGAAAAATTCATAAGAAATCCATGATAGAGTTATGGGTTGTTGTTTGTGAGCTACAATATTGACCCAACTTAGTACATGTGTGAAGTTTCAAGTGAATATCTTAAGTAGTTGTGGAGATACAAGTTGCACGCAGAACCGTAACCAAGTCCAAAACGGGGGATAAAGCAGTCTAAATCAATAATAGAATTACGGGTCTTTGTGAGCTACAACAATGACCCTGAGTACATGTGTTAAGTTTCAAGTTAAAACCAAAAGCAGTTGTTAAGATGCAAGTTGCATGCAAAACCTTAAGAATTTTTTAAGTCCAAACAGGGGGATAATTCAATCAAAATCCCTGACTGAGTTATGGGTCTTTGTTTGTGAGGTACAATGATGACCCTGAGTACATGTGTGAAGTTTCAAGTAAATACTTAAGTAGTTGCGGAGATATAAGTTGCACATAAAACCTTTTAAAACTAAATGTGATGCCGACGCCAGGGTGAGTGGCATAGCTCCACTATTCATAGATTAGTCAAACAAAATATGTTTACTTGAGTAATACTGCGGCTTAGAGCTGTCACTGTCGTGACCTGCATTGGGACAGGACATATTACGTGATTGCGGTATATCCTGCACCACAAGTGGTGGGAGTTTAAACAAGCATTCTGGTAGTATTGCTTAGGCAATACTTAGTCCCTTACCGGAAAGGGCAATTATTATGTCAAAAATCAGTGGACCAGAACATAACTCAAACCTGATCTGTAACTCATAGCGGTAGACTCACACACCAAAAATTAGTTGAATATCTGCAAGCATTTAGAAAAAAAGTCCGGAAAACATGTGTGTGACTGACGGACGGACTGACGGACGAGTGCATGCTGGTAGGGGACTAATAAATGGTTTCTTATAAAATTTAATGAAACTAAAGGATTTATTACCTCGCCCATACAAACTTCTATCAAACAATGGTGATCCCTTACACCATCAATCTTCACTCTAATATCACAATCACTGGATCTGAAAACAAGTGTTGTTAGTAATTGATTAATTTTATTATATATATCAACTAAACCTATCACTAAAGGTGATCAATACCCCCCACACAGCCATTTTCCAATGAAAATGGATCATCTCCCTTTACGGTCAACGAAACTATGATTAATACCCCCCAAAATCGCTTTGACACAAGAGTTGCCAATTTCAACATTTTGACAAAGTCCAAGGGCACGTAACTATGCAACGACTTGACAGACATGCATGAAAAATACTTTACGCACATCTGCACTTGGTGATGAAGACATTCTGCAAGTTTCATCTTATTTGCTGCAGAAATGTAGAAGTAGTTTGCGCCACAAAATGGTACATCTGGGTAGATTAATTTCTATATTTCGACTAAGTTCAAGGGTACATACTCTGCAAGACTTGAAAGACAGCATGAAAAATACTTTACGCATATCTAACCATGGTGATGAAGACATTCTGCAAGTTTCATCTTAATTGCTGCAGAAATGTAGAAGTAGTTTGCGCCACAAGAATTTGTGCTAATCCGGACAGACCAACCAACCAACCAACAGGGTGACTCAAATATACCCCCACCAAAACTTTGTTTTTGGGGGTATAAAAATATATCTAAATACTGAAGCAATGCAATGAAGGATCTAGAGTTGAACTAGACCCCATCTCACAACCAAACCAGAAATCAACAATTTAAAAAAAAAAAAAAATAGAAAAAAAAAATCAGAATGTGTAAATAAATGTCATGTTCTTACCTTCCTATTAAACAGTATCTGTTTGTTAGTGGGAAAGATCTACAGCATTTTCCATCACTTGAAACTACATTTAAAACTGGTGTGATACTTAAGAATTCTGAAAATGATAATTATTCATTCTTTAGATTAGGACATCATGACTCAAATTGTAAATACAAAGAATTATACAAGCAAATGCTCATGATCCCTGGATATTCATGACATATTAAGAAAACATCACTATTCAACTGTATAAAGAATATATCTATATATCAGCTGAAACAAATGAAAGTATAAGCTCAAAGAAGGTAATGAATTATCCCCAGCTGCATAGTGCTTGGACACAGTAATGTTTTATTAGGGGCAAAATGGCCAGACATTTGCAATGATAATTGACTTTGATGACCATTTCAATCTTCACAGGCAAATTAGATTGACCATATCAGCCAAGTTTTTTAACAGACAAAATATTTTGAGCAACCTTGATAGAAGTTTACTAAAGGAATATTGAAGCAAAATTTTCAAATTTGTTTATGTATTTTCACAGAATAAGATTTTTAATGTTTCACTCATAGGTCAACATATAATCTAAGCAAGTTAGCCCCACCCCTGGCTGTGATCAAAATAATTAGATCAATCTTGATAGAAGGTCAATTCCCACTAAGATATAAGCCAAAAAAATCACTCCTGGTGGCCAGGTTTTTTAACGGATCAAAATATTTGAACAATCTTGGTAGAGGTTCACCTAAGGTACAATTGTACCAATCTTGGACAGTTTCATGTTAAATAGTAAAGAAGTTACAGCCAATGTTGCTAAATAGCTTGCTTTATTTCTTAAACAAGAGGCCCATGATGGCCCTAAATCGCTCACCTGAGATAAATAGGTTGACCCAAGGAACATCTGTACCAATTTATTTTAAAATCAGGCCACTAGTTTTGAAGAAGATGATTTTTAAAGTTTTCATATTTTTTTTCTTTTTGTTTCCATGGCAACCAGAGTTCTATATGGATCAAGTTTATTTTAGCAACTTTTGTGAAGGTTGACCCAAGGATCATCCCTGCCAAGTTTAATCAAATTCTGTCCAGTGGTTTCAGAGGAAATGTTGATTAAAGTTTTCCCTATATACATATAAGGCAAATAAGCCCCGCCCCTGGCGGCCATGTTTTTTACGGATCGGAAAATTTTTAAGCAACTTTGGTAGAAGTTGACCAAAGGAACATCTGTACCAATTTATTTTAAAATCTAGCCAGTAGTTTTGAAGAAGATGATTTTTAAAGTTTTCATATTTTTTTTCTTTTTGTTGCCATGGCAACCAGAGTTCTACATGGATCAAGTTTATTTTAGCAACTTTTGTGAAGGTTGACCCAAGGATCATCCCTGCCAAGTTTAATCAAATTCTGTCCAGTGGTTTCAGAGGAGATGTTGTTTAAAGGTTTCTCTATATACATATAAGGCAAATAAGCCCCGCCCCTGGCGGCTATGTTTTTTTACGGATCGGAATAATTTTAGCAACTTTGGTAGAGGTTGACCCAAGGAACATCTGTACCAATTTATTTTAAAATCAGGCCACTAGTTTTGAGGAAGATGATTTTTAAAGTTTTCTTTTTTTTTTCTTTTTGTTGCCATGGCAACCAGAGTTCTACATGGATCAAGTTTATTTTAGCAACTTTTGTGAAGGTTGACCCAAGGATCATCCCTGCCAAGTTTAATCAAATTCTGTCCAGTGGTTTCAGAGGAGATGTTGTTTAAAGGTTTCCCTATATACATATAAGGCAAATAAGCCCCGCCCCTGGCGGCCATGTTTGTTTACGGATTGGAATAATTTTAGCAACTTTGATAGAGGTTGACTCAAGGAACATCTGTACCAATTTATTTTAAAATCTGGCCAGTACTTTTGAAGAAGATGATTTTTAAAGTTTTCATTTTTTTTCTTCTTTTTGTTGCCATGGCAACCAGAGTTCTACATGGATCAAGTTTATTTTAGCAACTTTTGTGAAGGTTGACCCAAGGATCATCCCTGCCAAGTTTAATCAAATTCTGTCCAGTGGTTTCAGAGGAGATGTTGTTTAAAGGTTTCTCTATATACATATAAGGCAAATAAGCCCCGCCCCTGGCGGCCATGTTTTTTTACGGATCGGAATAATTTTAGCAACTTTGGTAGAGGTTGACCCAAGAAACATCTGTACCAATTTATTTTAAAATCTGGCCAGTGGTTTTGAAGGAGATGATTTTTAAAGTTTTCATTTTTTTTCTTCTTTTTGTTGCCATGGCAACCAGAGTTCTTCATGGATCAACTTTATTTTAGCAACTTTTGTAGAGCCTCACCCAAGGAACATTCCTGCCAAGTTTCATTAAATTCTGTCCAGCAGTTTCAGAGGAGATGTCGTTGAGAAAATTGTTGACGACGCACGACGGACGACGCACGACGACGGACGATCGTAATAGCTCACTTGAGCACAAAGTGCTCAGGTGAGCTAAAAAGCAAGGAGACCATTGGCCCTAAAACATTAACCAGAGAATGTTTTTCATTGTTTAATACTTACACACTGAGGGTCTTCTGACCTAGTTTTTGGACTAAGTTGATGGACTTTGAACCTTTGATCCATCAATGAGAAAAGTGTCCTGAGCAAGTCTCATGGAGATTGGGTCAAAAATATGGTCTCTATGAAGTTGACCCGGTTTTAGCTTATCCAAGATATCAATTATAAAAAGATCCTAAGCAAGTAATATAATGACTGGGCCAAAATTATGGCAGCTAGAGTATTAACAAGCCTTTCCTAAGGTTTCCTAGTTTTTGGACAAAGTTGACCCACTTTGGAATTATATAAAATATCAATAAGAAAGGTGTTCTCAGCAAGTATTATGAAGATTTGGCCCAATATATGGTCTCTACAATGCTGAAAAGCTTTTTCTTTGATTTGAACTTGTGACCTAGTTTTTTCAAAAAAGTTGACCCACTTTTGAACATGTCAAAGTTATCAATCAGAACTGTGTTCTGAGCAAATTTCATTAAGATTGGACATAAGATATGGCCTCCAGAGTGTTAACAAGGTCAAATATTGAAGCCGCTTGTCGCACAATGAGCAATGAATGACAGACAAAAGGCGCTCACATCAAACTTACCCTGAGCACTTTATGATTAGGTGAGCTATAAAACAAATATGCTAAAAAAAATAAATAAACAACAGTGCTCCAGATAATTTTTAAGTGGGTCAGCATAGGACTGATCGCTGGGCTTTCCCCAGGATTTTCACAAGGCTGTTGCCGCCACAACAGACACACTACCACTGACCCTAATAGCTCAACATGAGCAGGTTGTGCTCTGGTGAGCTTAAAAGTTTCACGTCAAAAAAGGGAATACACACATATTTCTGTAGTGTTTTAAGACAGAGACAAATCTTTAACCTGTAACTGTTTATTATTCTACGCAAAATCTATATTCAACACATTTTCTTAAATTCTAGCAGTTGTAGGAGATATGTTCCATTATTAGATTATTTTTACAACACTGGGTGGTACATTGGTTTTTAAAAAGAGGACTGGATGCTTGACAAAATTGTATTATAGTTGTGAGGGACCGAAGACATCCGCAAGTTAAATATAAAGGTCTTTTCTCTCCAAATATCTTCAACCTTAAATCAATGTAAATTCAACAACTTTCAAGTCAAAAATCATAACGGTCTAAGTAACAGCAAGTTTGATATCATAATATATTTTAGGATGTCATGTATAATTACATTTCATCTGATTATTTTAACTGAAAAGAAATCAAGAGCAGTCAACAATCCATTATTGTTTAGTCACAATAGTAACATGCCCTTCAATGAACAATCAAATATACCATCAATTGTACAATATGCAGATGATTTTGCACAAAAAGGTTCAATTGTTTATTAATGATAAATCAATTGCTGCATATGTAACTGGTAAAGGAAATTGTGATAAAACATGCAGCCATATAGCCAGAAAAATTGACATATGTTTGGAAGTCACATGGCTTATCTGGAGCACTAATTTAACTAGTAAACTCAGAAAAATATAACAAGAGGGCCGTTGGGCCCTATATCGCTCACCTGAGGGGTCATAGTCCATAGATAGTAACCGCCCACTAACAGCCATGTTTTTCGACGGATCAAAAAAATTTGAACAACTTTGGTAGAGGCTTACCCAAGTAACATTTGTTCCACATTATTTTCAAATCTGGCCAGTAGTTATGGAGAAGATTTTTTTTTAAAGTTTTACCTTTAGACCTATAATGCAAATAAGCCCTTCCCACTAGCAGCCATGTTTTTCAATGGATCAAAATAATTTGAACATCTTTAGTAGAGGCTCACCCAAGGAACATTTGTGCCAAATTATATTGAAATCCGGCCAGTAGTTTTGAGGAAGAAGATTTTTAAGTATTTCCCATAGACATATAATGCAAATAAGCCCCGCCCACTAGCGGACATGTTTTTTGACGGATCAAAATAATTTGAACAACTTTGGTAGAGGACCACTAGGGGATGCTGAATACAAAATATCGAAGCTCTAGGCCTTGTAGGTTCGGAGGAGAAGATTTTCAAAGATTGCTTTTGAAAACTCTATTTTTAGCTTCTGTGACCTAATTATGCAATGGACCGGAACCATTTGAACAACTTTGGTAGAGGTTCACCCAAGGAACATTTCTGCAAAATATTTTTGAAATTGGCCTGTTGGTTCAGGAGAAGTCGTTTAAATGAAAAGTTGACAACAGATGGACGGATGGACGCACGGACGGACGATGGACAATGGGCGATAACAAAAGCTCACCCTGAGCACAATGTGCTCAGGTGAGCTAAAAACACATTTAATACCATTGGAAACCTGCTGTTAAGACTGCTTATGCACATGTTCTTTATACAAACATGAAAATATAAAATGTAAAGAAAAAATGAAAGTACAGAAGGTATTAGTTTCCACGGCTAATTTCCATTGCTCAGATAAGCCCCATGGGATTGAAAATGAAAAACATGTAGCTGATTTTTAATGAGTAAATTACTAAATCCGAAAAGACTTAATGTCCTACAGGCAGGTTTCAAATGGTCAAATAACTTAAACATTTGAATTAACTAAAAAATAATCAGGTGACTGGTGTGACCCAACAAGGAAAAATAATACTCTGATCACCTGTGGTATTACATTATTTTTGCATACATAAATTCAGAGTAAATACTGACATTCTTAATTCTGTCTTCTCATTGTGTAAACTTAAAGAATTTTGGAATCATGTTTCTATTTTATTCCAAAAAGAATTATAAAGGAACAACAGCTCCCCCTTTTCTAGAAATAAAAAACATGTCTAAATCCTTGAAATAAAAATACAACACAATCTTTGGGATAAAATATACTTTAAAGATTTCTTAGAATATTAATTTTCCTAAGCATAAATCACACCAGAAAACAACCTGAATGGTACCTGGTTCTTGGAAGATAGGTTTTCTTTTTGTACCTTTCTGACAGAAAAAAACAAGAAACCCATGATGGCCCTTAAACGCTCACCTAAATATAAGTACTAAGGAGGGTATTTTTTCTCTACTATGCAGCAATCTTGTTTGGCAGATCATAATGTTTTTTTTTGGTGTTGTTGTTTTTCAACACTTTTTTGTACAGTATCATATTGTTGACACCAGACACATGCATGCACAGATGCGAGACAAAAGATTATCACAATTATATATAGCTCACCACCAGAGGAGTTGTGATCAGGATAGCTAATATATTTTTAAAAGCCTGCTGTGTATACTTAATCAATGCTTGCAAGTTTATGACTATTTGTGATTTCAATTTGTGAAACAAAAATTTGATGCTTATGAAATCATTTTGTTCATATTCACAGATTCTTTAGGCGTTGATTAAGCATGAAGTAAAATAAAGAATATTCTAACAAAATTAGTAAATTAAAATTAACTGATGAATTATGCCCTTTGCTGTATTTGCATCATTTCAATTATTTTCACATAGTTTGACAACTGCATGGTTCCAAAATTTGACCTTTATATAGAGTGTTTTTACAAGCCAATTGTTGATGCACAAAGAAGACACGGCAAAAAACCTAATCCTGAGCACAAGTGCTCTAGTTTCAAAAATGGTTTAGCAGTTAAAATGATTATATAAACAAAAGCACCACTAGGCGGAGCCAAAAATGTCTGTCATAACGACATATAGGAAAAGGACAAATTTGTTAATACTTTTTATCCTTTGAGGGGTTCAAGAGTTACAGAACAGACACAAAAGAAGTCATGCATTAATCATATCACCTTTGTACCCTAAGTATGACCTTGACCTTGAAGCAAGCCCAGCAAAACATGCACCCTGCATGTTGTCTGACTGTTGAACATATGAGGCAAGTTTCCTTGAAATCCTTTGAAGGGTACAAGTGATACAGAGTGGACATAAAATAAGTCATATGCAATAATCATATTCCATTTGCCCAGCGAAACATGCGCTCTGCACAGTGTCTCAATGTGGTGAAAATTTGAGGCAAGTTTCAAGAAAATCCTTTAAGGGACTCAAGAGTTACAGTGCGGACAAGAAATTGCTAATGGACGGACAGACCAACACCGGGGGTATAAGATAATACGCCACTTCTTCTATGGGCGTATAATAAATTCATTACAATTACTAGAGGTATATGAATACTTGTTAAAATCTGTTCATTTTAGTTGTTGTTTTTACAATCCTTTAAGAATTACCACTGATATGCTGCTACAAAAATCAATTAATATTCAGAAAAGACCTTCAATAAACTATTCAAAATATCAATGTTTTTCCAAGTGAATTTTTTTTTTGGCAAAACTAATTCTTATTCTATAACCAATAACAAAACATTAACCATCATTTTCATGGATCGTTACAGTGACCTGGGATCCCGAGGATACCAAAAGTTTAGAACACCTGAAATTCAAAATTTAAAGAGTGAGGTGTCCAATATTTTATTAAATTAAGCCTTTGGGACACCAGCCAAAAAGTTAGTGTCTAGCCCTGATGCAAAGAGAATTCAAATGTCCTACCTTTCTCCAAGATGCACTTTTGTCTCCATAATCGTATAGAAGTTCAGTGCCTGCCTCAATTTCCTTTGTTGTAAATATACCCAGTTTTGGGTGTTCATCTTCACTATTTGGGTCCAACACTTTGACTCTGCAATTTGGCCTTCTATGTTCATCATTGAACATTCTGCCTGTGCCTTCCGATTTGGTAGCATCAATACTGAGGAGAATAGGAACTGATTGCTATTAACCATTGTAAACATGTACATTGTATAACTTTAGACAAAACTGCATTGCATTCTCATCTTTATAGTACAGACACGGCTAAGTTAATATATTCTAACACAAACCATATTTATTTAAAAGGTGAATAAATTTTAACATCATTTATTCAACCATAACAAAATTGATAAAGCACATTTTTTAAAGAATGAGCAATAAGACTTATGTTGGTACAGGTATTTACCAAAATTGCTGGCCTTTGTAACTAAAGAAGAACAAATATGACGTATCTTCAAAAGCTTCATATCTCCTCTCCCCCTCTTCTTTTGAGACCAGCTCTCCATTATACTCACATAAGAACTGATGCGATTTAAGTCTGCTCTTTGCAAAAACACCATGACCTGTTTTAGAAAAGGTACAATTTTACAGTTAAATATGCTCATACAACATGCAAACAATTAACAAAAAAAACAACAAGATATGTCACAGGATGTGACGAATGCCCCGAAATATACCCAATTTTTTACCTTTGACCCCTAAGTGTGACCTTGACCTTGGAGCTACATACCTGGGGTTTGCGCGCGACACATTGCAGTGTTTTTTTTGGCTAAAATATTCGGCGACATTCACCCCTGCCAGAAGTATATATTTTTCCCCCTATTATGCTGAAAATTCCCCCACTTAGGGTTCATTTTGGGGTGCAAAATGATGAGTTTCTCTCATTAAATCAACAAATGTTGCACAATAAAATATCAGCTGAATATATTTCGTCTGCCCTGTTTACTAGGTATCATCTGCATTATACGACAGATTGTTATATGCAGACAATACCTAGTAAACAGGGCAGATTGTCTAAAAATGGCAAAAAATAAAGTTAACTGCATGGGCCAGGTGTTGGAGAAATGTCATTTTTTATAATTATGTAACTTGTTTTTATGTGTTTTCTTGATTAGCATGTGAAAAGCATGCATTTTTACAGTTATGGTTGAATCTATTGTTTATTTCCGGTTTGTTCGTAGGAAATAATGGAAAAAAGCCTGCACTGATAAAACTTGTTAAAATGTTTTAAAAAGCTTCAATAATGTTATTAAACATGTTATTTATGAAAGAAAACACATTTTAAAGACTGTCTTTAAAAAATATATTACAATATAATAGTGAAGTGGGTGGGGTAATGCATTAATTAATGAAGACAAGACTTATTTAAGATATATCTATACACTTTTATACATCTTTTTTTTTTTTGCAAGTTTTGTTTTCCTACATCAATTTAAGCCACCCAAAGCCACAATTCACCAAATGATAATATATGAAGTGCATAATTTAATGTATAAAAGTTTATAGATAGATCTAAAAACAAGCCTGTCTTAATGAATTAATGCATTACCCCCACCCACTTCAGTATTATATTGTAGTTTATTTTTTAACAGTTTTTAATGATGCAAACTATCTTTAATGATTCTGTGTTGAACAGATGGGCATCACAATGAAAATGTTGAATTTTATTAAAACAGTTAAAGCATACTAGTGCTTGTGTTGGTGTTAACTTAGAGTCAGTTTTATCATTTAAATAGAGATGAAAAAATAATTTAAAATATACTGCCTTAATGATGTATAGAGTAAAATAATTCCCCTTTTAGCTAGTTTGCGCGCTTCCCCCCCCCCCCCTCAAATGGGCCCGGACCCCATTCCCCCAAAAGTGAAAAAAAAACAACAACACTGCATTGTCTCATGGTGGTGAACATTTCTGCCTAGTATTATCAAAATCCATCGAGGAATGACAAAGTTATAGAGCGGACACGAAATCCGGACGGACAGACGGTTGGACAGACAGACAGACAGACAGACGGTTTGACTACTATATGCCCACCTTCGGGGGCATAAAAAATTTCTCTTTCATCCTGTTTTAACTTTAATCAGTAAATAAGAGCTGTCAGTAAAAAAAGAGTGTTTGACTATTTCTCAAATAAGTATAACTAAATTTAGTTGCACATTCAATTTAATTCAAATTTCTAAGTTCAAAAGAGGCTATAATTTATGACAAATTCAGTCAAGAGATGTCTATATAATTATTATAAAGGGTTGATGTTAAGATGCCAGTGTTTTCTGCAGCTTTTTGTCAGAGGGAGCCCTAATTGTTGCTTCTGGCTGAAAAAAAGAGGGCCTTTTCTATTTGTTCTAAATAAATATAGGGCCCTTTGTGGGTAAGAAAATGGGCCTTTTTCAATTTTAGTGTGCAAAAGGCTGCAAGGGCCCCCTCTGGAGAAAACACTGAGGTGCATGATTTCTTTTTGTTTTGTTCTGAATTATTTAGACATATTTTAAACAAACACATTTAATAGGCCATAATACTAATATGGGTGGATAACTGCTGGGTACAACCACTGATGCACCACATGTCAACCATGGTCAGCCTGTGTCATTCTTGTGTAAAATCTGATTCAATTACACCTTAGACATTTTGGAGATCAGTTATTCAAAGTCCTTATTAAAGAAGATAAAATTTAACAAACCAATGTAGGAGTCAATGAAGCGAACACCCAACTCTGAAATTAAATCGGTGTCACTCTGTTTATTTTGTTGTTTCCGTCTTGACTTCATTGTTCTAAAGAAGAAGAAAAAACACACAGTTGGCATGATATAGACCATTTTCACATGAATAGCAAGAGCAGAAACCTCTTACAGGGTTTACCTTTCAAATATTTATTTTGGGGACATGATGTCCCCCTAATTTTTATATCAGGGGACAAATATAAACAAGAGGGCCATTGATCATAAAGCTTGATTTATCTGTCTGATATAAGCCATAATAATACATGGTCAAGAGATTATAGTCATTATCATTGTGCATGAATTGGAACAATATTTTTATATTACTGTGGATTATGGTCAATACAAATTGCACCCAAGTTTTATTAAGATAGCTTTCTAAATGTGAATGGTAGGGTTTGCCAGGTGTCAGGATAATGTGAATAGGTGTAGTATCATGCCACATTCTACAGTGTGATATTGCAGTGTGGCAGTATTATACCTGTCTCATGCAGACAGTAATCCCCAAATGACTGAAATACTTTCAGTGGGGCAATAAACCACAAACAAAAACTTTAATTACTATTATATGCCTTTAGCTAATCACATCAACAATTTTGGCTACATGTGTAGCAAGTCTATTCTACAATGCACTTACAAAAGTTCTTTGTTTCAAATGTTGGCCCAAAAGCATTTCCTTATGGTCACATTTGTAGTTTTGAGTATGATTTCTTAAATAAAATTTCAAAATAAGAATTTAAATAAATGCCTGGGCACATTTTGGTTTGCTAATCTGTCTACACGGTAGACATATGCTGGAAAAAAATCTTTGTTTCTATATATTAATCAGGTTTTTATTAAAATTTTGCTTTTAAAAGAACTCAGACCTTTGGGCACTATCGGTTATACATGTATACCAAAAAGCAAGACACTTTCGATAATCTACTGCTGTGTTTCTTGATTTTTATCTATGAAAAATGGCATCACGAAAGTATATAAACATGGATTGGAAACGGCTCCGATTTGCCGGATTTGCTTGCCGTCGCTCACCTTGCGATAGATCTTTAAAAGAATGCATTACTAAAACATATGAATATGGAAAAAATCCTAAAATGTCCTCACTTACCGCCATTGGCGCCAAAAGACGAAGTAATCTGATTGGCCAACTTCTCCACGGTGATCTCCCTTGAACACTCGCGCTTACTGCACACGGCATCAATACAAGGGAGACAACTAAAACATGGTGGTGGATGGGATATTGGAACGGGGTGATTTCATGTTTAAAAAAACATTCAAGCTCCACTCTGTTCAAAAAAGCCTTTCCTGGTTTTTTGGATCGTACATAGTTCCAAGATTCTCAAGCACGTTCCAAGAAGTAGGGTCAAAAAACACACACGAGTTCCGAGATACCAGGTAGTATGAGAGTATATATATATATATATATATATATATATATATATATATATATATATATATATATATATATATAAATATATATATATATATATATATATTAAATAAAATGTGTCACACACACACACACATGTTGAGTCATTATTAATTACTAATAATCTTCCTAACTCCAGGTAAAATACCAGAGCAGAGTGACACGTATTACAACACGGACGGTCTGATCAGGCGCAGGATCCCTGTCGAGAAACTGGCAAATACAGTAGTAGAGAAGTCCGCGGATGAATTTCTTAAGGAATTCAAAGTATTGTGTTTCTGTTTTATAATATCATTACTGCTAACTGTTCGATATACACATTCGGAACCAATGTTTAAAAAAATTCTCTTAATACAGAGTTTAAAGTCCTTGTCTTATAGAATAAATCTTTTCAATAAGTCGTCGTTTTCACAAAAGCTGAAATTTTCAAATACTCTATTTATGTTTCATAATTGAGATAAGTTGATATAACAATGACTATCTGGTGCATACATGTGAATACTGATCGGGTAAATTTATTTCAGAGACTTACAGATGGACTGTCACGTGACTACACAGCGGCCTTGAAGCCAGCAAATAGATACAGAAATAGATATAAACAGATTTTTCCATGTACGACACATTCTGTTATGTCCCTGCAATCTGTAAATTAAATGTATATTTTATCTTAATATATTAAATATCTAAATGTTTTTGCCATTAATCCAATCTTCTACTTATATAGTTTGGTTTAGTTTAAAACGTAAAATGATGGTTATACCATGGAAATAAAACCATATGCCTTTTTTTTTATTTAAACAGTAATGTTAAATTATGATTTATTATACATGCATTAAAATCGAGGTTTCGTTTTCGCTTTTTATTCATGTATTTTATTGTTTATTTTTTTGAGCTTAATTAAAATCAGTGATAAGTATTATCAATCAAAGTAAAGTTTAATTGTATTGTCAAGTCTCACGAAAGGGGCATAATGCTACATTTTCATGAATAAATTCTGTATTTTAGCTGATCGTTCATATTCTATTTCCAAAATACCATTAATTTGTCGAAAAGATCAATATATTTGAAACTTCGCATTTTATTGCTTTAGACGATGTTACACGTGTGAAGCTCACTGGAGTATCTTCGGATTACATCAATGCAAGCCATATTGATGTACGTTTTTAAAAGTTATCAAAGTACTTTTAATAAGATAAGTAATATTTTTACATTTCAGCTTGCTATAGAGAACTATCAAACTGATCTGAATCAATTTCCATTCGGAAATAAAACACGGAATTTAACAAATGACGAAATGATTTTGTTTTTTAAAACAAATACCTTGAACAAATTTCCTCTCTTTATATAGGTTTATTTTTATGTTGTTTAATAGGAATTCAAATAATTAAATATGAGCAACGTTTTTAAACATGTGTAAGGAAATTTAAATGTCACTTAATAGCTCCCCACTTATGACTTTATAGGGCTATCAACAATCACAGAACTATATTGCTTGTCTAGGTAAGTACATTTTGATTATAAGAACTTTTATTATGCCCTCACCCCCTTCGAAGAAGGGGGGGGGGCGTATTGTATTGCAAATGTTGGAACGTTGGTTGGTCGGTCCGTTGGGATAGCACTGATTTCCGATCAATAACTGGAAAACATTTGGGCCCACATTCCACATTGGTGATGACTAATAGATGACCCCTATTGATTTTAGGGTCAATTGGTCAAAGGTAAAGGTCACAGTGACCTAGAATGTGAAAAATCTTTTCCGATCATTAACTGGAGGTCGCTTGGGTCCACATTTCTCAAACTTTATAGAGTTATTGGTCATGATTATCAGATGACCCCTATTGATTTTGGGGTCACTTGGTCAAATGTCAAGGTCACAGTGACCTCAATGGAAATGGGAGAAGCGTAGCGAAGGTGTGTCGTTCCGAGAACTCTTTTTCAATATTGAACATGAGACAAATCCTAAAACTAGTTTTGAACATTCTATGAATGAAATCAAGAAATACGCATCAAAACACTAAAAAGTGTTTTTTTTTTTATTTCGTAAGCATTTTGCCATTCTTTATTAATTGACTGGTCTGTAGGCTGTGTTAATTTAAATTATCCTATGTGCTATGTGTTTGAAAAAAAATAAATAAACCTAAGTATTAAAAATATAATTTTTTAAAGGACCTACGATATCCACAACTGACAATTTCGCCCTGTTCTGGACAATGGTTTGGCAACAAAACGTTGGAAGAATCGTAATGTTGACAAGGATAATGGAGGGTGAGGTGAGACAAATAACTTACAATCACAAAATTTAACTTATGCGAGAATATTACTTATCCATATAAACTATTTACACAATCTCTATTGATTTAAAAAATGATGTAACTGTATGTTTACATGACATCTTCGTTTGATTTATTGACAACGCAAGATAACGTTCGCATCTTTTCAATAAGACAGTTAAGTATGTATAGTCATTAAATAAGGTAAAGTATCAAACCAGTTAAACACTAATTTAATAAAAAAAGAACCGGTTTAATGTCCGACCTTTAAATGCTATTTTATTGTTTTGTAACCTTGTAAGGAATGGGTATTAATGATATAAACAACGTAGTAGTAAATTAGTGATAACATCTTTAGAACACATACAACATTTCCTCATTGTGTTTGCCAAACACCTTACGTGCAACATGTAAATGCAATTGATTTTATTCAAGAATACTTATAACAACATCGTTGATATTTTGCTTCAGAAAATGAAATGTGAGCAGTATTGGCCTGAAGCAGACAGTGAAACTTATGGCGATATCACGGTATATCGAATATCGGAGGTCAACTACGCTGAATTCTCCATCAGAAACTTCGATGTCGTGAAGGTAA
>CM037788.1:13527203-13577203 GCA_021229015.1 Solen grandis | reverse complement strand
ATTATTTCAGTCGTGCTTCAAAAACATTTGCGGCGTCATCGATGCTTTGCATCAAAATCAGTATTGTGTTATGTTTGCAAATAAAAATATTAAACGTTTTAGCGGAACTCCATTTTCCACTCGCTTCAAATATGCTTTAAGTGTTAATTGGTCTTTGGTTTTCGCCGTATACTCTAAAACAGACACAGTTGACAGGAAAATGTGCGTCTTGGGATTAAAATAGTCTTAAAAATACTCGTGTAAGATCCTCTATATCTTGCACTAAGATACCTATTTTTGGTTTAAAGTGTCTAGATACATTTCTGTAATGCTCCAATCAGTTTGGTCATCAGATGGGTGTCTCCTTCGTTGAACGTTTCGGCGCTACTCACAACGTTCTCCAGAGGTACGCCAGCCAAGAAAACCTTGACCCCAAACTGGTCAGCACTTCTTGCTCAGTCTCGTTTTATAATGGCTTTTTTCATGCTTCTCCCCTTTTCCTCCATATCCACTGAGATGCAAGTTCTGCTTGTCCACTCACAGCCGAAACCAAACGCTTTCTTTCCGGGCCTGTTATCCCAACTAAGCTTGCTGCTTTCTGCAGACTACTTCTATGGGTAGGCACCATGTCTTCCAGCCTCGCTGGCAACTCTTTCACAAGCTGCTGGTACTTAGCCTTCTTCCTTTCGTTGGCCTCTTCAATTCTCCAATTGAACAGTGAGTTCCAGCATCGTCACTAAATAAATATAACGGATTCGATTTTCTGTCGCGAGATACTAAAATGTTTACCTTCCGTGATGCTTTATTTGAAAATGAAAGTATTTCAAAATATATATACTACTCAAAATTTGCTAAGGATCACTTAGTGACATCCCAATTACTTGTGTATTTGATAGATTTGCTTTTGACGATCACCATTTTGAGTGATACCTCTTAGCTGGTTTATTTGATTATTTGAGGCAATAATAATAATCATTACAAGTTGCCATTCCAATCATTACATTAAATAATTCAAGTGTTCTGAAATGCAATGAACAATAAGTGATCCTTGGCAAATTTTGAGTAGTATATGATGTGTGAATGTCATTATTTTTACTCTCTGTCAGGGCAGATATGATATCAAACATTTGAACACTAAGTATCTGAATATATATTTATTTCTTATCATGTAAATTTAAAATTTGTATAAAAATACTTGTATCACATTATGCAATCCTCCAAAAACCATGTTAGTTTATTTAACGATTCATTAACACGATTCATTCAAATATAATGGTCCATTAATATATTGCACAATACTAGATAAAGAAGTTAGTGTGTGTAAGTATATAAGTGAGACTACCGACCTAATCATTATGATCACATTGATTCAGTAATACTGAGATTTTTTTTTAATTTAACATTTGGAATTGTTTGCGAACATTTCACCAAAAAAAAAAATCTATATAACATCTTTGTAAATGTTATTGTGACATTCTCTGCTTAAATGTGACTTAAGCACTAGGAGCCCTCCTTTCCCAGTCAATGAAGTAATGCCGGGTTTAAATTAATGATGTCCAAATGTGGTAATTAACCATCACACTTGTTATTTGTTCATAAGTAGATCTAATCATCGTCGTATGCCCCCGGCTGACTTATTCCGTTTCACTACATGATATCATGGCGTGTGGGAAAAGTCGTAGTACAGTAGTTAATGATTAAATTATCGACCAATGAAAACGCAACTTACAGATGCAACACTCTTCGGCGCGGAGGCTTAAATGTCATGTAAACTATAAAAAAAAGGACTGCGTCCGACAGCTGTATAAAACAGCCTATATGACTGGATTTAAAATCGTGATGCGACCATTGAAATCGCGTAATTTGACACATCGTTAAACAACCAAATTCAGCCGTAATATCCCACGGCCTATAGATGATCTTTTGATCGTCCGTGGGTATTCGATGATAAATATAATATGAGGAAAAATCTTATCCTGACCAATATTTCAAGCAAAATGATAATAATGATAAAATAATAATAAAAAAAATAACCACAAGTAATGGATACAAGAAAAGCGTGTCCTTCATCATCTTTCACGTGAATAATGTCCTATTCGTAAGGTCATGACTAATGTTCTGACGAGCATGAAATATAAAGCAGTTCATGTTTCACAGTCGTACTGGATTGACAATGCAAACTATCCGTGAATGTAGAGTTAATACTCTCCTGCTGTAGAGCAATCAATCACAGTCTTAATTACAATGTCAGTATGTACCTCTCACATTTTAGACACTAGTTTCTCGGACTTCGACTTCTGGCGTATATATTCTCTTAGATTCCCCACAGTGTCTTTCCCGAGAATAAGATCCGCAGCTTTCTCCGCTATCATTATAACCGGAGCGTTCGTGTTCCCGGATACTACGTTAGGCATGATGGACGCGTCCACAACTCTCAACCCTCTGATCCCCTTGACCCTCAGTTGGGGGTCAACCACTGTCGTGGGGTCATCATCTAAGCCCATTTTACACGTTGACGTCGGATGATACACAGTGATGGCCAAATTGCGTATTAAACATTCGTAAAACTCGTCGGAGCGAAATTTTAGTCCTTTACAGAGGTTTATCTTCAAGGCATCCAAACTGGCTCCGATAGATTTCATGGCTTTCGTTTCGTAAAGCCTTTCTACAATCCGTATACCCTCAAGGAGAACTCTGACGTCATCGTCATGTGACAGGTAATTGGGATCTATCAAGGGATAGTCAAAGGGGTCGGCGCTTTTCAGCGTGATGGTTCCGCGGCTCTTTGGGTGAAGCAAAATTGGTAAAGCAGTTAGGCCGTCTCGAGACTCTGGTGGGAATACATCAACTAATTTCTCTCTGTCTAATTTGACGGCCTCTACACTTGGTTGGGTTGTTAACAAATGAATTTGTATATCTGGATACTTCTCCGTGGCAATAGAAGATCTAGCGAACGCAGTTCCAGTAACACCGACTGTGGACAAAAGGCCTTTGCGGAAGAGGATATACTTGGCAATGTTGGTCCATGCCTCGGCTTTTTTCTTCGTGAAACCTAGTGGCACATTTATGTCGGTTCTTAAGAAAACCATCAGGTGATCTTGAAGGTTTTGTCCCACCGGAAGATCCGCGACGACTGGAATGTTTAGGCTCTCAAGGTGGGATGCAGGTCCGATCCCTGACAACATCAGCAGCTGCGGGGATCCGATGGCCCCACCAGAAAGAATAACCTCTTTCCTTGCTTTCACGAAGCGCTTGATGCCGTCCTTGATGTAGTTCACTCCCACTGCCGTCTTGTCTTCAACAAGCACTTTAGTAACGTGAGCATTAACGGCAACGTGCAAGTTTGGGCGTTTCATGGCCGGTCTTAAGAACTCTCGTGCTGTACTGGCTCTCACTCCGTCTCGAATACTCACTTGACTTTCAGCAAAACCGATTTGATCAGCGCCATTGTAGTCAACCTCTTTGAAGCCAATCTCTTTCCCAGCTTCAACAAAACGCCTGGTAAGTTTGGTCACACATTTGTCCTTCGAAACACCCATAGGTCCACCAGTGTGGTGGTATTTGCTGTTTTTTAAACCATCGATCAAACAGTCCTCTGATTTTAAAAAGTAAGGAAGTACATCATTGTATCCCCATCCACAGCATCCATTCTGTTCCCATTCATCGTAGTCATAACGACTTCCTCTAACGTACTGCATGAGGTTAAGCTGGCTTGTACCTCCAAGAACTTTCCCTCTCGGCCAGTAATGACGATTCTCGCCTTTCATACTTGCAAAAGAGGAATTAGTCTGAGGAACGGTGTAATACTCCCAGTCAACTTCCGTCTGTTGTAACTGACCAGGTGTTAGGGGAATAGACATCATGGAATTGCCAAGCTCCTCGCCGCCAGCTTCCATAAGCAGAACAGTCACATTATGATCCTCGGACAACCTTGCTGCCAGGACCGCCCCTGCGGACCCGGCCCCCACAATCACATAATCATAAGCCTCCTCTATGTTTTCGATCACTAATTTCTCCGGCTGCCTTCCTTTTATTATTTTGTAGGCTATAAACGCAGCCACGGCACACGAACCAGCAGTAGCCGCTGCTACAGTCGCCATATTACACATCAAAACTAAGATTGTTTGACAATGCACAGTAATGAAATATGTACACGTAAGCGTATGTAAGGCGTAAAAAGTTTGTTTCCGGTTACCCGACCGACCCATTATTTTAACAATGCGGAGAAAAGTTGTCGCAGTCACCACCTGCAACCTCCCTTCCCAAGTAGCAGGCTATATTTTCAAAGTACGTCTTTAAAAAAAATCAATATTTTTATATAAAGAAGCTAATTAATTTTCTGTAATGCTTATTTTTAAAGCAGAGTTGGCGCTAATTATCACTATAAAATAATCAAATCAAATCCTACATACATCTTGTCATAAAATTATGCTAGATTTCGATCCTAGCCCAGCTTGAATCCGTTTTATGCCAGCAATATGACAATTTCACGGCAATCCGAGTGCTCATGCGTATATCTTAACGATTCGGGTATCTCCGGCAAACGCGATAAAATTGCAGACTAGTGCACCAGAGGTCTGTTTTTAGAATTATCTGTGAAAAAGAGCATGTAGAGAGAAAAAGAAATGTCAAAATAAAGGCAAGGAAAAAGAGACCCATGCAGTTAGTATAGTAATTAATATTATTATAAGAATTATAAAGAATAACCGAGTTACTATATAGATCGTTTTCGATATGCCTTTGAGACATCAGCATCCGAGTCATCAAATATGACCAAATGATGTTGTACGTGTATGACATTAATAATATACTAGCTATGCAGCATCAACTTTGAATTGTACACTGCGTCGGGATTAGTGTTGTGCACTGCTAAAACACATATGACGCGTACACTCTGCATTACAGTACACTGTGTCAACACTCAACAAACGGTCGTTATCTAGAACGCTCTAGATATTTGCCCTGTATAAACTCATGAAACTAGCCCATCAAATATTAAATGAGATTGTGTTGTGTAAAATCTACGTTTTCAAAAAAACATTTAGACTAGTTGTTCATAGATCTATTCCCCAACCGCTGCATGTCTATGAGTTGTCGATCTACCTAAGGAAGGACCTTTATATTTTAGGCCATAGGCAAACTACTTATGTTACAACTTTCATGCGGTAAACGAAAGAAAATGTGTCATAGATAATATACTCGTAGTCAGTAGACATAGAACAAAGCTACTTGAGCCTAGCCTCGATTACTTGCCCCTGTCACTATGTTATACGTAGGATAGTACGACGGGAACCAAACTACAATATTCCCGGCAGTGTGTATAAACGAGTGTTACATTACATATTCTAATATTACTGTGAAAAAGGTTATCTTCCCAAGTGGTCTAGTGGTTAGGATTCCGCGCTCTCACCGCGGCGGCCGGGGTTCGATTCCCCGCTTGGGAAAATATTTTTGTTCATGTTTTTACATTATTTTACATGCTACTCTCTCACACGTATTTTAAATCCTTGAAAGTGACGTATCGTTACTATTTTGTTATCGTTTGCTATAAAATAAATTAATGAGTGACCCCCTCCCCCATGATAGATGTAACTGTTCGTATTTTTAGCTTTTTTGGTTTCATGTTACAGTTATGTTTTTAGACGGCGATAAGCCGTCTTATGCTGAAAATCGAAATCAGGCCTTGCTTATTTGCATATTTTCCACAACATTTTTAACTGTACCTCTCCGCGCTTAGTGCGGATCCATGCAATGCGATTCTGCACATACGAATACGAGTGGAATATGTTACACAGGCGTTTAAATCATAACCGTAACCGCTTTTAGTGTGTTACTGTTTGTTAACATGTTTTCTTTTGCCATTATTTTTCACTGGAAGCATCAATTTTAAGCGTGAAAAAAAAAATATCCGTGACATTTCTTAACCAGAACAGCAACTCATCTTACGTACATGAAGATCTACTCCTGTAAAAAGAAAAAGTAGTGCTCCGTATGTATGTAATTGACCTAAAGTAGTCCACAGAATATTTTGCATGATGGCGAGTAAGGTTCCTCCCATGGCATTTCTTAACTTTGAAATAGATAGGCAAACATTCTAATATCTTAAATAATCAAATACCTGGTCAATTTCTACATATACAAAACAACAGATAGAATTCGCTAGCACTAGAGAAAGAGAATGACCTACTTAGGTATGCAGCTCTTTATGAATGAAAGGTTCATGACCTTTACTCCGGATTATTATGTTACAAACAGAACTTCTGTAGCAACAGCGGATGGGGTTTTTGTCGTCATGTGACTGCTTCAATAATTTCAGAAACTCTGGGTTTAGAATGTTAATCCCGTCGCCGTCTCTCAGCGCATTGTGCGCTTTGATTTATGAATTGTCAGGCGGATTCGAATATTTATACGCACTTAGATGTTAATCCCCAAAAATACTTTTCACTTGGGTAGTCCTCACATCTTCAAGGTATGGATACACGAATTAATGAACAAAGACAATCAACGAACTTTCGTGCCAACGAAATACAATCTGATCATGGATATTCGAAGTTTTCACTTCGAATAATGCATCTGTTTAAATAACCCATAGTGGCCAAATGTAACTATTTGTATGCATGCTTTAATGCTTGTATTTAACGGGATATGTTGTGAAGATAAGTGTCATAATCCGTATTTTAATAATAAAATAATAATTTTAATTAAAATAATTTTCCTCGTAAATTATCAAGTAGGTTTTTAACATATCCACTTTTGCTGTTATTATTATTTCCTTATATGTCGGCCATTTCTGCATCAATCGCTGAGACCTTGGTCCTGCTTACTTTCACCTGGGTCTCTATATATAGAGTATTAGAAAGACCCTGCTTTCACAAACTCCGGCGCAGTTGATTGGCTCCGTGTGTGTGTGTGTGTGTGTGTGTGTGATCAATACAATGAGTTAAGGAACAATTACGGCGTCATAATTCGGAACAGCGTCCAGTATGATGCCTGAGGACCTTTTACTTTCGCTGTGTATTTCGATTTTCGGTATGTTGCTGTCGTGTAGCAATTATTTTTGATATTTGGACTAATAATTTTCTATTTTCATCATAAAAATATAGCAAAAAGTGGTGAAAATAAAAAAAAATGAAATTATGAATAGCATGACCTGTGCTATTTCAGCTCATTGTAGCAGAGATCTGCAAAGCAGTGATAAGTGTTAATTGACACAAAGTAAATACGAACTCATCTTTAATTTCTTTAATTAGCACATTCTTTTTACAAAAATCCGTTGTAATAAAATTATGGCCTACTTTATTTGATTGCCAATCAAAAATTAGATTAAATATGATGTGCGTTGAAATTATCTCCCCTACACAATCTATCTGGTTATTTATGTTAAATAATGTTGTATAGGGGAAAAAACTCTCGTGCTGTTTATCAGAAGTAGTGCCTTCTACTCACAATACCCACGTGCAAAGTAAAATTCCAAACAGAAATTTAAAATTCATCACGGGAAAGAACACACACGCGCTCCACCGCGTGCTTTACTCCGTGCTCTCGAAAACTACTTAAATTACGATTTTAGATTTAATATTCAAATATCTGTTCAGATTTAAACTGAAGCCTGAGTATATCTGAGCGGGGTTTTAGAAAAGAAATCTCACTCAAAACTTTGCTGAAGCTAAGTAATACGGAGTCTTCTCAAACACTGTCTCAAACACACCTGAGTATGGACTTTTGACACTTAACTGTGCTTAAGATATGTTGTGAGCACCGCTCATCGATCAAACTAAGTTAAACATGGCTGGCACACTTAAGGTAATCCGTCCAACATTAAATTATACTCATGGTCCTTCAAATACTTTAAAGACTTCGGTGCAGATGAAAGCATGCATTAATTTGTAGTTATAGAATATTTTGCTCTAAGTCTATAAAGGCTTTCATTTACTTTAAATTTCCCACTATCACTTGATGGATCATGATCACGATCTAATGATGGATGGATACCTTTAGTCTGAGTTTTGAATTTGAGTACGATCTTCAATATGTTCGAGAATCTGTGGGCCTGGTTATGCCCCTGTATATCATATGCGCTCGAACTTTTGACCTTCTTGGTTGATCATTTCAAAGGATGAATAAAATACAAGGAAAATATTGGGATGCAAAATGGCACTTTTATTGAATACTAAACAAAACCCACGTGCAATTTCAATACCTTGTTTAACTACATTACTATATATCAAATTACTGGCAACATCAAACGTTTCGACAAAGTATCGCGACACACGTTCGCGCACACAGGCGGAGGAAGACTCCGAGTGCATTGAGGGCACCCCGGAGAGACCAACCGACTTACTGTTAGTCAACTTGGGGGCAAACGCAAATGAATACTACGGGAATGTCGATATTTAATGTCGACATTGACATTTTCGACATAATGAAACATTTATCTAGAAAGAGTTGACATAGATTATTCCTTATTATTTTAGATGTAAGGAATTCATAATTTGAAATCAAAGAAAACCGTTTTGTCTGTCCAAGCCTTGCTATTATCCGCACATAGTTATATTAGAGCTGTCATCGAACGAAATGATTTCCATATTTTATTGTCGATCGATTATTGTTATCGATAACTTTAGTGGAAAAAAATAGTAATAGAATAATTTTTCTCACAATTTCGTGACCAGAAATAAGTGAGATTTATGGATGGAGACGATCTCATACTCAGCTCTAATAGTATCAACGTCTCTCATACAAGTGATAAGTGATTTTATAGAAAGTGCTCTGGTGTACTATGAAAAATATAAATGTTTTTTTTTTTATTCACTTGAATAATATTCCCCCATTAAACATAAAATAAACGAATACATTTCTAAAAACAATCATTATATAAAGATGACAGTCTAATAAGAGAAAGCAAGATAATCAAACCGATGTATCATCGATAACTTTCTTTCGAGATATTTCGATATTTCGATGTCATCGATGCGCATTGATAAGAATCACTGATAGCCCTAATTTATATCACTTATAGATGAATAAATGTTACTCTGGCTCTGTCAATAAACAAACTCCCAAACCAACACGACATACATAAATATCAAACTGTTTGTTCTGCCAATACGGCAAACAAGTATACTTTAATGAAGATTTAAAAATGAAATAAATGACAAAGCCGATGAAAATTTGAACAATTTCATGCACATTAAGTGCATATTTCTTAAATAAATAATTACCGACTGAATTGCGATTAAAACATAACTATTGGGAAATAACGATTGGGTGGTATTATTGTTACATGTGTATATAAGTACATGATGATGATGATGATGAAGATCTGAACAATATTGAAGTTTTCAATATCACTAGTATTTGGGATGTACTTATGTGTTGCTAAAGAATTTGAAATGAAACTAACAGATATCTGCCGTAAAGCCTAACTACGGTTGTTTGAACGTGGTGTCAGTTCCCTATTTAATCACATACTTGTAGTCAGATTTCAATTTGGGCCTTGCTTAAATTTCTTTTCAAGACATGCAATTTACATATACACACTTCAAAACTAATGATATACAAGGGACGTAACTGCTATAGAACTGATTCTACTTACTTTATTCAGTGACCTCCCTTATCAAAATGAGGGCCAGATCTCTACCTATCTCGTCCTGTCCCAGAGTCGTACATTGGTCCACCTCCGAACTGCCGGACTTGCCGGAAGCGTTGGCGGCACTGAGACAGAAATAGTAGGTGGTCGTCCAACAGAGGTTCTCTAACAGGACAAGAATCCCCGACGTGTTGGCGGAAATCTTGGTAGTGCATGTGTCTTCGACATTGTTCTTCACGCCCACTGTCTCCTGTGGACATTAAATCGACATGACTAACCCCTCTCACCGCCTCATGGTTCGGACAAGCGATAAGCCGTTTGCATTGTCACTGCCTATTTTTTTTATACCAACCCCTCCCCCCCCCTCAAGCATCTCAAGCTGAATTACTGGAACTGGCCCTGAAGTCAGTTTACCCGATGAAAATAACACACGTTTACCGGTATAGTTTTTTTTTCTTTTGCTGTATAAAACATCTCGGAATGATAGAGCAGAAATTCTCTTTATCAGAAATATCTTCTTTTTTTTTAAATTTACTACTGTTAAAATGACTTAAGTAGCTTTGTGGATACGCCTGAAAGTCCAAGGAAAAGAAATAATATAGTGTTATGTGTATGTTTCATGTATTTATTAGTTTCTGCATACCTCAAGCTGTATGTTTTTCTGTTCTTCTGAACAGAAGTGCATCTCGTACTGGTCGACCACCTCGTGCACGTTACTTGGGGGACACAGGGCAAGCACAATGGCGCTCTCACTGCGGGAATACCCCGTCACGTCGATAATCGGCGTAGAGGGCACTGTGGGTACAGTCAAGTGATATGCGTTAATTTTCGAATGAGATTTTTTCCCCCGATGTTACATGTTTTTATGAAAACATACCCATTGATCGGGATATTCTTGAGTCTGTTTTAAACGTGTTTTTTTTTTAAATATTAGTGAAGTTTGATCGCATCCTATGGACAAAGCACACATACCCTAAATTCACCAACCCATATATTGTGTGCATATATGTCTTATAATTCAGCAGAATTCTTCTATCTAATCTCAAACAAAAATGGGCAGGTCTTTCGTAGACCTACTCTCATTTGCACAGTGTTTTTTTTTTGCAAGGTTCGAACATTCAACCTCTTCTATCGCAAATATTTTCCTGCACCCAATACTTTGAAATCCATAATATTCTATTGTGCCGTCAACAAGGAACATAATGCTGAAAACCACATTTGAATCAGACTTCAACTTTTTGAGTTATAAGCAAAATGTTGATTTTAAGCAAAACGCCCTCTAGCGGCAGAATGAGAAAAAAATTAAAATTTGACAATTAGGTACATAGAAATGCAGCAAATAGTTCAGTATCATGAAGATTGAACCAAAAAAAGAGACGATTATATGGTAATGGAAAGATTATATAAAAAGATTGAAAACTGATTTTAATAAAATAAAAACATTTATGAAATTCATACATGTATTACCATGATTTCTCAAATATTTGCTTGACCACCATCTTTCATTTATGTAGTCGCGAGCTTGAAAACTATTTTTCATGAGATAGACAAAGTTATGTAATGTGAATATGTATAAACCTTCCAATTTTTTATCGCCATGTTTGATATAGTGATACACAAATGATCATGTTTTAGAATACGATTGACCATCACCTTTCAATAATGTAGCCGCACTTGAAAACTACTTTTCATAAGATAAACACATTCGTAAAGTACGAATATTACCATGATTTGTAAATATTTTACTTACATGTTCATAAATGAACATTATTTAAACAAAAGACCATGTCATTGAATACAGTTGACTACCACTGGTCAATTATGTTGTCGCAAG
This sequence comes from Solen grandis, assembly GCA_021229015.1. NCBI lineage: Eukaryota > Metazoa > Mollusca > Bivalvia > Adapedonta > Solenidae > Solen > Solen grandis. Next base: position 13,565,801 of record CM037788.1, on the reverse strand, counting down.
CTTGCAGCCTATTTTCCACAAGATAGATCAATTTATTAAACGCGACTATGTATAATTTGTCGAATTTAATATAGCAATGTTTGAATACTTCTTGCACAAAAGATCATATATTTGAATATGACTGACCACCATCTTTCAATTATGTAGTCGGGAGCTTGAAAACTGTCTTTCATAAAATAGTAAAACTGGGTCGATTTCATCGATGCAGAGATATATCGCCATTTTTGGCCGACGATACGATGTCGCAAGCTTGAACACTTTTTTCCACAAGACAGAACAATTTATTAAATTCGACTGTATAATCTTTCCAATTTTTTATCACAATGTTTGAATACATGTTACACAAAATATCATGTATTTGAATACGATAAACCACCATCTTTCAGTAATGTAGTCTCGAGGTTGAAAACTGTTTTCCATAAGACCAACACAGTTATAAAATTCAAATAATCATGATTTTTCAGATATTTACTCACAATGCATTATTTAAACAAAAGGCCATGTTGAAACCGGTTGACTACCACTGTTTGATTATGTGTCATAACCTTGCAATAACTTTGGACAGGAACATCCTGAAATGGCTATTATAGATTAAATGGCAAAACAGGTAATATCAAACTCAATCTAATTGAGGACTCAGTACTAAAAATGATTTATTATTTAATTTTATTTCATAATAGAAATACCAGTTTACTAATTCCTCATTAAATGAACGATGGGATATGTACCCTTGCACCGATCGCAACGATTATGTTAAGAAAACTTACTCATATTTATCACTCAAAAAGAACATGTCCATAATTTTAAGGAAACATCAAAATTTATACCTTTCCTGATGTTTTAACATGTAAAGGTATCACCGAGAATGCATAGGATTACTTGGTTATAAGATTTAATAATACCCGCATACCTTCATTTGATTCATTTTTAAAAACCTAAATAATAGAATCTTGCTAATAAATTCTTTGAATAATATGATTTTAATCCAAATACTATATCTGAAATTAATATAAAATCATATACAAATGGTAAATGAGTATTATATCATGAAAGAAATGTACTAAATAACACAACGCCGCCTTGCACAAACTATATCAATCAATGTAGGTAAAACGCTTTACATACAGAGTTATGCAACCTATATTAAATTTGATTGATTTGCTTTATAATAGAAACACCGGTATCATAATTTCTCATCAATTGAATGACGGGATAATTACCTCTGCACTGTTCACGATGATATCTAAAAGAAAACTCACTTATTTACCACTCAAAAAGAACTTTATGAAAGTATCAAACTATCTAAATTTCCTCGATGTTTTACGAGAAAAAGTATCACCAAGAATGCATAGGATTACTTGATTATAAGATTTAATAAAACCCGCTTACAGATATCCAAACCATCGTTTATAAATAAACATAACGGATTCGATTTTCTGTCGCGAGATACTAAAAAGTCTACCTTCCGTGATGCTTTATTTGAAAAGGAAAGTATTTCAAAATATATATATACTACTCAAAATTTGCTAAGGATCACTTAGTGAAATCCAATTTACTTGTGTATTTGATAGATTTGCTTTTGACGATCACCATTTTGAGTGATACCTCTTAACTGGTTTATTTGATTATTTGAAGCAATAATAATATTCATTACAAGTTGCCATTCCAATCATTATATTAAATAATTCAAGTGTTCTGATATGCAATGAACAATAAGTGATCCTTAGCAAATTTTGAGTAGTATATGATGTGTGTCATTATTTTTACTCTCTGTCAGGGCAGATATGATATCAAACATCTGAACACTAAGTACTAATATATTATATTTATCTAATTTAAAGTAAATATAATGGTCCATTAACATATTGCACAATACTAGATAAAGAAGTTAGTGTGTGTAAGTATATAAGTGAGACTATCGCCCTAATCATTATGATCACATTGATCCAGTAATACTGAGATATTTTTTTAAATTTAACATTTGGAATTGTTTGCGAAAATTTCACACAAAAAAATCTATGTAACATCTTTGTAAGTGTTAATGTGACATTCTCTGTTCAAATGTGACTTAAGCACTTGGAGCCCTCCTTTCCCAGTCAATGAAGTAATGCCGGGTGTCCAAATGTGGTAATTAATCATCACACTTGTTATTTGTTCAGTAGTAGATCTAAGTAGATCTAATCATCGTCGAATACCCCCGGCTGACTTATTCCGTTTCACTACATGATATCATGTCGTGTGGGAACAGTCATAGTACAGTAGTTAATGATTAAATTATCGACCAATGAAAACGCAACTTACAGATGCAACACTCTTCGGCGCTGAGGCTTAAATGTCATGTAAACTATAAAAAAGGACTGCGTCCGACAGCTGTATAAAATGGCCTATATACTGTTTTTAAAATCGTGATGCGACCAATGAAATGGTGTAAATTGACACATCGTTAAACGACCAAATTCAGCCGTAATATCCCACGGCCTATAGATGATCTTTTGATCGTCCGTGGGTATTCGATGATAGATCTAAGATGAGGAAAAATCTTATCCTGACCAATATTTCAAGCAAAATGATAATAATGATAAAATAATAATAAAAAAATAACCATAAGTAATGGATACAAGAAAAGCGTGTCCTTCATCATCTTTCACGTGAATAATGTCCTATTCGTAAGGTCATGACTAATAATCTGACGAGCATGAAATATAAAGCAGTTCATGTTTCACAGTCGTATTGGATTGACAATGTAAACTATCCGTGAATGTAGAGTTGTTACTCTCCTGCTGTAGAGCAATCAGTCACAGTCTTAATTACTAAGTCAGTATGTACCTCTCACATTTTAGACACTAGTTTCTCGAACTTCGACTTCTTGCGTATGTAGTCTCTTAGATTTCCCACAGTGTCTTTCCCGAGAATAAGATCCGCAGCTTTCTCCGCTATCATTATAACCGGAGCGTTCGTGTTTCCGGATACTATGTTAGGCATGACGGACGCGTCCGCAACTCTCAACCCTCTGATCCCCTTGACCCTCAGTTGGGGATCAACCACTGTCGTGGGGTCATCATCTAAGCCCATTTTACACGTTGACGTCGGATGATACACAGTGATGGCCAAATTGCGTATTAAACATTCGTAAAACTCGTCGGAGCGAAATTTTAGTCCTTTACAGAGGTTTATCTTCAAGGCATCCAAACTGGCTCCGATAGATTTCATGGCTTTCGTTTCGTAAAGCCTTTCTACAATCCGTATACCCTCAAGGAGAACTCTGACGTCATCGTCATGTGACAGGTAATTGGGATCTATCAAGGGATAGTCAAAGGGGTCGGCGCTTTTCAGCGTGATGGTTCCGCGGCTCTTTGGGTGAAGCAAAATTGGTAAAGCAGTTAGGCCGTCTCGAGACTCTGGTGGGAATACATCAACTAATTTCTCTCTGTCTAATCTGACGGTCTCTAAACTTGGTTGGGTTGTAAAAAAATGAATTTGTATATCTGGATACTTCTCCGTGGCAATAGAAGATCTGGCGAACGCAGTTCCAGTAAGACCGACTGTGGACAAAAGGCCTTTGCGGAAGAGGATATACTTGGCAATGTTGGTCCATGCCTCGGCTTTTTTCTTCGTGAAACCTAGTGGCACATTTATGTCGGTTCTTAAGAAAACCATCAGGTGATCTTGGAGGTTTTGTCCCACCGGAAGATCCGCGACGACTGGAATGTTTAGGCTCTCAAGGTGGGATGCAGGTCCGATCCCTGACAACATCAGCAGCTGCGGGGATCCGATGGCCCCACCAGAAAGAATGACCTCTTTCCTGGCTTTCACGAAGCGCTTGATGCCGTCCTTGATGTAGTTCACTCCCACTGCCGTCTTGTCTTCAACAAGCACTTTAGTAACGTGAGCATTAACGGCAACGTGCAAGTTTGGGCGTTTCATGGCCGGTCTTAAGAACTCTCGTGCTGTACTGGCTCTCACTCCGTCTCGAATACTCACTTGACTTTCAGCAAAACCGATTTGATCAGCGCCATTGTAGTCAACCTCTTTGAAGCCAATCTCTTTCCCAGCTTCAACAAAACGCCTGGTAAGTTTGGTCACACATTTGTCCTTCGAAACACCCAAAGGTCCACCAGTGTGATGGTATTTGCTGTTTTTTAAACCATCGATCAAACAGTCCTCTGATTTTAAAAAGTATGGAAGTACATCATTGTATCCCCATCCACTACATCCATTCTGTTCCCATTCATCGTAGTCATAACGACTTCCTCTAACGTACTGCATGAAGTTAAGCTGGCTTGTACCTCCAAGAACTTTCCCTCTCGGCCAGTAATGACGATTCTTGCCTTTCATACTTGCAAAAGAGGACTTAGTCTGAGGAACGGTGTAATACTCCCAGTCAACTTCCGTCTGTTGTAACTGACCAGGTGTTAGGGGAATAGACATCATGGAATTGCCAAGCTCCTCGCCGCCAGCTTCCATAAGCAGAACAGTCACATTATGATCCTCGGACAACCTTGCTGCCAGGACCGCCCCTGCGGACCCGGCCCCCACAATCACATAATCATAAGCCTCCTCTATGTTTTCGATCACTAATTTCTCCGGCTGCCTTCCTTTTATTATTTTGTAGACTATAAACGCAGCCACGGCACACGAACCAGCAGTAGCCGCTGCTACAGTCGCCATATTACATATCAAAACTGAGATTGTTTGACAATGCACAGTAGTGAAATATGTACACGTAAGCGTATGTAAGGCGTAAAAAGTTTGTTTCCGGTTACCCGACCGACCCATTATTTTAACAATTCGGAGAAAAGTTGTCGCAGTCACCACCTGCAACCTCCCTTCCCAAGTAGCAGGCTATATTTTCAAAGTACGTCTTTAAAAAAAACACACTATTTTTATATAAAGAAGCTAATTAATTTTCTGTAATGCGTATTTTTAAAGCAGAGTTGGCGCTAATTATCACTATAAAATAATCAAATCAAATCCTACATCTTGTCATAAAATTATGCTAGATTTCGATCCTAGCCCAGCTTGAATCCGTTTTATGCCAGCAATATGACAATTTCACAGCAATCCGAGTGCTCATGAGTATATCTTAACGATTCGGGTATCTCCGGCAAACGCGATAAAATTGCAGACTAGTGCACTAGAGGTCTGTTTTTAGACGGCGATAGCCGTCTAATGCTGAAGAACGAAATTAGGCCTTGCTAATTTGCATATTTTCCACAACATTTTTAACTGTACCTCTCCGCGCTTTGTGCGGATCCATGCAATGCAATTCTGCACTAACGAATTCGAATGGAATATGTTACATAGACGTTTAAATCATTAACGTAACCGCTTTTAGTGTGTTATTGTTTGTTAACATGTTTTCTTTTGCCATTATTTTGCACTGGAAGCATCAATTTCAAGCGTGAAAAAAAATATCCGTGACATTTCTTAACCAGAACAGCAACCCATCTTACGTACATGAAGATCGACTCCTGTAAAAAGAAAAAGTAGTGCTCCGTATGTATGTAATTGACCTAAAGTAGTCCACACAATATTTTGCATGATGGCGAGTTAGGTTCCTCCCAGGGCATTTCTTAACTTTGAAATAGATAGGCAAACATTCTAGTATCTTAAATAATCAAATACCTGATCAGTTTCTACACATACAAAACAACAGATTAGAATTCGCTAGCACTAGAGAAAGAGAATGACCTACTTAGGTATGCAGCTCTTTATGAATGAAAGGTTCATGACCTTTACTCCGGATTATTATGTTACAAACAGAACTTCTGTAGCAACAGCGGATGGAGTTTTTGTCGTCATGTGATTGCTTCAATAACTTCAGAAACACTGGGTTTAGAGTGTTCATTCCGTCGCCGTCTCTCAGCGCATTGTGCGCTTTGATTAGAATTATCTGTGAAAAAGATCATGTAGAGAGAAAAAGAAATGTCAAAATAAAGGCAAGGAAAAAGAGACCCATGCAGTTAGTAGTAATTAATAATTATTATAAGAATAACCGAGTTACTATATAGATCGTTTTCGATATGCCTTTGAGACATCAGCATCCGAGTCATCAAATATGGCCAAATGATGTTGTACGTATATGACATTAATAATATACTAGCTATGCAGCATCAACTTTGAATTGTACACTACGTCGGGATTCGTGTTGTGCACTGCTAAAACACATATGACGCGTACATTCTACATTACAGTACACTGTGTCAACACTCAACAAACGGTTGTTATCTAGAACGCCCTAGATATTTGCCCTGTGTAAACTCATGAAACTAGCCCATCAAATATTAAATGAGATTGTTTTGTGTAAAATCTACGTTTTCAAAAAACATTAAGACTAGTTGTTCATAGATCTATTCCCCAACCGCTGCATGTCTATGAGTTGTCGATCTACCCTAGGAAGGACCTTTATATTTTAGGACATAGGCAAACTACTTATGTTACAACTTTCATGCGGTAAACGAAAGAAAATGTGTCATAGGTAAAATTTACTCGTAGTCAGTAGACATAGAACAAAGCTACTTGAGCAATATTCCTAGCCTGGACTATCTGCCCCTGTCACTATGGTATACATAGGACAGTACGACGGAACCAGACTACAATGTTCCCGGCATTGGGGTATAAACGAGTGGTACAATACATATTCTAATATTACTATGCGAAAGGTTATCTTCCCAAGCTCTCACCGCGGCGGCCGGGGTTCGATTCCCCGCTTGGGAAAATATTTTTGTTCATGTTTTTACATTATTTTACATGCTACTCTCTCACACGTATTTTAAATCCTTGAAAGTGACGTATCGTTACTATTTTGTTATCGTTTGCTATAAAATAAATTAATGAGTGACCCCCTCCCCCATGATAGACGTAACTGTTCGTATTTTTAGCTTTTTTGGTTTCATGTTACAGTTACGTTTTTTTTATGAATTGTCAGACGGATTCGAATATTTATACGCACTTAGATGGTTTTATCTACAAATGTTAATCCCCAAAAATACTTTTCACTTGGGTAGTCCTCATATCTTCAAGGTATGGATACACGAATTAATGTAATGTACAAAAGACAATCAACGAACTTTCGTGCCAACGAAATACAATCTGATCATGGATATTCGAAGTTTTCACTTCGAATAATGCATCTGTTTAAATAACCCATGGTGGCCAAATGTAACTATTTGTATGCATGCTTTAATGCTTGTATTTAACGGGATATGTTGTGAAGATAAGTGTCATAATCCGTATTTTAATAATAAAATAATAATTTTAATTAAAATAATTCTACTTCGTAAATTATCAAGTAGGTTTTTAACATATCCACTTTAGCTCTTATCATAATTTCCTTATATGTCGGCCATTTCTGCATCAATCGCTGTGACCTTGGTCCTGCTTACTTTCACCTGGGTCTCTATATATAGAGTATTAGAAAGACCCTGCTTTCACAAACTCCGGCGCAGTTGATTGGCTCCGTGTGTGTGTGTGTGAGTGTTTGTGTGTGTGTGATCAATACAATGAATAAAGGAACAATTACGGCGTCATAATTCGGAACAGCGTCCAGTATAATGCCTGAGGACCTTTTACTTTCGCTGTTTATTTCGATTTTCGGTATGATAGATAGTGTTAGTAGCCATGTTGACCCCAGTGTCTTTCTAAAAGCTAGATCTAAAGGGATTGAAATGTACAGGCGTGTTCCAAATGCAACTCATTTAATTCAGCCGCTTGATAAAGGAGTCTTTGCACCTCTTAAGGCAAAATGGAACATGGTATCACGCAAATATAGTCGTGACAATCCGGGAAGATGCATTGGGAAAGAAAATTTTGCACAAAAAACTGAATGAGGCATACTTAATGTTCTATAAGCCTTTAATAGTGATCAATGCTTTCAAATCTGCAGGTGTGTATCCTATTGATGCCACAAAAATAACAAGTCAGATGTTAAAACCAAGTAAGACATTCTCAGATAAATCCACTGATGATCATGAAGAGAGAAAATCTGAAACTGTGCCACAAGCTGAATTAAGTGAAGAAGCAAAAGCCAAAGGGGTTCTTCAGGTGTTCACAGAAACACTTTCAACACCAGTCAGGAAAAAGTACCAGTTGAGACTAGGAGAAGAGTTTGATGTTGAGGGGGATGTCGCCAATGTTTGATGTGTACCGGAAACTGCACCGGAAAGCACAGGGCATTTCAGACAATGCACCATCTAGTTCAACAAATACGCTACATGTATCAACTGGTTTAGAGTTGTTAGCTGAGGTGGCCCTTGAAAAAAGTTCAAATACTTCAAGTTCAACAGTGATTTCACCAGAGTTGAATGGTGCACTGGTTTTTCCAAAAGTTACAGAGACTCAAACTAAGCCTGTCAGGCGCACACTCCTTAATACATTGCAAGACAATCTCACTTCAACTGAAAGCATCCGTATAATGTCCATGAGAGAGCTGGAAACGGTTAAATTGTTTGCCTAAAAAGAAAAAAAGGCTAAACATTCTTACATCAAGAAGCAAAACACTACCAGTACTTCTAGTAAGAAAACCAAGGGGAAGTCTACATTGAATCCGGAAAAAGGAAAACAGTTAAAGAAAAAAGACAGTACAAATGAAGGGATTCCTCTGTCCAGCACTTCAGGGGATTACTGTAAGGCTTGTTTCACTACATGGGAAGAAGATATGCAAATGGATGTTGATCGTGTTTGGGTTCAGTGCGATGTTTGTGATGGCTGGATGCTTGCAGTGTGCATTTCTGGACCAATATATGAAAATGAACAATTCATTTGCCCTGATTGTTAATAATCCTGTTTGTTCTGTTTGCCAAAGTTAACACAATTACATTGATAAGCAAAAAGTTGCTTAAAGTTGAACGTCTAAGTTTCTTCTGTTTATGATGTCTAGCTTGCATATACATATTTTTGTTTTTCAAGTGTAATGAATAGTTAATATCATAAGTTTAAAGTCATATCTATATTGCATTGTCAGTATTTAATAAAATATTAAATATATATCAGGTAGGGTTGAAAATAAAGTATTGTTTGTTTGGAGGGCTAAGACCTACCCCAAAGAGAAGGGTCATGGGCCCATCTAAAAAAAGGGCATTAACTAGGATGTTTTCATTTGTATTTTTTTAAAACAAAAACATACTTTTTTTTCTGCATTTGAAGATGAAAATGAAATTCTACCTACCATCCCACCTCTGGATTCAAGGGTTGGAGCACTCCAAACAAACATTTAAAATGGCTGTGTTGGTATGGTTTCATAAACAATGTCAAGACTTGGTTATATACTGTAGTATCAGTTATTTTCGCGCAGTCTAAATTTCGCGCTACCCTCTCTAAAAACCATTTCGCGCGGTGCTAAATTCGCGCATTTCCCATTTCAAAAAAAAAAAAAAAAGTATAAAAAATAAATATGAATAAATAAAAAAATATCCATTTCGTTATGAATGACCGATTTGGTGCCCCGGGTATCGAATGCTAATTAATTACCGACTGATATGTTTGCGCTACCATCCCCCCAGGTAAGTGACGTCATAGGGGTGGGTTACTGATAAGGGTTACTGGTAAGTTGTTAATTAGCACCGTCTCCTAATTGCTGGGGCCAAACTGCCGAAAGATGGCATTTCCTTTGTTATCGACTGCAGCACTTCCGGTGATCAGACAATCTATTCTCCGGGACATTTTTGTTTTACAGGTCTCACTTTGATTGTTGTATAAACAAACTGTCAATCTAGAAGGTGGGGACATGTCAGTACACAGTACACACGATCTGCCACCATACAGTTAGTAGTAATGTTTGTTCGAAATCTGTGTGATGAATTTATGCATAAAGGTCAGTGCCTGAATAATGACTCGGCAAAAATGAGTTAACATCACGCAAGCGTAAATTTCATGCACCGGTTCAACACCGGTAAAAGGTAAGTTAGACTATACAAAAAAATCTTATTTTAAAAAGAATAACACAGATTATTGATTTGATATTAGTCTCAAATAGAACACGAGTGTAAAACCCTTGGGAAACTGTTGGTTTTATTGATCTAAGATGGTACTGATTATAAAACAACGCATGAAATTTAGTTGTCAAAATCGGTGTCAATCAAAAAAATACCATATATATTCTTTGATTATACAGACTTAATATCGCGCGGTCCTAAATTCGCGGAAGGCCCACAGTACTAAATTTATTGTGTAACATTAGGACCATACATTAAATATTAAATGTAAGTATATTATATCTTCAGGGACATGCATCTGGTTCAGTAGCAGACAGTTCTAGCAGTGGGGTTTCTTCCTCTTCAGTTTGTCCAGCGTCTTCAAAATCTCTCATTGTGGTGGAAAATTCTGTTATAAAAGGATACCATGTATATAAAATAAAACCACCTGAAACTGATCCTAAGACACGACTCATCATTGACAGAGAGTATACTAATATTAAAGACAGAGATGCATGTCTAGTCTGGATCCCAGATCTTGTTCATTTTGATAAACATTTTCATGAAATGGTTACAGATGATAAAAGAGAGTTATTGTTATCAGATGTAGCAGGACTACCAATAGGTCATGTACCTAAAATATTAGCAAGTTGCTTTTCTGAGATTCTGGCCTGTGAGGAGAGATTTATGCTGAAGTTCCAATTCCAAGTTTTCCTCCATGGCCAGCTCCATCTGAAACAGGTGGTGGTGGTGTCATACCATGTAATTACATTGTTCTTGTTCTTGAAAAAGATATTTCTAGTATTTTGTGTATGTTGAAAGACACCTTAAAATCCATGGAAGAAGGTTCTTCAATGAAGAGTGTTAATAGCTGAAGTATGTTTTTTGTAATATATGTACTGGTACTCAAATACCAAAACTATTAATCTCATTTTAATGCCATTTTTCACCCTCTAAAGGAACTGCACAAAGCCTTATCTGCAAACAAAATAAAACCTGATCAGCAACTGATTTACTTGCAGGCTGATCTGGTTTTATGCTGTTTGCATAGGTTTAATTAAGTAGTCTTTTCTAGTCATATAACTCATAGTTGTTTGGTATTTAGAGATTGGTACATCATGGGTATAACTGATGTGTTATTATGCTTATAATGTTAGTGTTTTTTTTTTTTTAAAAAACAAAACTAAAGCTGTTGAATAAATTTTGAACTCAATTAAAAGTCTCTTGTAATTTATATATTTCCCAGCCAAATTACATGCACACGCACACACACACAAATTGTTATATCTCTTTACATATCGTCTTCAATCTCATTAAAATCATGTTTGGTTTTACTGTCCCAAACACAGCCAATTTTGGAACGGACGTTGTATGCGTAAATAAATTACTGGATATACATGATGGTATGATAAAACATGCTTCAAAGAGTCCATAAACCTGTATCAAACCAAACGTACTGTTATAACCGACACATTGGGTGTCGAACGCGTTTTGACAGCACAAGTTGTGTTCGAGTTGGTCCCTAAATTACAAAAATATCACGTGACCCGATATAGCTCAGACTGACTCACTTTTGTTCAAATTATCTCCCGTGTATAAATCGCGTAAAACCTGCGAAATTCTGCAGTTTTAATGAAAAGGTTTACGGTCGTAGGAAGTAAATACTTACATTTAGCAATAATAAAAATGTAAACCTTGAATGTAAGATATGTTCTTCGCAATCACGTATAATTTCACTAGTGATCCGTTACTGTTCATACGACTGTACTAAATAACACAACGCCGCCTTGCACAAACTATATCAATCAAGGTAGGTAAACACTTTACATACAGAGTAATGCAACCTATATTAAATTTGATTAATTGTTTAACTATGTTTTACTTTATAATAGAAACACCGGTATCATAATTTCTCATCAATTGAATGACGGGATAATTACCTCTGCACTGTTCACGATGATATCTAAAAGAAAACTCACTTATTTACCACTCAAAAAGAACTTTATGAAAGTATCAAACTATCTACATTTTCTCGATGTTTTACGAGTAAAAGTATCACCAAGAATGCATAGGATTACTTGATTATAAGATTTAATAAAACCCGCATACAGATATCCAAACCATCGTTTATCTTGGCAAAATGCATTCATTTGATTCATGACTTAAAAGCCCAAATAATAGAATCTCGCAAATTAATTACTAACTACGCTGGGAACATGCAACTTAACTGCTGTAAAATCACTATTTCTGGACAGATTTGCAAAATCTTTGCTGTTGTTGTTGAAAAGGTTTAACTTTTTTCACTTTTACATGGTTTCAACAAATATCCAGTTTTTAAAAACACAAAAAAACTGATTTGCAATTGATCAACAAAGTATTAACTTTGAACTGTTGTAAAATAACCAAATCAAGCCCAATCTTCAAAAACTTAATATCGTTGGAAGGAGCTCTTTATGGACTAAAAGTTATCTTTTGATAAAATATTTTTAGTTTTGGAACTATTTAGGGCAGAAAAAAAATCGTAATATGACATTGACCTTTTCAATATTTCAAAAGTTGAAAGTATGGGATCCTTTATTACATTAAACTACACAATCTGTGGAAATCGATGAATTTCGAAATAAAGAATAAAAACACAAACTTCAAAAAACCAGAAGACATTATATTTTCAAATATTGATTTCTCCAAAATTTGGTGAAGTTTGACCACTTCCAGAAGACAAACCAATCATTTCCTGAAGTCGCCACCCTATATATTCTGTGCATATAATTATGTCTTGCAAATCATATGCAGCAAACAGAAGTCTTCTATCATATCTCTAACAAAAATGAGCTTTTTTTTCCGAGACTTACCCTAATTTGTACATTGGTTTTGCAAGGTTCGACCATTCAGCCTCTCCTAGCACATTGATTTTCTTATACCAGATACTTCAATACCATCATATTTTATTAGGCTGTCAACAAGGAATAGATTGCAAAAGAAAACAAGAGGGCCAAGATGGCCCTAGATCGCTCACCTGAGAAAAGTATCATTCATTGCCTGTACAAAACAGATTGCTTCAGAATTAAGATGATGAGGTGAAACAATGTTCAGGAATTTTCTGACCCCATCCACAAAAGATATCATCATGACAAACATTCTGCCAAATTTTGAGGATGATTGGATCAAAACTGTGGCCTTTAGTGTGTAAACAAGATTTTTCTAAGATTTGACCTATTGACCTACTTTTCGGTCCGGCCCTGCCCATTTTCGAAGGGGTTCAAGATATCATCAAGACAAACATTCTGACCAAGTTTGAGGAAGATTGGATCAAAATAGTGGCCTCTAGTGTGTAAACAAGATTTTTCAAGTTTGAGGAAGATTGGATCAAAAGTGTGGCCTCTAGTGTGTAAACATCAAAATTGTTGACGGGCGACAAGATTTTTCTAAGATTTGACCTACTGACCTACTTTTTGATCCAACCTGACCCATTTTCGAAAGGGTTAAGATATCATCAACATTCTGACCAAGTTTGAGGAAGATTGGATCAAAATTGTGGCCTCTAGTGTGTAAACAAGATTTTTTCTAAGATTTGACCTACTGACCTACTTTTTGATCCAACCTGACCCATTTTCGAAAGGGTTCAAGATATCATCAAGACAAACATTCTGACCAAGTTTGAGGAAGATTGGATTAAAATTGTGGCCTCTAGTGTGTAAACATCAAAATTGTTGATGGACAACAAGATTTTTCTAAGATTTGACCTACTGACCTTTTTCCAACCTGACCCATTTTCGAAAGGGTTCAAGATATCATCAAGACAAACATTCTGACCAAGTTTGAGGAAGATTGGATCAAAACTGTGGCCTCTAGTGTGTAAACATCAAAATTGTTGACGGACGACGGACGACGGCCGACGGACAATCAAGTATCCCAAAAGCTCACCCTGAGCTATGCTCAGGTGAGCTAAAAAACAACAAACAAAAAAAAACAAACAACAACATACAAATCAGACTTCATTTTTTTTGCTATAAGCAAAGGAGTGATTTCAAGCAAAGCGTCCCCTAGTGGCAAACTTCGTAACAAAATTGAAATGTTCTTGTCTAAAATATCACAACGATAGTAGCTAAAAAAGTGGCTAAAAGAAGGAGAAGAAAAAAATGAAGAAGAACAATATGTTTTCGCCCTGCGGCAGGGGCGAAAACCTAATAAAAAAATCAACAGAAGAAGAACAATAGGACCTCGCCCTGTGGCAGGGGCGAAAATAAAAAAAAAGGAGAAGAAGAATAGGTTTTTGCACTGCGTTGCAGTGGGCGAAACCTAACTAGTTTTGCATACTGCAAAAACACTGGTTTTCGCGTTTGGTGCAAATAAAGTTATAAAGATTATGCATTTTGTAAATGAATATAGTAAAAATTAAACCTGACTCCAACAGAATCGGTAAAAAAGGTAGCTCCCTACTTGACACCAATCATCATATATAATATATACAGGGTAGTTACAAGACTGTTAAATAATGTGACTGGTTATGGAATCCTGTCACATGTCTGCAAACGATACTGCAATTGTAGCACTATATTTGACTCAAGTAAACATAATCTCCAAATGACTGAAATAGAAGTTAAACGCAACAAACTTGTTTGCCTTTTTCATGTAATATATCATTCCAGCTCAGGCTAGCAACTGCATGGTCAGTGCTTTTACCTGAATGCCTTTGTGCCGGTTGGTTAAAATATGGTTTTACTGATGTTATATTTCTTTTATATTGTACTCTACTGTCTGATTCAACTAAAACACTGTTACCATTATTTTTAATTATAGTCAGTGGAGTTGGACAGAACGCTGTTAAGAACTTATAGATTTTATCTTGTCTCTCGAAAACCTGGTCACCTGCCTGAATGCTATTTTCACGAGCGCGACGTCTTTTATCTGCATACACCTTTCCCTTTTTCTTTAAGCTCAAAATCTCGATCTCTAACTTAATATCATCAACTCGAGTGTCACTCAATTGTGGTAACTTTGTTCTAAACGGTATATTGAACAAGAGCTCAGCAGGAGAGAAACTCCTGTTATGCAATAAGGTGTACTTCGGTACATCATCAAGTATCTTTGAATATCAACTTTCCAATCTATGTTCTTACGCATTTCATAATGGACCGATTTTGACTTTCGACTTCATCATTAGCCTGTGGCCATAGTGGAGTAGTTTTTCAGTGTTTAATACTATTATCTGAAAGAAAATTTTCAAATTCTTTGCTGACAAACTGTGGACCATTATCTTTTCTCAGTGACAAAGGTAGACCATGTATAACAAAAATCTTGATCAGACAAGAAATTATTTTCTCTGACTTGGTAGACTTAATTAACTCAGTTTCAAAGTAACGACTGTAATAGTCACCTACTACAAGAATGAATTCACCTGCTGGCAAATGACCCAAAAAATCTGCAGCCAGATCTTGCCATGGACCAGTTGGCAGCTCAGTCCTTGCCGCTGGTTCGGGTTTGGTACCAGTTTCTGAAATTAATTAACAACCATTGTATCTCTTACAGAACATTTCTACTTGTTTATCTATGTCTGGCCACCATACCTTAGAGCGCAAATGTCGTTTCATACTAACAATACCTGGGCGACCTTCATGTGCCAGATGTAGAACACGTTGTCGGAGAGAACCTGGAACTACAATGCGAGTACCACGGAGAACAAGTTTACCAATTGCAGTCAACTCAGTGTGAACAGGAAGATATTCTTTGTAACCTAGTTTGTGCCAAGTGCCATTTAGGAGACATGCCCTAATACTCTCTAACTCACAATCAGTTTCAGATGCTTGTTCGAGCTCTTTGGTAGTCATTGCTGTTGGTGTTACGCCTTCTGCAAAAAAAAAGAAAACAAAACAACCCCCCCCCAAAAAAAAAAACAACAACAAAAACAAACGAAAGTACTCTTCAGCTACATTTTTCCCACATTTTTATTTGTCAATCTTGACAGGTAATCAGCAACGATTTCTTTGCTCAGAATATGTTTAACAATGTAATTGTACGGCTGTAAACGAAGAACCCATCACTCGAATTCTGGCACTCGGTTTTGACTTTTGAGAATAAATAAATTCAGGCGGCTTGTAATCAGTAAGCAAATGGATTTTTGTGCCAAACAGGTATGCATGAAAACGTTTGCATGCCCAAAACAAGAGCTTACGCTTCTTTTTCAGTTTGCGAGTACCTACGCTCAATGTCACTCAATGATCTACTTGCTTAACAAATAACACGATTGTTTTGTGCCAAAACTGCCCCTAAACCATCAGGACGTGCATTTGCAATAACCTGTGTTTCTGCTTCGGTATCACAGTACCCTAGCACATCTGCTGATGCTAACAGCTCCTTCAGCTGATCAAATGACTTTGGCTGTGCTCCCCCTCCACTTCACACACACAAACAAAGCATTTTGCTTGTCAGCTCACGTAAAGAAGCAGTAACGTTCGCGAAATGAGGAATGAAACGAGAGCTGTAAGAGTCAAGACCTGGGAAACCTTTTACTTCCGACGCGTTTTCAGGTTCACAAGCATTCAGGACTGCAGTGACTTTGCTTTCAGCAGGCCCTACACCATGATCAGACAAGAGGTGCCCCATGAAGACCAATTTGTCAACCCTAAACTGACATCTCTCTTTATTCAAAGTAAGCCCCTTCTCACTCAGAACTTCAAGCACATTGTTTATCCTCTCAACATGTTCCTCAACATTAGCACCATGAACAATTATGTCATCTTGAATGTTGTGCACTCTTTTGCAACCACTTAACAACTGTTGGATAACGTTCTGGTACATTTCATGTGCACAGTTTATTCCAAACATTAAACGTTTGTATCGAAACAAACCCTTGTGGGTGTTGACGGTCGTGATTTCTCTGGATTCTTCATCCAATTCGATCTGGTGATAGCCTCAATGAATATCAAGCTGGCTAAATATTCTAATATTGTTCAAGTCCTGCATAACATCGTCGATGGTTGGAATTGGGTGTCTCTCACGCATTACGGCCTCATTCGCTCGCCTCATATCAACACATATTCTCACTTCTTCAGAGTTTGATTATGGCACATACAAGTGGAGAAACCCAGTTGCTTGGACCATCACATTTCTCAGTTATGTCCAACTTCTCGAACTCGTTCAGTTTTTCATCCAGTTTGGTGCTTAGGTGGTATGGAACACGTCGCAATGGCTGTGCCACTGCTGGTACATATTTATCAATAGGAATATGCAGTTGATAATGCTTTTCAACCCCAGTGAACAGATTTGGAAATTTCTGTTCATAGACATGCTTTCCATCTTCTACCATGTTAATTTGTTCCGGTGCAAAGCTCACTACACCCAGACTCAGTGCGGTAGATTTGCCTTAAAGGGGCGGTCCTTTTCCTTCAAACGCAAGAAATTCTATATTTGGAAGACAGGCATCACCAGATTCAGCCTTTGCACAGAAGCTTCCTGCGATTTCAATGGCTTTTCACTACCATAAGCAAATATTCTTTTTTTCGTCTTGCTAGTTTTGCAAATTATTCATTGTGTCTTCATTTTCTCCCAAGTGCTTCTGTCAATTATATTGCAACTTGCATTAGAGTCTACTATCATTGCGATAGTCACGCCTCCAACTGTTACATCAACAGTTCCTGCATTGTTTCCAACACTTAAAACATATTTATCTAAATGGGAGTCGTCCTCTGCACACTGTTGGTCTGTCTGCACCTGTCTCAAAGTGTGTCTACGTTTATTTCGGCCCTGTTTCGTTTTGCGTTTTTCTCAAAATGTCCCATCTTTTGGCAACGACGGCATTTCTTATCTTTTGCAGGACATTTTTCTTTAGCTATATGACCAGTGTGACCACATCTGAAGCATTCCATGCCTTGAGCCTCAGGTTTGCTTGTACGCCTATTAAAGAAAGGTTTTCTACTCACTGTCAGCTTATTTACATGAGTACCCAGTCCCTCCATTGATTTGTCGCTCAGTTTCTTCAAAGACTCTAGCCGTTTGCTGCAACTGCCCGAGTGTCAATCCTGTTCCTTTCTCCAGAAGTTTCCTTCTAAGCTTGTTCGACGATCACTTTTCCACAACCTGATATCTTATTTGTTCATCTACGTCGTTCGCATTTCAAAATTTACAGTCCTCTGTCTGTGTTAATAATCGTGTAATGAACTGATCAACGGTTTCTGTGGGCTTCTGTTCCATTCTTCTAAAAAATGCCGTTCGTATAGAATATTTGCTTTTGGCGAGATAGTCATCTAATGCCTTTTTTGCTTTTGTGTATACATCATGCTCACCTTTTTCATATACATGTATGTTCAAGCAGGCAATTTTATAGCATATAATCATATATTACTTAAAATGTAACTGCTTAATTTATGTTACTATTGTTTTGATAATTCTTTTGGTCTTTTAAATGCGCCGTTGTCGGATACGAAGCCGTGTGAAAAAACAGGAAGGTGTTTTTGATATATTATTCCAAATATACAATATTTAAGAAATTAATACAATATGAATATATTAAGAATCTATAAGAATCAAATTTTGAATAATTACTTGTGATCGGTAAGCAAATGGAATTTTGTGCCAAACAGGTATGCATGAAAATGTTGGCATGCCCAAAACAAGAGCTTACGCTTCTTTTTCAGTTTGCGAGTACCTACGCTCAATGTCACCACAGCATAACATGCCTAAGTGGGCTGTTGGGATCACCCTCCGTCCGTCGTCGTTCGTCGTCAATAATTTGCTTTAAAAAACATCTCCTCTGAAACTGCTGAGTAGAAATTGATGACACTTGGTATAAATCATCCTTGGGTGAATCTCCAGAAAAAAATGCTAAAATAAACTTGATCCATACAGAACTCTGGTTGCCATGGCAACCAACACCATTTTATTTTAAAAACTTTAAAAATCATCACATCTGAAATCGATGGCCAGAATTTAATTTCCTTTGACACAAATGGTCACCTCATTAGTCTCTACAATATTTGCTAAAATGAAGTTGATCCCTTGAAAAATGAAGCCCATAGCAATTGGTTATAGTTTCCTAATGGAGATTTAATTATAATACCCTTAATAGAGAGTACTGATTAATTCCCTTGAGATAATCAATATTCTATTTTAATTCTCTAAATAGAGAGCATTGATTATCTCCCTTTACTGAATTCATTTTTGTATAGTTATTTTTTATTTTGTTTGAAAGTGTTTGATTTAATTAATATGTGGTATAAGTTTCTTTGAATACATTGAAAATAATAGCAAAACCAGCAGTGATGTTTTAGAATTTTTCTTTTACTTTAAAACGTGTATAAAGACCTTTGCTAACAATATGCACATGAATAAAAAAAAATACAAATTATTCAAGGTCTGCGCACTAAACAGTCATATATCTGTAGACAGACCCCCACTAAACTTGTTACAAACAAACTACTCAAGATATAGACTTCTCTGTTGAGTTATAGATGTGCTTTGCTTTGTTCTGAAGACGTATCTTAACTTAGCAATATTTGACTAACAAGTTACCAAAAGCTAGTAGTTAGACTCGACCATATTACTACACTTCTCGCCCTTTTTAGCTCACCTGAGCATAGCTCAGGGTGAGCTTTTGGGATACTTGATTGTCCGTCGGCCGTCGTCCGTCGTCCGTCAACAATTTTGATGTTTACACACTAGAGGCCACAGTTTTGATCCAATCTTCCTCAAACTTGGTCAGAATGTTTGTCTTGATGATATCTTGAACCCTTTCGAAAATGGGTCAGGTTGGATCAAAAAGTAGGTCAGTAGGTCAAATCTTAGAAAAATCTTGTCGTCCATCAACAATTTTGATGTTTACACACTAGAGGCCACAATTTTGATCCAATCTTCCTCAAACTTGGTCAGAATGTTTGTCTTGATAATATCTTGAACCTTTTCGAAAATGGGTCAGGTTGGATAAAAAAGTAGGTCAGTAGGTCAAATCTTAGAAAAAATCTTGTTTACACACTAGAGGCCACAATTTTGATCCAATCTTCCTCAAACTTGGTCAGAATGTTTGTCTTGATGATATCTTGAACCCTTTCGAAAATGGGTCAGGTTGGATCAAAAAGTAGGTCAGTAGGTCAAATCTTAGAAAAATATTGTCGTCCGTCAACAATTTTGATGTTTACACACTAGAGGCCACACTTTTGATCCAATCTTCCTCAAACTTGGTCAGAATGTTTGTCTTGATAATATCTTGAACCTTTTCGAAAATGGGTCAGGTTGGATAAAAAAGTAGGTCAGTAGGTCAAATCTTAGAAAAAATCTTGTTTACACACTAGAGGCCACAGTTTTGATCCAATCTTCCTCAAACTTGGTCAGAATGTTTGTCTTGATGATATCTTGAACCCTTTCGAAAATGGGTCAGGTTGGATCAAAAAGTAGGTCAGTAGGTCAAATCTTAGAAAAATTTGTCGTCCGTCAACAATTTTGTTTACACACTAGAGGCCACATTTTGATCCAATCTTCCTCAAACTTGGTCAGAATGTTTGTCTTGATGATATATTGAACCCTTTCGAAAATGGGTCAGGTTGGATCAAAAAGTAGGTCAGTAGGTCAAATCTAAGAAAAATTTTGTTTACACACTAGAGGCCACAATTTTGATCCAATCTTCCTCAAACTTGGTCAGAATGTTTGTCTTGATGATATCTTGAACCCTTTCGAAAATGGGTCAGGTTGGATCAAAAAGTAGGTCAGTAGGTCAAATCTTAGAAAAATCTTGTTTACACACTAGAGGCACAATTTTAATCCAATCTTCCTCAAACTTGGTCAGAATGTTTGTCTTGATGATATCTTGAACCCTTTAGAAAATGGGCAGGGCTGGATCAAAAAGTAGGTCAGTAGGTCAAATCTTAGAAAAATCTTCTTTATACTCTGAGGGCAACATTTTTGGTCCAATCATCCTCAAACTTTGGCAGAATGTTTGTCATGATGATATCTTTTGTGGATGGGGTCAGAAAATTCCTGAACATTGTTTCACCTCATCATCTTAATTCTGAAGCAATCTGTTTTGTACAGGCAATGAATGATACTTTTCTCAGGTGAGCGATCTAGGGCCATCTTGGCCCTCTTGTCCTATTACTAGTGTATAGAGTTCATTATTATAAGGAAAACAATAAATATACATTTTTACAAATCTTTTTCTTTACAATTTATATTTGGCCTGACAGGTGATGTACATACTGGCGCGATATGAGAGTACATTTGATATGTCAACCACCGTCAAGTTTGTTTACTTCAGATGGTAAGATATTATACCTAACCTTATCCTCCAATCTCTCCTATAGACCTATCACTATTTTGTAATCAAGTTTTTCTCCTGTATGTGCAGTGAGTAAATTGGTAACATTGACCTGTACATTGATACAAGTTGTTGTTGTTGGTCAAACTTATTACCAGGATTTATTTTCCACTCCATAACCATGATATGGATTCTATCCCCGTGACTGCAACTTGCATACTATAGTTGTTAAATGGTACTGGTATTGCTCCCTGGCTTGGCGCTCTGCAGCTCAGCATATATATTTAAAGATTGGTTGGTCCGGTATCAGGATAATGCGACTGGGTGTGGTATCATGCCACATGTCTAAGGAGTGATATCATAGGGAATTATCACAATATTTGTTCCATGTAGATAAAACTTTTCAAAGGACTGAAATACTGTTGGTGGGATGTTTATCCAGAGCACACAAACAAACAATCAAAATCACTACAGAATTTTACCTGTTTTGCTGGGATCTCGCATGCATTAAAATTATGTAATATGAGGGGAAAATGTGAATGTTTGTAATTCCGTTGGCCTGATTTTTTTTACCATTTAAATTGAATAAGGAAATAAACTTGATACAGATATACATCCTGTGTCCATATTAATTTGCAAAACATTTTCTTAATTTCTTCCTTTTTATATAATCATTAGAAGAAGTATCAAATATGTATGGAAAGGAATAGTACAAGTGTTTGGATGATTGGTGGATAATTTTCTTCCTGCTTCAGTATTTCCTCCTGTACATATCCTAATGATTATGAAATTGGAACCAGTAACACCTTACTGAATTAATCTATCTTTTATGTGTCAAGATGTATCCCGGATTAGGAAAAATCATTCAATTACACAATATAAAAAAAAATTGTGTAATAGTCATTCTAGATAAAATTTGAAGCCTTTGGTATAAAAGTGTTTACTTGTGATTGGAATTAGTTAAAACTTGTATCCAGTTATCTGAAAAATTGCAAGCTGGAAACAGAATTGATAATCAATTTGATGTCTGTTGATAATTATTATGACTCCCCCCTATATTATATTGGGGAGACATATTGTGTTTGTCAGAGTTGTCTGTCTGTCTGTAAGTCACATTTTTTGTCCGGAGAATAACTAAAAAAATATCAATTTCAAAGCTTTTAACTTGAAACTTCACAGGTGTATAGATCTCATTGAAGAGAAGTGCACAAGAACCGTAACTCTGCTTATCATTTTTTTTTAGTTATTGCCCCTTGTTATATTTCATACTTAATTATTGTCCCGAGCATAACTCAAAAAGTATCAAAGCTATTAACTTGAAACTTCACAGGTGGATAGATCTCATTGAAGAGAAGTGCACAAGAACCATAACTCTGCTTATCATTTTTAGCTCACCTGAGCACAATGTGCTCAAGGTGAGCTTTTGTGATCGCCTGGCATCCGGCGTCCGTCGTGCAACGTGCGTCGTTCGTCATCAACAATTTGGCTTGTTAACACTCTAGAGGCCATATTTTTTGGCCAATCTTCATGAAACTTGGTCAGAATGTTTCTCTCCATAAAATCTTGGACAAGTTCGAATTTGGGTCATGTGGGGTCAAAAAGTAGGTCACGAGGTCAAATCTTAGAAAAACCTTGTTAACACTCTAGAGGCCATATTTTTGGCCCAATCTTTATGAAACCTGGTCAGAATGTTTGTTTCCATAAAATCTTGGACAAGTTCGAATTTGGGTCATGTGGGGTTCGAAAAGTAAGTCATGAGGTCAAATCTTAGAGAAACCTTGTTAACACTCTAGAGGCCACACTTTTGGTCCAATCTTTATGAAACTTGGTCAGAATATTTGTTTCCATAAAATCTTGGACAGGTTCGAAATTGGGTCATGTTGGTCAAAAAGTAGGTCATGAGGTCAAATCTTAGAGAAACCTTGTTAACACTCTAGAGGCCACATTTTTGGCCCAATCTTCATGAAAATTGGTCGGAATGTCTGTTTCCATAAATCTTGGTCAAGCTCGAAAGTGGGTCTGTGATGTCAAAAAGTAGGTCAGTATGAAATATCCAACATATGTTGCTCATTTATAATCAGGTGAGCGATTCAGGGCCATCATGGCCCTCTTGTTTATTGAAGCTGGGCCAATCTCAAACCACTGTATGACCACCCGGCATACAACGATACCGGCGAGGCTCATGGTTACTATTCTAAAGTAGATAATCGGACAGGTGTCACAATGACAGCCAGCTACACTTTGCTCTAAAAATATTTTATAACACGGAGGTTGACCTGCACCCTTTCCTCGCATTTAAGAGTGAAATCATGTCATGACCCCATGATGTTACAAGACGAATGAAGTCAATGTCTTTTTTTTTTAACTATTTCAAGTGAAACCCCCGAATATAAGTTTCTGGCTGGTTTACAGGTATGCTTGCTTTGTAAGCTTTATCATCTCCACATATCTAGAGTCATTCTGGTTCAAAGTCGGAAAGAATCACCACATTTGGGTACTCTGGTTCGCTTCCCTTTCAACTTTGAACGGACAGTGTTGAGAAGGCACAATACAATGTAATCGGTAATTGCAATGAAAATAAGTTATATTTGTGGTTATGAAGATCAGAATGATAGTGAAATCAAAAGTTGAAATTCATTCAGCATTATCTGATTAAATTTTGGTGTATTCCTAAAATGTCAACACATGGTGGTTTGCTTATAACTACCCAATTAAATGAATATGTCAATATATCAGATTTTAATGTATACAAAATTCTCAAAGGCCCAATATTCTTCCAAAAGCAAAATGTGTGTTACAGATTTGTTTAAACATGAAATCTGTATATACAAGTTGACGACACCATTACTATAATAAAGAAATAAGAAAGAATATTTTATTAAAGATCAATCAATTGTTTACAACAAAAAAAAAATACTCCGCATATCTTCGTCTTTTCCCCATAGACCATCCGTATGTTTCCGTTCACGATACGCGAGTACATAAATTGAACACTTAACATATTCGGCGAAGGTTTTACAAATCCGAATTATTTCCGATAACGGACCGTCGTCAGTGCAAAATGTAAACAATGAGAGTATTTTCACATCCATACAAAGTTCTAAATTGTGAAATTTGATCAACATTTTCAAAGCGTTAAACTGTTACTTTACAGTAGATACTTACACAGTATGCATCATTTCCGTTAATCTACAATGGGTCAATGTTATTTTATCTTTCCTTCTTATGAACATTGTATCAGTATGAAATATATCGAGCCTTTAAAAACATATTATTATACATGTAGGTCTCTGACATTTAGTTTTATCTCTGCATAAATATTTTATGTACGCTACAAAATAATAAATATAAAAAAATGATTTTAAAAATTGAATAATAACATTATAATTCCCAAATATTCTTCTGAAGGAATTTAACCGATATAAAACACGTGCGTGTGGACGCGCGGGTGTGTGCGCGCGCGTGTGTAATCGTTACGGCAGCATTACATTAATAGTCCCCGAAGAAATAACAAATTAAGAATAAAACAGCTAATATCAAGTGACAGAGATCCACAGACAGTGCTGCCAGTCCCTGTGGCCGAATCATTGGAAATAGCGTTGGTGGGACTTAAATTTTAGGCTAATTAACCAAGCTAGCATTGTCACATGCAACAGGAAAAAAGGGGGGGGGGATTTTAAGTTGAATGGAATAAATAAAACACAACAGAGAGTCATATACATGTTAATATACTTAATTTGGAGCAACAAAAACTATAGAAAGAAATATGAACATATTTTAAAAGAACCATTTACAATGTTCAGTTTCTTTTAAAATGAAAAAGAAAAAATGTATTTCTATGACATTTCATAGTGCAGATATATACAACTATCGGTATAAGTTCAAACTGTTGAGCAACATTAAAAAACTGACAGGAACATTCATCAGCTGGAATATACTGTACTAGAAATGTCTAATGAGGTATGTGTAAAACTTGGTGCTATTGCTTGACATAGTTCACGTCAGGTGTGTGTGTGTGTGTGTGTGTGTTAGCAGTATACACTGATTGCGGACCTAAAGATTGTGGGGTCAAGCCCCGGTTGGATGAAGATCCTTTTCAAGTTCCAGACGCAAAGTACTTGTCCAACACAAGAATTTTAGAAAAGAACTTAGATCTAGTGTTTATGTAAGAAGTTGTCCCCAGGTCAATGCATAAAAAATATTTGAGATTTAAAACATAAAAATAAACATTTTAAAAAAAGTGTGTGATTTACAAAATATATTTGTACATTTATCATGACACATCTTGCTAAATACAATTGATATAAAAGAAAGTGTTGGATTACAATGGAATGTTTTAGAAATTGTAAAAATATCCAAACCTAAACAGCACATCAAATAACATTTAAAAACCAAAAAAAACTTCAAAAATGAATTGCGGCGAATAAGAAAAAATACCATCTTTACTAAAATATTTCAAATTTGGATAAAATTGTTTTTCAACAGACGTTTACCCATTTACATAATACACTTATATACAGAATAAAGAAAAATAATTTTAAAAAAAAACACAATTCAATATTGCAATGTAAAATAATTGTAAATAGATCTTTACGAACTGAATTTTTTTTAAAATCTGAAACAAAAAAGATTCGTGTTTTTGACTTATATGGATATGAAATGAATATTTGACTTACTAGAGCAACGACCAACCATCATTTTATAGATAGCTGTAAATATGATGATAAAATGACCAAATGCCCGTCATCGTCAAAATGCAAATTATATGGTGTATCGATTAAAAAAATATTACGGGTACCTATCAGAATGCATGTACATGTACATAAAATAAAAAGTATTATCTGATTATTATGAACTGATAGGCTAGTGAAAGATCAAATATATACATATATCTATGAACGTATGAAATACGTCATCATGCTCGGATCCAGCAAATTGTCTCGAGAGGTGGGGGTATCCCCCTCTGGATCCTCACATGATCATTTACATATCTCAGACATACATGGACGATCTATTCAATTGTTGCCTCTCGTCTCTATTTATCGATCGTGGAAAATAGACTTGTTTATCGTCACGTTCGATTTGTATAATTATTTGACGCACATCGAATGGTTCGAAACCTTCACCAAACTATGAAGCAGTCAATGACATAGGAGAAAATTGCTTTAGTAAAATATGTTTGACGATTATCATCCGACAATTGGATTTATATACATATCAATTTCTATTTCTTTTTATTAGGACACTAATTTTATTCACCCGAAATCGAAATTACTGTCTATGTTTAAACGATACTGGCAAAAACATCTAGCCCAATATTTAGGTGGTTGAAATGAATTATAAGCTTTATATAGGAAATGAATGGGATAAAATATTCCTGAAAGAATATCTTCAATATACCATATGTATCTAAAAAGGTCTTATAAATAAAAAGAGATCATACATTTCGTAGTGACAGTCAGTCAAATGTAATATTTTCATTGTTATCATCGGAAATTGTGGTAGTTTGCTTGTATTTTCAATAGTTTTAATACATATTTAATCTAAAATATCAAAATCAACACTGGCCGTACCTAATGGTTAAGAACAAACATTGTAAAAATAATGCAAATAACACAAGAGCTGTCAGAGGACAGCACGCTCGACTATTCAAAATGCTTGTAGGTAAATCAACTGAAATTTATTTCAATTATTGCCCTTCACATACCCTGTATATAATAAGTCAAAAATGATATACCTTGATAGTTTGATACCCCTTAATGTTTTTATGAAGTCTAAAATCAGTCCCATGCCTAGTTACTGAGACATAAGCATAATAACACTGTGCATGCCAAACTTTAACCAAGTATCCAAGTTAGACTTGACCATTTGAGTTTACCGTCGCTAGTTACAGGTGGAAAAAGACCCCAAATGTACGGAGGCATCTGGGTAGAACCACCGACCTACCACAGGCCAGCTTGAAGGCTTCCTCACATGAAAATCCGAATGACCCTGCCGGGATTCGAACCCATGCGGTGAGGGGCTGAGTGAGTATTATCCAAGATAGAAAAGGGCCATAATTTGTATAAAATTCATACCAAAAGTTATCCTCCGTGGTTTTCTGATGCTGCCCCTGAATACATTCTAGTCAACACCATAAACAATTTCTGAGATACAAGCTGGATAGTAGCTTGAATGCAAAACTTAAACCAAATTTCTAAGTTAAAAGGGGGCCATAATTTAAATTAAATTCCGTCAAAAGTTATCTAACTGGATTGTCTTTAATATATTCCATCAGGTGTTATCTTCCTTGATAGTATGACACCCCTAAACATATTAAAATGTTTCATATCAATCCCATGCCTGGACTCTGAAAAATAAGCATGAAAGTATCTTGCATGTAAAACTTATACCAAAATTTCTAAGTTAAAAAATGGACTATAACTATTAATATATTCCATTAAAAGTTATCTACCTTGAAAGTATGATACCCTTATACGTGTTAAAGATGTTTCAAATCAACCGCATGCCTGGATACTGAGATGTAACATGAAAGTACCTTGCATGCAAAACTTTAACCAAAATTTCTACGTAAAAAAGGGTCTATAATTTTTAATATATTCCATCAAGAGTTGACTACCTTGAAAATATGATACCCCTAGCGGTTTTAAAGATGTTTCAAATCAATCGCATGCCTGGATATTGAGATAAAAATATCTTGCATGCAAAACTTTAACCAAAATCTTTAGTTAAAAAGGGGCCATAATTTGTAATATATTCCATCAAGAGAGATCTACCTTGTTTGTCGGATTCCCCTTAACATATTCATATACTTTCAAGTCAATACCATGAGTGGTTATTGAGATACAAGCTGGAAAGTAGCTTGCATGCAAAACTTTAACCAAGTTTTCTATTGCATGCAAAACTTTAACCAAAATTTCTAAGTTAAAAAGGGGCCATAATTTAAATAAAATTCCGTCAAAAGTTATCTTACTTGATTGTCTGATGCCCCTGAACATATTTATAAACTTTCAAGTCAATACCATAAATGGTGATTGAGATATAAGGTTGATAGTAATTTGCATGCAAAACTTTAACCAAAAGCTGCAACGCCAACGCCGACGCAAGGGCGACTAAAAAAGCTCTCATGTTCTTCGAATAGTCGAGCTAAAAATAAGTGGTATTTAACACAGGTCTGCATGCCTGTTTATTATAATGCATTCTCTCGACTGAACACTGCTGGTGTATAACAGAACACAACGCTATTGTAATCAACAACCAAGCTTCTTCATCCGTAAGATGGACTTACTGAGATTCGCTAATGATAAAAGACACTGAGGTGTCTTCTCTTTACGTCTACGCAACCTACATATACTAAACTTGTGTGCAATGGTTTACAAAAAGCGTCTTATAAAAATGTACATATATATTGATAATATCTTTTAAAAAATATTAGACAAGTTAAAACAACAAGACATTAAAAATGTAAATAAATTGGAAGACAAAATAAGTCTATACCTTGTAGTCTCGCATACTTTCCTAGTTGATTTTAGTTATAAGTAAATATCAGGTATACATAATGTTTGATTTATGATCACAACTGGATAAGATGAACTAGTTCACGATCTGCACGTGCAGTGCGCTGTATGACCATAGTTGGCTCTCCCTGTATTTACTTGGGCCCTTCATACAAGACACCTACAATTAAAAAAGTTGAAAATATAATAATTATATGTACCTCATAGGGATAATGTTAAGTTAAGTAATGATAGTTAAGTTTTCTATATGTCAATTTTGTTTATTTCAAGAATGGTCAAACTATCTGATCTCATACATGATCCATAAAGGTATTACCACAATTCCTGAAAAAATCTGACGGGGGTTTATAAGTTTTGTTCATTAAGGTAGTGGAACCCTAATGCATTAAGTTTGAAATTCTCGTTTCTCGTGTTGTTTTTTTATTTTTCTAAACATGAAAAGAAAGCATTGTGTGCGATATAAGAAATTTCTCACCACAGATTCTAAAAGTTTAATGATTTTTAGTTTATCTTACCCTTTATTGAAATGCTTTTGCAAATTATGTGGGGCGTATAAAAATTGCTATAAAATCATCATTTATAAAATAGTAACACTGCAATTCCTGGTGAAGTACAAAATTTTGATACAAATTTCTCAGAACAAGCTGTTTAAAAATTATTCATATACTATATCAAACATAAAAATACACAATTTTATATAGGTTAATAATAAAAATATCAAGTAATAACATCAGGTATTATCTGACCCCCTATTTCTTAAGCTTAGTAAAAACACCGAATACATGTATAAGGTATTGACTGCTTCCTAAGTTCTTTTAAGCACAAACTATAATTATTTTTTTAATAATGCATTTCATTTCCAAGTTATTTGTTACTTGTTTTTAAGTATTTAAAGTCTAAGCATTCAATAAACAAGTACGTACAATCTTAGTACGAAAGAATTCCGTTTTACATGAATTTCCAATACACGAACTTGTGTTACTGTACTTATGGTTGTTTAAGATACCCACTGCTTTATAAAATTTGCTTTTATGGAGAACTTTTCGATATACCCTCAATTATCACAAATATGCACTTTGACAGATTTAGGGGAACTCCAAAAATGACGAAACCGGAAGCAATTCGGCAGGTGTTTTTCTTCTCTCTTTCTCTTTTTTAGACAAAGGAACGACATTTTTACATGTTGATAGATGAATACCAATCAAAATTGTTACATTTGATTCACACTGAATTAAGATACAATGAATGAAACTTCTTAATAAAAAAGAATCCGAATTAGGGTGCGGGAGGGTTCGATCCCCGGCCGCGACATACCATAGTCGTAAAAATGGTACTGTTAAAGCTCCCTTGCTTGGCGCTCAGTATATAAGGGTAGTTGCAGGACTGGTTGGCCTGGTGTCAGGATAATGTGACCGGGTGTGGTATCATGCCACATGTCTACGGCATGATACTGCAGTGTGGCAGCACTACATCTGTCTCAAGTAGACATCGTCTCCAAATGAGTGAAATACTGTCGGTGGGAGTTAAACCCAACAAACGAACAAACATTCCGAATCATGACGTGTTATGACGAAGAATATCTGGAGTTGGGCGATCTTTGTCGACATTTGCCGAGCCCATTAGGGTTCCTCTGCCTTAAGTTATCATTTTAAAATCATCGGAATAGATTATTGGCTTTCATTCCATATTAAATTAACCAACCTGCTATGCACGCCGTCATGAAGCAGGCGACGTTCCCAGCAATCATTGCTCGAACTATGACCTTCGTCAGATCCTTCTTCCGGTTGGGCGCCATAGCGCTGAGCGCACCCAGTACTATCCCGATGGAACCGATATTGGAAAATCCACACAGGGCGTAGGTTGCCAGCACTATGGAGCGATCCTGCAAAAAGTTTACATATTGCATGCGGCCATTTACCTCAGTGGGGGGTGGGGGGAGGGGTCCGGCAGGGATATTTTGAAAATTACCATTCCAAGCCAATTCTAAAATTAAAAAAAAAAATCTGAAATTTACTGTACGTGTGTGTGGGGTGGGGTATCCAGGCCCTGAATTGATGTCAGAACACTCGCATACTGTTTTATGCATATCTTCAAACATAATAAACATGTTAGCCAAACCCAGGGGGTCATGAACCAACTACCATCCCCTTCTGGATCTACACATGCACTGCATATGATGACCATCCATGGTCTAGCAAGAGTATTTGTACATTTATATTGGTTTTCATTTAATGTAGAAATATTCGGATTACTGTGATTAATTTTATTAATTGAGCAATAACAAATAATAACAAAATGAAATAAAAACACTCCATTGGACTTAAAGGAATCCGCAGGCAGAATACAAATGAATAAAGCGAGTGAAAAATTATTGAAGGTGAATCCCATCTTTTTTGTCACCAGCCCTTTTAAGAGTCCCTAACGTTAGCGTTTGTATCCCTGTTGTATCATAGCGTGTAGAGTGTAAGCAGGGAACCAAAACCGTAACAGTTGCGAGCGAGCAGGGCAGATATCGCTCAGCAACGCAGTCGAACTGAGTTACATCCCCTGTTCAGGGTAGATAACTACTCACCGTCATGATTCCATTCTCCAGAATCGTGCCGTTTCCGAGTGTTACTCGGTTACATTCGATAACTGTCCGGGACGTTTCGTTGAACAATCCGGTCCGGTTGTTCTCATACTCGTGATACATCGCCGTATTGCCGATCATCACACTAAGATCTGAAAATATTTATGACAAGTACGGAAAATCCTCACAATGGGAAGTCTCACTGAGTTGTATGATAAGTAAAATAATGAAAATTCGCAGTGTCAATAATAATGCTAATGCTCCCTCCCCTTCCTTCATTGCTATTACTTATTGAATTTCGCTGCATTACTTTAAAGTTGTATTGTAAATTTATTGAGATTGTTGTTGATTTATAATGTTTTGTTTATGTTATAACAATCTACATTATATTACAAACATTTAATGGAAGAGCATTAAAAACAACTAGATAAACATTTTAATTAAAATGATAAAAGTACCAGCATATGCGACGAATTCGTTTAAGAAAGTTTTAACTCCGATTAGCCGGGCCACCTTGCGGATGTCACAGTACTTATTGTCCGTGCCTAGGAGCCATGCCACGGGATAGAAAACGTAGGAACAGATCAGCTGTAATATATTAAATTTATCAAATTACTTAAAAAATGTGTCGTGTTTTGGTGTTTTTTTTAATCATGTTTGTTTGTTGAATTTAACATCCCACCGATAGTATTTCAGTCATTTGGAGACTGTCTTGAGACAGATATAGTACTGCAATATCATGCCGTAGACATATGGTATGATACCACACACAGTCACACTATCCTTACACCGGACCAACCACACCTGGAACTATCCCAATATGCTAAGCGCCAAATAATGGAGCTATACCAGTACCATTTTTTTACGACTTTGGTATGCAGCTCCCGGGGCGGACGCTCTAACCACTCGGCCACCGGGGACTGTAAAATTTCAGTCATAAATCAACGTCGAATAAATTACATGTGAAAGTGGCATACCCGTTACTTCAAACAACATTTTAATGTTTCTCTAACAATTAAAGCGAGTCTAGCATCGAGCCAACTGGGCAACACCTAGAAATAGCTTAAGCTTCACATATCGTAAGTGTGACAGGATTTCTTTTACGTCCATTCGAGAATTCCATTCATACCCGTGTAGCGTCGTGATGTTGACGACGAAAAGCCGTTTGGGACATTAGTGGTTTAAATAAAACGGTATAGGTTCTAATAAATTTATGTTGTTAATGCATGCAGTTTGAACAGATTGTCATAACTACTAATCCATGTAATGTCAGACGATTATATTTAACATATGTATGGTCATTACGTAGAATGTGACAGGCTCTGGGAAATAAACATCGGCGCGATGGCCAAACCACGCGAGGGTTTTGTTGATGAACTCCAATATGGCAATGAAGGCAATGAGGTTCACGACGATGTTTGCGATAAGTTTTATAGACACCGTTGCTCCATTGCTGGCTGCCTCGATAATGTTATTCTCGGTTCTGGAAAACACAGTGTTCAATGGAAAGCCTTTTCATTTGTTAGAACTGAAAATGTATTAAACGATTAGGCTTTACACTAAGTACAATTTGGTTTGATTATAGTCGTATATAGTATCAAACAGTGCAAATTACAAAAAAATCTTTCAAGTATAAATCAACAACTATGAGCGCACAATATATTATATGCATATATTTTGTTCATTATAATGCAGGGGCCGCCGTGGCCGAACGGTTACAGTCGTGGACTCACCGCTGTGGGTTCGAATCCCGGTAGGGACTTCGGATTTTTCATGTGAGGAAGCCTTCCAGCTGGCTTGCGGTAGGTCGGTGGTTCTACCCGGGTACCTCTGTGTACTCGGGGTCTTCCTCCACCTGTAATTAGCTGGACGTCGCTATATGATTGAAATACTATCGCAGCGACGGTTAACCCCAATACAACAACAACAACATTATAATGAAGGTAGAGCCTGTATTTGCGACCA
The DNA here is from genome assembly GCA_021229015.1 of Solen grandis. Lineage (NCBI taxonomy): Eukaryota > Metazoa > Mollusca > Bivalvia > Adapedonta > Solenidae > Solen > Solen grandis. The sequence continues at coordinate 13,532,597 of CM037788.1, read as the reverse complement.
CCTTTCGAAATGTACAACTTGTATTTAGCAGAGAGTTTAAAGATTTCTAAAATGACAGCTTGTCGTTCATTAGTTAAACGGCATCTTTCCCCTGTTGGTTTGATTAGCCGCTTAAGGTGTATGTCACTGTAGTTAATTATTTGTCTCTATTCACGAGGTGACGGACTTACCCTTTCTTCATATTATATATATCCATTGAGTTGGCCTTTATTTTCTTGGTCTCCGGATAGAACAATTTGGCCATCCCAAGAGCCGCCGGGGCACTCATAACCGACGCCGACAGAAGGTGATTAGGCGGCACCTTGTATTAGAAATAAAAATATTTCATTTAGAACATCAATAGACACCGAACATGAAGGCGCAATGAACATAGAGAAAGAAGTGATTATTTCAATGAATATTGGAAATTATTTGCTAAATCTATTAACATTGTTGGTTTAATTTATCTCAATTGCCATAAGCATAACGGCTGCGACAGATTGAACCGGAAGTCACATGACGATGACAACTTACATCCATGAGTATGTAGGCGGCCATGACGGCTCCAGCAATTGTGGCAAACCCTCCGGTACACACGGCGTGCAACTCCGACCGGGTCATGTCCTTCAAGAAAGGCCGGATCATCAACGGGGCCTCCGTCTGCATCGAAGAAAGTGTTCATATAATATGAATGATAAACTTAATCACTCTTATATATCTTACACTTCATAATGAATATATTTATACTCTACTTGACAGTGCGCATGTTCTGTAGACATCATCTGTCTCTTGTAAATAAACGACATAGTATTACATGGACAGTTCCTAAGCTGTCAATCAAGTATGTTTACACAAACCAGCTTATCCAACCAGCGTAGGTGTGAAGCATGTGGTAAACGGTTGACCTACCTTTCTCAAAAGAACATGTGTACTTTGTTTGTGATACTGTTTGTGAGCACTTGACCTAGGTATGAATGGACACTGTCAAAATATCAATAGGGGGAGGAGTTTCATACAAACTGCGGAACCGTCCATTTGTGTTGTCTCCTCTGGGTGCAAAGTCAATATAAACCACAAAAATACAGCAGTCCCATTTTTGTTTTGTTTACGGCATCTTTTCTTTGATTTCTTCATCAATTTTGATGAGATATAGCGCATGCAAAGCGGCTAATTGTGCCTTACACATTGCATAGGCCCTAATCATTTTTGTTAGATGTACAGTATTTCCAAACATTCGGGAAATCATCTAGGCCGGGGAAATCATCTAACCGGCCTCCCGATTTCGGGGCTGACCCTCTATCCACTTGGTCACCGGGACCGGTCAAGGACATGATATTAAAACTATTCATTTTTACACACCCGGTATAACTCTCAACTCCAACTCGAATATATCTACATTTCTTATTATTTTTCTCATCTTTATGTTTGTTTCATTGCCTAAATGAAAAAAACAACAACATCATTTGAATTTCTTTGTAGGCGATATTTCTTAAAATGGAATGAAGATTGTCACATTTACACTGTATTTAAATACCTTTTGTATGATCTAAAAATAAAACAGAAAATGAAATAGGAAAAACGTGCATAACACTATCTCTTTTCTTTTTAAGCTTGTGTTACCTGGCCAATGAAGATATTTCCAGCGGCATTAAGGGACTCGGTGGGCGAGGTCCCGAGACAGAAGGCCAGGAAACGGGCGATGTACTTGATGACGAACTGCATAACGCCAAGGTAGTAGAGGACAGACACGACACTGCTGAAGAAGATGATGACCGTCAGAACCTGCCACCAAAAAGAAAACAACAACAACCTTTATTGCCTCTGTAGATATGAAATGATTTATTAGCGAATTATGTCCCGAGGAAAATTTGTTAACACTTTTTTGCCGAAGGAAAGATTTGTTAGCACTTTTTGGCAGAAGGAAATATTTGTTAGCACATTTTAGCATACCTGTAAATATACTGGAGTTTATCGTCGCTGCGACAGTATATCAGTCATAAAGCACGCACAGATTATTATCAGTGGATGAAGATCCCGACTGCATATGGAATGTTTGTTGACACACACTGGCATACACAGTTAGCTAGCACATTTTACTAAAACATTTTAAGTACCTTTTCTTCATATCATTCTTATATGGGCATAAAACTGTATTAGCTAGCACTTGCCAGCATGAAAGAGTGCCTTGTAAGAAATTCTATGATTTATAATGAAGGTGGTATTCAGTGGTTACGTCACAGCCACGGCTTTTTCTTCTCTCTGATCTTTTATTCTTAATAGTTATCTGTTGTTGTTGTATTGGGGTTTACCGTCGCTGCGATAGTATTTCAATCATATAGCGACGTCCAGCTAATTACAGGTGGAGGAAGACCCCGAGTACACAGATGTACCCGGGTAGAACCACCGACCTACCGCAAGCCAGCTGGAAGGTTTCCTCACTTGAAAAATCAATATTTGTCTGTAAAACATTGAATGGTGAATTCACTATGAGTAACTAGGCTATGTTTTAGACCAGGTTTAAATTTGTCAGAAAATATTGCTTCATTGTTTTTTGTCTTCTAGTCATTGTCACCATTCAAAGGAAGTAGGTTCCAATAGTAATAGCTGTAATTTGTCAGCATCCGGTTATTTCCGAATGTAAAGATGAAAACTTTCTCAGCATACACAGTAAGTTACACCGTTCATTAACTACTTATTACCACTCACCAGTCTCTATCCTACTGATCTTCAAGCTATGTATATGTCCAACAGTGGACGTAAACACTCCAGTTATTTTGCAAGAAGCACCCCCCACACCAATTCCCCATCCAGTTTATTGCTAGCATGAGCTTACACATGGGAAAAGCGAAGGGCCCGGTATGCAGAACAAACAGGTTCTTCCTTACCTATGTTCCCTACTTCTAGTGGAGGCATATGCCCCAGAACGCAATCGTGGTCCAAAATCTCCGAATTTCTCTGTGCCATATGCAGCAAAGCATGTAAATTGACAAAACTGTGCATATGCTGTGACACTTGTGATTACTGGAATCATCAGGAATGCATGGGTATGAACAATGCGGTCTTCACGGCATTAGTTAACTGTACCTGGGAATGGGTCCAATGTGGTCTTCCAAACATCTCGACAGGAATATTGACTCAATATCTTTGATACAAGGAACAGCTTTAATAACCTTAGCACAGACATAACACTGAAGTTTTAACTCTCCGAGGGATACATCCTCTCCACAAAGCCGGCATCACAGCTCTATCACTGAAGATCAACTAGTAAAACGTAATGATATACCACTAAGAATACTTGTTAACTGCCAATCCATTAAAGCTCCTGGGAAAAAGGCACAACTGGAAAACATGATACTCTCAACATAAGCTAACATTATTATAGGAACAGAATCCGCTCAACGACAACGTAAACTCATTCGAAGTATTTCCATCAACTGTAACTCCTACAGGCGTGAAAAAAAAAAAAGGTCTTGGAGGTGGAGTCTTCATACTCGTAACTTATAAACTCAATAGCGAGGAAACGGAGGAGCTGAACTTCAATGAAGATGGTTTGGAGTAAAATCAAGATCAAAGGTTCCCAAAATCTATACATTGGCTCTTGCTACAAGCCTCCTTCAAGGATAGATTCAGATTGTCTTGAGATGCTCAAAACTGTGTTGACAAGAATACCGAGAACAGCACATCTCTGGCTTGGCGGGGATTTTAATCTGGCTGATATCAATTGAAAAGATGAGTGTCCAACACCCCAGACTAACAAAAATACCCAATGCCAGCAGCTGATTGATATAAGCAAGAACCACTACCTCGACCAGATAGTTGACCACCACACAAGAGTTACAGAATACATCAGTAACCTGCTTGATGTGTTCTTTACAAACAACGAGGCTCTGATCAATAAATGCGAGGACCTTCCTGGGATAGCTGACCATGAGGCCGTGTTCACTGAACCAAGCCTCCGCCCAATGACAGTGAAAAATAAAGGCCACATCTACAAGAAAGTAGAGTACACTAAGAAGAGAGATCAACTTTCCTTATACGTAGATACTATTGCCACAGACACACAAGAATTGAATGCCAATGACTCCTGGTTAATCTTCGAACAGAAAATCAAACAGCTCCTAAACACATACATACCCTCTAAAATGATCTCCGGCATTAAGGTGAATAAGAGCTGTTAGAGGAAAGCACGCTCGACTATTCAAAATGCTTGTTGGTAAATCAAATGAAATATATTTCAATTCTTGCCCTTCACATACCCTGTATATAATAATAGTCTAAAATGATATACATTGATAGTCTGATACCCCTTAATATTTTATGGAGTCTAAAATCAATCCCATGCCTAGTTACTGAGACATAAGCATAAAAACACTGTCCAAGTTAGAAAAGGGTCATAATTTGTATAAAATTCAGTCCAAAGTTATCCTCCTTGGTTTTCTGATGCCCCTGAATACACTCCTTAACGTTCTAGTCAATTAATAAACTATTTCTGAGATATAAGCTGGATAGTAGCTTGAATGCAAAAATTTAACCAAAACTCTAAGTTAAAAGGGGGCAATATTTTTTAATATATTCCATCAGGCGTCATCTTCCTTAATAATATGATACCCCTAAACATATTAAAGATGTTTCAAATCAATCCCATGCCTGGACTATGAGATATAAGCATGAAAGTACCTTGCATGCAAAACTTTAACCAAAATTTCTAAGTTAAAAAAGGGGCCATAGCTTCTAATATATTCCATCAAAAGTTATCTACCTTGATAGTATGATACCCCTAAACATATTAAAGATGTTTCAAATCAACCGCATGCCTGGATACTGAGATATTAGCATGAAAGTACCTTGCATGCAAAACTTTAACCAAAATTTCTAGAGATGGTACAGAAGAGGGCGGCACAGTATGTCACCAATAGATACCACAAAACAAGTAGTGTTACCTCAATGCTGAATCACCTGCAACGGGAAACACTGGAGTCCAGAAGAATTAAGACCAAGCTTACTATGCTTTACAAGATCACTAATGACATGGTCGATATTCCAGCACAGTAGTACCTCCCCACTGCTACAAGTTGATCCAGAAACACAAACAAGAACAGCTACATCCAGTCTTCTAAATCTACCACATACAAGTACCACAAATTTTCTTTCTTTCCGCGTACAATCAGAAATTGGAATAGCCTACCATCAGCGATAGCGGAGGCCCCTGACTTGGTATCTTTCAAGCAAGGGCTATCATCTATGACCTTCTAAAGCATTGGCCCAACTCAGCTATAAGTACTCTCTAGTGATTCCCGAGGCTGAGCCGGTAGCGGCCGCAATTACCGGAGAGGCTTGGGTTAAAGGGACAAACACGTAGCTGTGCGACACTTTTTAACTCTTTCATTTAACTATCCAAACTGTTCTAACTGTTGT
>CM037788.1:13506439-13527103 GCA_021229015.1 Solen grandis | reverse complement strand
TTCTCTCAGAAAATTGAAGGCTTTGTTATGTGTGATACATCAAGTATTTTTAGTGAGACTATTCTAAGTATATGAGAGCTATTACAGTTACATGTACCCTTGCACCGGCAGTAGCATTGTAGCTGTTTGCTTAGTTTTTCATTCACATTACTATCAAGCTTATATCTCAATAACCAATCATGGTATTAACTTGAATGTTTATGTATATGTTCAGGGGCATCAGATAACCAAGGTAGATAACCCTTGACTGAATTTAATACAAATTATGGCCCCTTTTTAACTTCAAAAATCATTGTGAGATTTCAGTAGCTCAGTCAGTAGAGCCCAGGACTTTTTTCATACCTTACACAAAAATCATCAGCATTATTTGGTTGACATTTTATTTCATATTTTATTTATAAATAAATAATGAATAATAAATAATGAATAGAATGGGATCCCATTGAATTTCACCATGTTGCAGTTAGCAATGGAATATATAAAACTATTGAATCATGATACACAAGGAACCTCCATGGCCAAGTGGAAATAGTCACTGTCATGTGTCACTTTTTTGCCTGAAGCCCATCAGAATCAGTGTGGAAGCCTTCCAGTACATTGGTGGTTCTAACCAGGTGTCTTTGTGAAAACAAGTCTTCCTCCACCTGTACTGGCTGTATTTGCTATATTATGAATGAAATACTGTCACAGTGTGGTAACAACAACATAATATCACATTGCAACCTTGTCTGCCTTGAGGACAGCAGCCTAAATTAAAGGCATTCTAGCCTCAGGCAGCTTTGCAATCAGCTGGTCTACAGATTATCTAATCATGCAAGGCACCATTTCCACTGGATGAATACAGACTGATAGAATGTGGAATTGAATCTCATTAAATTTTTTGTCCATCCCTAAAACCATTGATGATTATAAGGTTTTCATTAATACCCATTAAAGTTAAAATAATAGAAATGTAAGCTTTATTTGCTGAAATATATCTAACAGGTAATACATGGCATTGAGGTTGATTGCAAGTTCATGGACTGGTCTTAGACTGAGGAAGGTATATGGACGGAAGTGAAGCTTGCATTTTGCCCGAAATGCCATGTATTATTTGTTATACTAAATCTTTTTTTTATTTAAGTTCTAATTTGATAAAATTCTGGAAGTCAACAATATAAAAACAGGATTGCTATCGGTAACATGGCAACATCTCCAAAGGCCACACAGGTCATTGAATACCTAGCTTTGCCTGGAAAACGGATAACATTCATCTTGAAGGGCATTGGGATAAACATGGATGTAGTCTGAGAGAAAGATGAGTTGATACGTCCAATAATTCTACTTTGATTTCATATAGCACAAGTAAGCTTTTTTAAAACTAGAAGTCAGTGAGATGTAATGATAATACTGCATGCATTTTACGTAGAGCAAATTTTATGTACTGGGTATTCATGGGACTATAGATAAGTAGAATCCAAGTTGACATATACAACTGTGAGCAAAATTGATAAATCAGCGAGTTTTCCTGCATGATTAAGAACAAGAAAAGATAAACAAGAGGGCCATGATGGCCCTGAATCGCTCACCTGAGTACCATTGCTACAACTGATTACAAGGTTTTTAAACAGACAAGAATTCTGATATAACTCAATCTTAAACATTTTAGCCCTGACAATACTACACACCAAATATATAAGCACTGGGCCTTATGGTTTCAGAGGAGAAGACTTAGTGTGGGGTCATTTATCTCCAAAAGGCCACCATTTTGAAAATCTTGATAATGAACCATTAGATGATACAACATACCAAAAATCTAAGCTATAGGCCTTATGGATTCATAGTAGAAGATTTTTTTTAAAGATTTTCCTATATAACTCTATGTAAAACAAGTGACCCCTGGTGCGGGGGCATTTATCACCATAGGGTCATGATTTGTACAATCTTGGTAATGAACCATAAGATGATGCAACATACCAAATATCTAATCTCTAGGCCTTATGGATTCATAGAAGAAGATTTTTAAAGATTTTCCTATATAACTCTATGTAAAACAAGTGACCCCTGGTGCGGGGTCATTTATCACCATAGGGCTATGATTTGAACAATCTTGGTAATGAACCATTAGATGATGCTACATACCAAATATCTAGCTCTAGGCCTTATGGTTTCATAGGAGAAGATTTTTAAAGTTTTTCCTATATAAGTCTATGTAAAACAAGTGACCCCCGGGGCAGGGCCAATTCTAACCCCAGGGTCATAATTTGAACAACTTTTGTAGAGATTCACTAGACAATGCCTACATACCAAATATCTTAGCTCTAGGCCTTATGGTTTCATAGGAGAAGATTTTTAAAGTTTTTCCTATATAAGTCTATGTAAAACAAGTGACCCCCGGGGCAGGGCCAATTCTAACCCCAGGGTCATAATTTGAACAACTTTTGTAGAGATTCACTAGACAATGCTACACCAAAGGGGGGGTTTTGACCCCAGGGTCATGATCTGAACAACTTTTGTAGATGTTCATAAGACAATTCTACATACCAATTATTAAAGCTCTAGGCCTTACAGTTTTGCAGGAGAAGATTTTCTAAGATTGCATTTTAAAAATCTATTTTTAGCTCCTGTGACCTACTTATTCACCCAATCAAAATAATTTGAACAACTTTGATAGAGGTCATGATAAGGATGATTCCTGTGAAGTTTGGTCAAAATCCATCCAGTGGTTTAGGAGGAGAAGTCGTTTGAACGAAAAGTTGACGACGGACGCACGCACGGACGCACTGACGCACGGACGATGGACGACGGACAACGGGCGATCACAAAAGCTCACCTTGAGCACTTTGTGCTCAGGTGAGCTAAAAATGTTTTAATGGATGGCTTACAATATAAAGCATATTGTCCCCCTCTCTCTTCTACAGCTTGACCTTATAAACTAACCTGTTTAATAGGTCTAGGACTTAAAGCTAAAGAAAGCAAATACACATTAACAAACACAAAATAATGTCAGCAAAGATTGCCAACCTTACAATATTCTTTGTCATAACACGTCATAATTCGGAATGTGTTTCTTTTCCATAAGGAAGTTTGATTCATGGTATCTTATATCATTGTTAATCAAATGTAACAAATTTGATTGGCATTCATCTATTTAAATGTAAAAATATTGTTTCCTTTTTTAAAACAATAGGGCCAAGATGGCCCTGAAGACGCTCACCTGAGAAAACTGCCTTCATTTCCTGTACAAGTTAACAATTGCATAAGAAATGAAGATGCTAGAGTGTAAACTGAAATTTTTATTAATAAATTTTAGGACATAACTTCTGACCTAATTACCCAATATCAGCTGCAGATGAACTTGGCCTAGAGATTATGGCTTTTAACATTATTATAAAGTTTGAAAATGATTCCTTTAGAAACAAGACTAATTTTGATGCCACAAATGTTTTGAAGTATGACTGATAAAAGAAGGCTGGAATATTAATATCACATTATTTTTTTTAAATTTTTATATGATGGAGAGAGAAATGCTAAAAAAAGGTTATCCATAGTGAGGTACATGTATATATATCTGGTGAGGTAAAACAGAACCATGTATGTAAAGAAATAAACAAGAAATGTCACAGGATGTGACAAATGCCCCCGAAATGCATATTCATGGTTTTGTGAATAATTTCCCTGACATTTCATTTGACTTTTCCCTGACATTTTTAACAGTGTTATTACTACAGCATTATGCATGAAATACACAATAGCTAAGAATCATATGCATAACTGAACCATAAGTCCCCTACCGGTTGTGCATATTTTGATTATTTCCATTAACATAGCAACCAATATTTTCATCCAAGAAAAATAAGATGTGAGGTGCATAATCTCCATAATGCCATCATATACCAGGTTTCACTGAGCTAGCTTATAATATGGCTTTTAAGTTTTCACAGCATTCAAATTTCTGCACAGCCGGATGGAGGGCAAACCAATGCCCTATCAGGGCTTATGATACTTGACCTCTTAGTGTGACTAGGACCTTTCAACTATGAACCTGGGTATTGTACACAACACATTGTATTATTACCGGGCACATTTACAAAAAAAAAAAAAAGTAATAAAAATCCATTGAGGAGTGACAAAGATATGGAGCGGACACAAAAAACAAACCCTTTAAACTCTAAGTGTGACCTTGGAGCTACAGACCTGGGATTGCGCATGGGATTGCGATTGTCTCATGATGACGAACTTTTTTGCCTGTAATTCAAATGTCAGAGTTATGAAGCAGGCACAAAAAATAGACTCCATTTTTTACCTTAGATCTAGACCTGAGGATTGCACACGACACATCATAATGATGAACATTTCTGCCATATATTCAAAAATCCATCAAGGAATGTCAGAGTTATGGAGCAGAAACGAAAAATAGACTCAATTTTTGACCTTTGAACTCTTAGTGTGACTTTGACCTTGGAGCTACAGACCTAGGGATTGCACGCAACACATTGTCTCATGATGGTGAACATTTCTGCCAAGTAATTTCAAAATCCATCAAGGAATGTCAGAGTTATGGAGCGGAAATGAAATCGGGATGGACGGACAGATGATGCAATTAATACATGACCACCTTCAGGGGGATAAAAAAACAAACTATCATAAATTGATAAGTATTTATTAGAAATAATCATTCGTGAAACTACACATTTATAGTTGATATCCTACAATAATACAATGAACTAAATTAACAGTATTAAAAGGAATGTGTAAATGTCGAAAATAATTTTTCACTAATAACTTTATCAACATGATGACATTAGTCAAGCATAAGACATATCCCTTAAAAGCAAAATCTCTTAATTTAATTAAAGAACACACAAATAAAAATTTATCACACAATCCAGTTTGTTTACAAGTTAATACAACCATTTCTATTTTTTAAATCTTACATGTGTTATATCAACAAATTAAAAATAGTACCACAGGCCATAAGTCGGATGTATGAAATTCACAAATGAAGGACGAATGTTTAAAGATGTCAGAAGATCCAAATGAAGGTAGTAAGTGTTAGTAAATTCTACTTATGTTGCTATTGAAAGAATATTATATTGTGTTTACATGCAAAAAAGAATAAAGAAATCTTTTAGCAGGACAACATTTTTGCTAACTTCATATATATTATAGATGTAAATTGGTCATGGGTTTTCCCTGCATAACGAAAAACAGACACAGATGATAGGTAAATAATAATCTTAAAGTTGTATTTACTTGGTATGTCTGTCTTGCAAAATACAAAATCATATATATTGAGTTCCATATTTTTATATCAAATAATTACCCGTGTAAGATCCCCTTTATCTCTCTCTCATCTCTCTCTATATATGTATCTTATGTTACATACTTACAGTGAGACTTTTGCAAAATTAAACTACAAAGTGAGACTCAAAGAGTCAAAATGATCTAAAAAAAAAAAAAAAATAAAAAATGACTTAAAATTTCAAATAATAAGAATGTTGTAAATCTTTACCATTATACTTTAATGTACATTTCATCTCCAATCATTAATGACCAATAGTTTAAATTTATTAAAAATGAGTCAAAAGTCAAAAAGAGACCTGGTAGTATATAACGGTAAAGAAAGTTATACTAGGAAAGTTAAATGTCTTCTGCGATTTGGCATTGAAATTTAACAAAGTTAAAATTTGTTATTGAAACAAAAATATTTCAAAATGAGACAGATTAAACACATTGCAATATTCATAATGATTTGTATTATGAATATGTTATAAAAATGTTAATGAATACAAGAATAAGTTTCATGCATCCCATAAAAAATATATGAGGAATTTACACTTTGTAAACATATGAACACATGTGATTAAAATGTACAAGTTATATTTATTGCTAAAACCTAACATTTCATGAAAACTGAAAAGAATTTAAACCACTGAAATAAAGATAGTATTTGAGATAAACACAAGTGTTCTCTGGGACACATGTGTCACTGCTGAAGATGACGAAAAAGGTGAGACGAAGGACGGACAGATAGACGAAGAAAAAATGATCCTTGATCAGCTCAGCTGTTTTACAAAAAAAACACAACATATATTGTAAAATACATATACAAATCACAAAGAAATTGACAGATATATTCATAAAATATCACCATATAAATTAACAATGAGCAAGTTATTTATTGCAAATTAAAAATAAATTAAAACACTGGAACCATTTAGCATGTGAGATCAACTATCTGTTGTTATAGAAAAGTGAGATTCACTGCAAAAATATTCATGCTAAAAAGTACCAAAGAAATTGGACAGTTGTAATTAATTAATTTACAATTATGTACATTGTAAATAAAAATGTTGATACATTAGCTAGGTGTCTACTAATGCTTGTTGTTGTTTCTATTTTTTACTTTCAGCTTTCTTCAACTAGAAATATCACTAGATGGGTTTAATACTTCACACAGCACTTCAAGACAGATATGAAGTTTTATCAATAGGACAAGGTATTATTAGGAAATTCCTTATCAAACTTGGTATTCAATTTGTTGTGATAAATATGATATCAAAACATCTTAAAATCTGTTTTAATTTTAAGTTATCAATTGCAAAAAGTAATTTTGGATCAAACAAAGTAAGGAATTTGTGCATGATTAATATTATCTGATTTCGGTGAGCCTATGATAAGATACCATTTGGACAAGTATGTTTTAAAAATTCTAAGTTATGAAGTAATGAAAATGCTAGAGTGTATAAAGTTTGAAGATGATTACTTAAGAAATGAAGCTACTGGAGTGTAAACGAAGTAAAATCTGGCATTTTTTAATTAAAAGGGGCATAATTCCTGACCAAATGGCTGATATCAGCCATAATCGAACGTGACTGAGAATTATGGTCATAAAAATTGTCATAAAGTTTGAAGATGATTGCTTAAGAAATGAACATGTTAGAGTGTAACAAAACTAATGTGGACGACAGACGGCGAGGGACATTCAACTATCCTAATAGTTCATCTTGAGCACATATGCTCAGGTGAGCTAATAAAATGTTAGTTTTGGTAAAATCAAAACTGACAGCTGAATGCAGGTTGACTGCTTAATACAAGTGGCTGCTAATACAAGTTCAACTGTATTTGTGAAACTGGAAATATCGGTATAAATGAAAATATACTGAAGAAATTTTAAATCTTGCAGACTGACTGGTCAACACAATGTACATACCATGCTAAACTAAAAACATAATTTACAAAGAAAGTATACAAAATGAAGGTCAGAAATATTCTATTTGCACTTCCATAATGCAGAGCTGATTTTTAAGGTTAAAAGGAAAGACAAATGTTTCTATTACTTGTACAGATTGAAACATATTTTAAAAGATTTGTGCATTTCTTAAAATATTTTTTTCTTTGACTGCAAATGGGTGATATTCTCATTATGGCATTTCAGTGTTAACAGCAACTTTAAACATTACAGTTGTTATCTGCAGAAATATTTCAATTAATTTTAAAAAGTTTTATATCCTTGGATAACCTTTCCAATATTAATGAAACTTTTGCTCAAGATGTCTTTATCTCTTCCTTGGCTTGCGGGACACACCCTGTCAACCAGTTTCTTCTTTCGACAAGCTGTAAATGCATACAAAATTCAACTTATTTAGTTCAAAGCATAAAAACTATGAATAATTTTCTATTTGATATGAAAAAGATGTAGTCATACTAGCAGGGAATGACTTACACAGGATTGGGTCATGTAATCAAACACTATGTTTTTCCAGCTATTATTGCTGTGGATTTGTAACTGAATCAGCTATGAAACGGAAACTATCAAGGTTTAAATCCAAGACCAGTTACACAGAGACTGCTATCTAGAACAGCCTTTTGTGTGGGAAACATTACGACACATTTTTTTTCTTCAATTTTTGTCTTAACCTTGCACACTAAAGGAGAACAAGAGCAACACAGTTTTATGGGATTTTATTTAAAAGGGGGAAAAAATTTGACAAAATGGACCTATCAGACTTTTACAAATATGACCATTGATATCAAATATGCTCAGTAATGGAATCATCAAATGAAAGTTAAAGAATTTTAGTTCTTGAAACTCCTGTTATGGACCAGAAACATATTAATCTTTTAATTTCATATGTGTTATTCTTGTAATTTTAATGCTGATTTTGTAACTTTCTGTGACATATACCATATAAATTAGGTAATTGTTGTGTATATTAAAACATTTTCATAATCTTATTTTTTCCCAATTTTTCATTTTCCAATTAAAAAAGCCACAGCTGGAAAAAAAAAAAGAGAAGAAAACACTGTAACTCCAATCATTCTATTAAGTTTGAAAAATCTAGATTATCTAGATCTCAAGTTACTGACTTGAGAAATAAGTGTGATGGATGGATGCACAAGATAAAAAACAAAAATATTTTACAGAGTCAAAAGGAATGATAAACATTAACAACCTTGTGTACTGCACGCATCATATGAAGTAACATTCATTAATGCTTCCTCTCTGTCTGGTACTGCAAAGTCACCGTCTTTGAGGAATGTCTCCTCATCCTGCTTATTCATTGTGACTGGACAGTATTTTAGAAATAAACTGAAATGAAAAAAAAAAAAAACTTTTTTTTGTTTGTTTGTCCAAAGTATTGAAATTAACTTCTATGTACTAATGGTCATAATTTGCAGGATCTTCAATTTTAGTAATATACCAAATTTTTACATGTAATGGACAAATAAAAACTTAAAAATATTCAGTTGAATATGTTATTATTATTATTTGTTTTATAATCAGCAGGAAACACTGTGTGATCTTCATTACACTGGCTTAATCAAAATACTTGTAATGTATTATCATTTGATACAACTTACAAGAGTACATAACAGCTGACAAGTTCAAATGTGAATCTTAAAATGTTGGGCAAAGGTTGATATCTTATGAAGTGTCCATTAAGTGTTCATAGATATGTTTTGTGTTTTTTTACTATGATTTTGTAGTCTTTTTAACAACAAAGAAATTAATGACATTTCTATTTATTTAATATGGATATATTTGTTGGTAGATTTATTAACACATTGGTGGAATTGTAAATTGGCAACTTGTACAAAATGTCATATATAGTAATTAGTATAAATGATATGGGTACCCCCAAAAGAAGTATTTTCATGTTATTAAAAAAAAAAAAAAAAATTTAAAATTTTTTTTTAATGATGGGTAGAAAACTAAAGATGAGAGCAAGAGACACATGGCTCAAATTTCACCAGCCATAGTTAGTGATAAGTTACACTTAAGTACTTATGAGTGAATGTCATAACTCTTTGATTCTCCAATGAAAATGTCCTTTAATTTTGTCTTACCAAAAAGTGTTAAATATGAAGGTATTGGTTAATGTGAAAATAATCATGTATTTGTATATATCTTGTAAAACATAAATGTTAAAGTAATACTTAGTGCTAAGTACAGAATTTAAACCTGATCAGATTCAAATGATAACAAACCTGACATGTTGTTTGACGAGTCATTGCTAGCTGAGTTTTCTTATTATAGACCTTCTTGTACTCACTTGAGACCTCCACTGTTGTGTTTGGTGGGTGGGATTGCTCGGCAAGCTTGTCAAAAACGGCAATCTTTGCAAGTCCAGATGGATCTCTCACTCCAAGACAACACACAGGAAGTGAACCATTACATGTCTCACTGGCGACACCTATTAATAGAATAAACGAGTTATCAGTTATCAATGCAATAACGAATATATAACAAGACAATGTAAAGTCTTGATTTAGGTTTGATCATAGGTCCTGTATATGAAATAAGATAATTTTTAGAGTAGATATACAGTCAAACCTGTCTTAGCGGTCACTCAGGGAAATGAGATAAAGTGACCGCTTAACAGAGGTGATCCCTAAATGGAGGTTAAACATCTAACAAATGCTAATTTTGTAAAATTGCAACTGACTGCTACATGCAGGTTGGCCGCTTAACCCTTTCCCTCATATACTCATTTTGACGCACTCAATAGGTACCACATAAAGCCTGATCTGCAGAAAACCACAGTTAAACCTTACCAAATTTAATTACAAAATCCTCATTTCCAGACCACTGAGGAGCAGCGAACAGCATAAAACCTGATCAGCCTGCGAGTTACTCACAGGCTGATCTGGTTTTATGCTGTTCGCATAGGTCTTTTCATGGTTTCCTCTATGAGGGAAAGGGTTAATACAGGTGACCGCTAGTAGAGGTTCAACTGTATACACAGTGTGCAGCATTGCCTGTAATACTTACATCCGAGTACTGAAACATCCAGGTTCATCAGTAGTAACTTGCAACTTGGCTTTTTTGTGACATAAAATATGTCTTTTAGTTAACATTTAGTTTACACCAAATCATTGATCTGTTGTTTGAACAGTTAAAGAGAAATGCTTAGACAGAAGTTTGATGAAGCTGCCAAAGTAACTTTGGTGAAATTTTACATGAATTGCAATAAAATCAAATGTGTTTAGCTCATGGGAATGAATGTACTGCTAACAAGTTGCCTCTAATCAAAGTTCATGATTTTTACCTCTTTAGAATATAAAAAGTATACCAGTGATAATCAAATAACCAAACATTGTTGATATTTTGACAATAATTATACTTTCTGTTTATAAAGTATTTGTTAATAATTTAGTTAAGGTGTCTCACACTGAGAAGAAAAAATTTTGCTTTCGAAAACTATATACCATTCATAAAATTGACATTGCAAATGAATGATAAATTTTGCTTGTTGAAATTTCAGCTACTCTGATTTAAACTTCACAGGTAGATCCCAGACAATTGTTAAACTCTGCTTTAAGCAACATAAGCCATTCCATTTTCAAAACATGTGCTGCCAATATCAATACAAACATGGTCAAGAGACAAGCCCCTAACTTGACGAATGGTACAAGCCCAGGCTAGAGTTAGAGGAAATTAAGACCGGATAATGACTTATCCTGCTACTGTTAATGTATGCTCTATTCTGTTGATGCTTATGGCATTACGCTCTGCAAGTTGCAAAGTCTGACCAACTGTTTCCTTGTCAAAAAGGACATTCAAGGACATAATATTACCAGCTGAATCAAAATGGAATGAGTGCACTGAGCCAATAGCTCCACTGACAAGGCCACCAGTTGTGTTTATATAGCGTAAAAGCATAACTCGCGCACCAACTCACAATTGTAGTGTTTTAGGAAGAACACCAGCATTATGATCATCATCAGGTATGTACTTATACATCAGAAACTTCAGCACCATGTTCTGAGTCAGTGTTTCCAAAGTAATGGTTGGCAAGCAGCTGATACTTATTGGAATTTAAAGATTATATATGTTGTGAATTGTATTCATTTACATCAGAATGCAATGGGAAAATGTGTAGAATATTTCGAGTGAGCTCCTGGTCATAGTTAAGTCTAGATAGGAGAAGAGTGGTATCATCTGATAGAAAGCCTACTCTAGCTTTATTTAAGAGCTTTGCATAAATGCTATCACTACTTGTCTCATATTCTGTGTCAGAAAAAAATGGTTTGAATAACTGCCATAAATTAGTTTTAATGAAAACAAACCCTCCATTTACTGGCCTCGGCTGAAAGAAATCCCCAACAACAATCACATTCATATTGCCAAAAGCATATTCAGTATTTTTTAACTCAGAAAGTCTTCTACTGTCATATGTTAACATTGTATCACTCACCATACTGATCTTATCAATACTTATTGTAGTTACAGAACAAAATTTTCTCTGCAGTTTTTGATAGAGCATACATATTCATGATGGTATCTTTTGGCAGGGATTTGAAGGAGACTATGAATTGTACTTCCATGGATGTCCCTAGCAGCTTTTCCTGTAGTAGCACAAACAACAACAGGTGATATGCCTATATGAGAACTAGAAAAAAATTGTAAATATGCAACAATCATTTCAATATAAATGATTTCCCTGTGCCAGCACCTCCAGTAAGAAATGAAAAAGTTCTGAAGTCTTTTCAATGTCGTGAAAATGCAACTGGACATGGTTAACAGCTTGTTTGTTTTTATTATTATTATTATTATTTTTTTTTTTTTGAGGTTCCTACATGGGATTCCCTATTTATTGTCCCCCTAATAAGTGCAGTTGAGGCCGGGGATCCATCCTCAGCTGACCTTACAAAATTGACATACATTTGATTAGTCAATGTGAAATATTTCAGGAACTAATGAGTCTCTAATTATAATAAATATCATGTGTGACTATGTGTTGTCACGAGTATAAGTACAATCTCTGACAACTGCGTCAGGGTGTCGACTCTTTGACTCAGTGGTTAGAGCATTGGGCTATCATGCCGGCGGACCGGGTTCGATTCCGGGCCGGGCCGTGTTTATTACACATGTAAGGACATTTATAAGAGTTTGTGCATACAAGAGAAAAAGAACAACAACAACATGGTGTGGACAAAAAACAAAAAAAGGTAATAAAAGTGATGTTATGCACCCATTATGGCCTAATTTTCTATTTACTTTAGTCTTTATTTATATTCAAATTGTGCTTTTTTCATTGTAAAAATATTAACATTTTTTCCGGATATTTGCTTTTTAGATCATATACATCAACTATTGTCATACTTTCAGGTAATTTTACATATCAAATCTGTACTATATTTGGAGCATATCATAAAAGAACAATAAATTTATTCCATTAAGAATTCCTGTTTTTTCTGTCTCTTTCTATGTTTTGGTAAGAATTGATTAATATCTTAAATCTTCTTTTCCAGTGATCAGTAGATAATTTTGTTTGCAAGACATCTCAAGTAGTATAAGTTTCTCTGTTTTTGTCATTTATCCCCAGTGTTAAAAATAAATTGCTCTTCTGTGAAATCTATTCCAACATTTTTTCTTTTTACCATATTTTGAATGTTGATAAAATCCCTTTGTTTGAGGCAAGACCACAACAGATGCATGCTGGTTTCAGGTTGGTTACAGGAAAGACATAGTGTGTTCTCTGCATGTTTCATTTTAAATAGATATTCCCTTGTAGCAATAAGTCTATGGTTAATTCTGAGTTGAAACCATTGGAGGGATGTATTGCACTGTAGTTTAAATGGAGTTTCACATATCTTTTTTCAGGTTTCTTAATGTAATAATGGTTATTCCATTCTATCTGTGAAGTAGGTTTATCACTGTTATGTGAGAATATTTTATATAGATTTTTTTACTGTTTTCCACTCATTAGAAAAGGCCGTACATAAAAGACTAAAACTGGGGAGGGTATCTTACTTACTGTATTAATATTGTTTTTCTTTAAGTGTGTTTTGACAGACTTAATCAAACCATAAGATTTGATATAATTCATTTTAATGTCAAAATTAGCTGTTTTTGTGTAATGATAAGAAATTATTGTTTTTATCAAATAAGTCATTAATCAAGTTGAACTTTTTGTCATATCAGTTTTTATTTCTTATAGGTTTATTTCCTTGTAGAATGTTTGGATTAAAAAGAAAAGAAGTTGAAAGAAACTCTTCCCTGTTATTTGGGGCCTTAGAAATGATATCAGAACATCCCTCCAAAATACGTTTTTCTATTTTGTTGCAGTATTTGTGGCATATGCCTGTCCTTTAATTAAAAGATCAACAACAAATATTTTATTAGAAATAATATTTCAATTGAATTATGTTTTTCTTTAATGAATTTAAAAAGCCAACTTAATTCTGAGACTAAATTCAAAAAGCGTTTTTAGCCCTTCCTCACAATATTTTTTTGTTAATATATTTCTTTTAACTTTATCAGGTCCATCCCAAATACATTTGTAGAATTCTTGTTCTAAGTAACTGAATATATTTTCCTGAGGACTCGGAAGGGATACAAACGGATAAGTAAGGATTGGTAAAATTAGATTTTTTTCCAGTCAGAGAGATATACCATTTCTTCCATGCTTTAATTATTTTGTCTATCCTTAATAGTTTGTCTTTAAAATTTATAAATGTAATTCTGTTTAAATCTGCATCAAATGTGATGCCTAATGAATTACATGTAAATGTGTTTTGTCCCCATAAAAGCTTCCATTTGGTTTTTATGGTTTCACTGCTATACATATTTTTACCTATCCAAACTACTGGAGTTTTATCAAAAATAACTTTTAAACCTGAAAGACTTGTAAAATATTTAAGCTCATTTAATGACTCATTCAAAGATTGTGAAGATCCATCTAAAAACATATTTATGTCGTCTGCATATTGAGACAGTTTATGTTCTTTGTTATTTATATTCATCCCTTTTATATTCTTATTTTTCCTAAGTTTTATTGCCAATATTTCTGCACAAAGAATGAAAATATAAGATGAAATGGAATCACCTTGACGGCAACCTCTGCCTATGTAGAAAAAATTTCTAGCTTGAGTTACTGCAAAATTAGCATTTTAATTCAAGATACTTAAGACATTTTATGATTGATTAAAAAAGTATATAAAGTGCTGATAAATTATTTTCTTCTGTATATTGCATGATATCATAAACTAATCTAGAATTTTCACCTATATATTGTCCAGGTATAAATCCTGTTTGGTCATTATAATCAGTGTAGGTAGTACAGTTTTGATTCTGCCTGCATAATACTGCAAGCTACATGCATTTTGTAAGCACAGTTAAGAAGTGAATTGGCCGATATTTTTTCATGAATAAATGTGATTTTTTTCCTTTTGAATGCAAGTTATAATCCCTTGTCTTTGTGTTAAAGATTGTTCCCCTTTTTCATACCCATAGTTAATTGATCCAGCTAAAAATTAACCTTATCTGTTCCAAAATACCTTAAAAACTCTGAACTAAATCAATCACTTCCAAGACATTTGTTATTTTTCATTTTCTTCAAAGATATACTAGCTCAAACAAGGGTCAGGACTGCCACAAAATACGCCCATCATGGTATGGGGACTCTCAGAAATAGCTCAGAGAAACAAGCTACTGTCCATAAATAAGCAAAATAATTCCAAAATCCCATTAGTTAATGAATGTTAATCATAAAAAAAAAATGTTGATACATTTCTATTAATTAACTGCAAGATCTGACAACACCTCATAGGGTCTAAGGACTAGGGACAAGCAAATTTTCAAGTATGTTGTGTACATCAAGGGCCATAACTTCAAAGTCATTCACATGATAATGCGGAACCAATTGGTTAATAGAGCCCAACAATCAAAATTTTGTGTACATCAAGGGCCATAACTTCTAAGTCATTCACGCAATAATGCTGAATATCGAACTCATCCGCGATTTTATGGCCATGCACATGTGTGGAAAGTTTGAAAAGGATTGGGCAAACGGTATTGAAGTTAGAGCCCGGACAACAAATGTTCCACGCCCGCCCGCCCGCCGTGAGTGTTCACATAATACGCCCCATCTTAAGATGGGCGTATAAAAAAAGTCTTTTTCCTTCTAATTGTAAAGATTCACAATTATCCAATTTCTTAATATCTGGCAATGAGACAGCTTGTTTTTGACATGTAGCCAGCATGAGGTATCATTTCCTAAACTCAGAAGCAAACATAACACAGCTTAAACTATGCAGTTTAAAGGTAACTTCATTTTGGCTTCTTATAGACACTCCTCATCAGTACTAGAAAGGATACTTGCACAGCTGTCATTAAAAGACATTGATGGACGATTGGCACATTGGTCATTACCTTCATCATTACAAGATTCACAGGAGTTATTTGACAATTCTGCTTCACACATGTGTAGTCTCCTCACAGTAGTCTCCTCAATGTCCTGTGTTAGAGAAATAAAAATGTGATTTATGTTGTGATCAAAAAAGTTTTTCTTTGCTTGAAATGCTGAGCCGACTCAAAACCTCTCAACAAATCATGCTGTAAAAGTATTCATCAGAACCAACAGCAAAGCTTGAATAGCGAACAACATTTTTTTTCTTCAGAAAGCAAACATTGTAATTTGTAACTCTTATGCCTAGCTTCTGGAATTTTAATAAACCAAGATGCAAAGCCAAACAAACTAAAATCTTCCAAACATGAGGGTCTGTCACGATAATAATGACACAGTGTCTGAATTCTTCAGTGTCTTCATCTTCCATGTTTTCAAATTCATCTTCCGTCCCCAGTGGCTGAGAGGTTAGATTGTGGGGCGGTAGGTCGTGGGTTTGATCCCCGGCTGCGACATACCAAAGTCATAACAAAAGTGCCAATGGTGCACAATATATGCAGCCACAAAATATAAAGATCAAGATTACAGAGGTTCTGAACTCTTGCAAAAATCAATAAACCAGAAAATTCCTGCTTCATGCACATCTACCCATTACAATAATGACATTGCCAATTTTCATAAAGATCCATTCAGGAACTTAAGCTACAATAGCTGCAATATCAACCAGCTACAGATACTAAGTTTCAAGGGACCCTAACCCTCTTGCAATGAACCAGAAAATCGCCGCTTCATGCACACCTACCCATTATAGTTATGAGATTGACCAAGTTATGATAAGATACTGTTAGAAACGTAGGAGGAGTTACGTTCACAAGAAATGTGGACGTACGTCCGTATGGACGGACAGACAGATGGAGATGACGACGACAATATATGACCACCTCCAGAGGCATATAAAAAATGGTACGGTAATAGCTCCCATGCTTGGAGCTCAGCATATAAGGGTAGATGAAGGACTGGTTTGCCCGGTGTCAGGATAATGTGACTGGGTGTGATATCATGCCACATAATGTGGCGACATGTCTACGGTGTGATACTGCAGTGTGGCAGCACCATATCTGTCTCAAGTAGACATTTTCTCCAAATGACTGAAATACTGCAAAAAACAACATCAGCAACAACAAGTTAATGTAAAGGTTTCACCTTTTATGAAATGGCCAAGTGTTAATGTAAACAAACTGACATGAAGCAAGTAACAGTTGCAAAGACCCAATTCTGAATGCTGCCTCCTGAGAACTTATTTGACAATGTTTTAAAATACAAAGACCAGTTTTCAGGAGTCTAACATTCTTTGGAGTATTTTGATTTTTATCGATGTATGTCATGAATCAATGAACCCAAAGAATTTATCAAATCATCTGGTTAAGATTTGCACAGACAGAACACACATATGATAATATGCAGCACCATCAGCATTTTGTATTATTTGTATATCCATATTAGCCAGGCCTTTTTATGGTGTTTTGGGGAAAGGTGGGTGGTCCTTTTAGGAGGGAAAATATGTCGATCAGAGGAAAATTGACTTATGAAGAAAACATTAAAATAATACACTACTTATGCTGTAACTGAAACACTTGTTTATTTTTTTTTCATTTTATAACTAAATTTACAATAATATGTCTATTGCTTTCCTTGCGTGTCATTTTTTTTAAAACTAAAATATTTTTTGTAAGGGGAATTTTTAGACTGAATTGGGGAAAAAACGTATACTTTTTTATGAGAGGAATGGGGCCGAGTATTGTCCCCAAAATTGGCATAAAAAAGGCCTGTTAGCCCTCCAATGTCTGAGCACAGCAATAATATAATCACTGACATAAGCACTATGACGGTCACGTTTGGTTACATAAAAACTATCCTTTCCTTTAGAATCAACATCAATGTTTTTGGTCAGAGTTGTATGAGAACACTTTCTTGGAAAACTAAATCTACAGCCTGACCTACCCTTCGTACAGTATGGTGAGTAAAAATGAGTCTGCAATTTTTTGTACTAGAGCATGAAGTTCTGGGTCAATATTTTCATCAGGAATAACTGACGACACTGTTTTCTCTATGTAAGTCATCACTTGAGGAGAAGATTCATCATCAATTACATATCCAGGGCGTTTTGATCCCCAAAATATAGGACACACCTCTGAAACATAAGATTTTCTTAACAGAAATAGAGAAAAACAAGAGGGCCATGATGGCCCTGAATCGCTCACCTGATTATAAATGAGCAACATATGATGCATTTTTATATTGACCTACTTTTTGACCCCACATGACCCAATTTCGAACTTTATAGAGACAAACATTCTGACCAAGTTTCATGAAGATTGGCCTAAAAATATGGCCTCTAGAGTGTTAACAAGCCAAATTGTTGACGATGCACGACAGACAACGGATGAAGGGCGATCACAAAAGCTCACCTTGAGCACATTGTGCTCAGGTGAGCTTAAAAGAAAGGCCAAAACAAGCCATTTAAAATGTCAAACAATAATGTCAACCATGAAATGAAAAAAATCACTGGCCTTATGGTTAATTTAAAGTTTTTATTGTGTTTCATAAGATTATGGAGATTATGAGTTCAATTCTTAAAAACTGCATCTGGTTGGATTACAAATTGTAATTGGTTATATTCTAGATTTTTGAAGATATAATCTATGCTGGGACAATACTTCAGTCATGCTAACAAGAAACCTTCATAGACAGGTGATGCTACCTGAATGTTTGTCACAAAATAATAACTATCAGTAGAGGTTCACGGTTTTACCGGTAAATCGTGGTCTGAAGCAGCATGTGGTATGAAACGGTACAAGGACGAATAATACTGGTACTTCAGTGGTTTCTGTATTGCAGAAATGAGTACAATTTTTCAATAAATTTGTTATTGATAATTTTATTGCTTAACATCATCAAAAACCTGCGTAGATATGATATAAATGTATCAATTTCCATTAAAATCTTAGTAAATACAATTTTATTTGAAAATATTCACTCATTACTAATAATGACCTTGACAAGAAATAAAAAATGGCTGATGGCTTCCCATTAAAAAAAAATAAAAAAAATTCAATGACCTTATGTATATATATCATTGATATTTTTTTTTAAATGGGCAACAACATACCAGGTACCTTTACTCTTTTCCTCAATGATATTTTATATCAACCATTGAAGTTTTATAATGATACTTTTAATACTTTATGACAGTTATGCTCTGGACAAAAAAAAACAACAACATGAAATGGGATCTTCTTCGTAAGATAATTACTTGAGATAACTTCGAAGTTTTCAAAACCGCATGTCTAAGTTAGAAGTGGAATACACACTTGTCTTTACAGTATTGAAATAGGATGAATATCTAGAAAGTGTACGAGTACATGTGACCTTGACCTCTTAAAGTATCATTATAAACAAGGCTTAAAGC
Source organism: Solen grandis (assembly GCA_021229015.1). NCBI lineage: Eukaryota > Metazoa > Mollusca > Bivalvia > Adapedonta > Solenidae > Solen > Solen grandis. Next base: position 13,508,017 of record CM037788.1, on the reverse strand, counting down.
GACAGGGACTGTCACAAAACCAGGTTTTCAACATGGAAAATCCAATTCGAAATGAAGATTTTATTAATAAAATGATCACCAAAGAACATTAATACTTTATGTTACATGGATGAAGAGTAAATAAGGGTCATAACTCTAAGAAATATGGTTAAATTGACAATATAGGTCAAGTCACTATGTACTGGCCATACTGTGTAGATTTGGGCAGAATGCATTCAGAAATGAAGAAGGAGAATTTAAGCAAATAAAAGAATGTGTCACTATATGTTACATGAAAACAAGCTCAAAGGTGTGAAATCAGATTGTCAAAGGGTAATTGTCTCTGACCTGCAATATCAATGCAGGGTAAAATACAAGATTCAAAATTAAATGTTAGTTCAAGGAAATTATGGATATTTTAAAACATGAAAAGCAACCTACAGGAATTATCCAAAGACTGATACAAATGCATTTATTTTATTTCTTATTGAAGGTTTATTAAGCAATTCTAGCAATCAGACATTTGTATAATATTTGTCAAGATAGCAAGGGCACCGCAACTATGTAAATGAAGAAAAGCATAAGTGAAGCATAAAAACAAAAGCATTCATAGCAAGCCGCTATCAAACAGAAAAGAAAAAAAAAAAATATATATATATATATATTTAGTCCTAGTGACCTTGACCTTGATCCATTTTCTAATATATTTTAGTCATAGTGATCTTGACCTTGATCCATTTTCCAATATATTTTAGTCATAGTGATCTTGACCTTGATCCATTTTCCCTGAAAAGCAATTCCAACCTTCCTCTTCCCTAAAGGTATCTACTTATCAAATATGAATGCTATACCTGCATTCTAACTCGAGATATCGAGCAGAAACAAAAAATCTATTTTTAACCATTGTGACCTTGACCTTGACCCGATTAACCTGAAAAGCAATCCCAACCTTCCTCTTCTCATAAGGTATCTACCCATCAAATATAATTGCTATATCTAAATTCTAACTTAAGTTATTGAGCGGAAACGAAAGTTTGACGCCCGCCCAACGACGTTCTGCATTCTAATAACCAGGTTTCAACTAGTTGAAAACCTGGTTTAAAAAACACACTTAAACAGAGATGAAGGCTTGGGTTTTGCACCCTGCACACACATTGTCTCATGATGGTGAACATTTGCGCCAAGTCATTTTTAAAACCATTGATAAGTGCAATTATCAACCAGACAAGAATAATGGTGGAAGGACGGAAAGACAGACAGACGGATGAAAGGACAAAGCGGCAGGTATGCTCGCCCTTAAGGGAGCAAAATAACACCATATATATTTATATATATGGGGGAAAAAGACCCAAGCAAAACCTAGGCAAATTATTTCAGGCATTCAGAACCATTGATGTACAACAAGCCAGAAAGAAGGCTACCTCACATGAAAAATCAGAGAGACCAAACACAGATTTGAACTCGCAATGGTGAGAACAGAACTGACAGTATGTCAGTGACTGTGACCTTTTAGCCCAAGACATCCTCCAATACCTTAATTATATAGATAAATATTTAAAATCAATTAAACTTTTTGAAAACACATGCAAAAAATTTCAT
>CM037788.1:13456339-13506339 GCA_021229015.1 Solen grandis | reverse complement strand
TCTGCGCATTAGACTTCGTTTCGCGGGCTACAAAACGGAACCGGATGTTACGATTCTGTTGAATATAGGATCTGTCAGGGTCAAACAATCAATTTCGAAATCTATGTGTTTCCTACTTTTTAGCGTTCTACTCTTTCAGTTTACCTTAAAAAGGTGCAGTGTTTTACTTTTCATAGCAGATGGGTGTTGAGGCTTATATCCATTAAAGAGAAGGAGATATCTAGATTTTCACGTTAACGTCATGACGTTATTTGAACTGCGGTGAAGACATTCATATTTATTTGATATAAGTTTAGTTATTAGTTGTGTCCACAAGTTTTTGATCAACCCTCATTATATATATATATATATATATATATATTAATATATATATTAATATATATATATATATATATATACATATATATACATATATATATATATATATATAGAGAGAGAGAGAGAGAGAGAGAGAGAGAGAGAGAGAGAGGGGGGGTCTTTCATCTTCAAGATATATAAATGTGTACTATAAGTAGTATAGGCAGCGGTTTGCTTGAAAACAAACGCAAACGGGTGTCATGTTGTTGTTGTCAAAGTTTCTATGTATAATAACAGGCGATCATTTCATTTCAAGCTTCTTTACATATAAGCGTTAAGGGTATGGCGTAGAAGCCATGTTGGATACTAATGTTAGTAATTCTTTTACGTTACTCGTGAAAATTGAGGGTAACTTCCATTCAATCTCAGAAAGACGACGTATAGACATCCCGTCCTTTCAGAATATTTCCTCAGTGTCCATTCCATACACTAAAGAAGTCTGATAGTCGACTGAACCTCATTCGTATGTCACTCGCCTATTTTTAGTAGTATGACATGTTGTCCTGACATGTTCTCCAGACATATTGTCCGAGGGAACAATATTGTCTCTATATTTAGCTATCAATGAATAGCAGTATTGTTTTTAGGACCGGATTTGACCACAATGGGCAGTTCCTTGTGATGTTGTATTGAAGATGAAGTACTATGTACAAATTTAAATAAAAATATGTTCTGTTCTTAATTTGTATGTAACTCGACCCCCCCCCCCCCCCCCCCTTGTTTCTATTCATACCTACGCTAAGTGCTCATAACCAATGTCAAAAACAAAATGTTCTTTTTGATACATTCACTGGCAGGATAAGTCAGTTAATGTAAATATACTTGATTGAAAGTTTAGGAACCATCCATGGCCTTTTATCATGTCAATACACGACTACTGGACTGCCAGTATGGGGAAACATTATGCCTGGTATTCCTTTGTAGTGTAAGCCGCAACAAACGGTTGTGTTTACAATTACCTTATTGTTTATGAACGGGTACGTTAACAATGGTCTATTGTTGTGTTAATCACAACCACCGGATATCTAAACAATAACGCTTCTAATTTTAGCTATCGATAAATAGATGTATTGACTTTAAATGTGTGAACAATGGACTTTATCAGATCTATTCATCAGTACTGAAATGGCACTATATTCACCACTTTCATACTTATTTGATTTTGAAACATATCTTATTTATCTGATTACCATCATCATGTTTTTTATGCATTGTATATATTTTGTTTATGCAACGATGAGCTTATATGCTTAAGTCTTAAAATAAACATATGTTCTGTTCTTATTATTTCTTACTGTTTGACATTAGACTGTATATTTTTTGTCAATTAACTTTTGAACTTGAACTTGGGCCAACCACATGGAGAAGATGTGTGAACAATTTCCCTATTGAAATGCTACTCCATCTATTGTCATGTAAAGCAAAACCACCGGTTGTATGAGCAATACGTTTAGCCAAATTTTATTTAGGGTTTATTTACATGAAATGAACATCATGAGGAACTATTCATTTAAAATAAAGTTATCAAAATAAATTATCTTTTTTTTTTTCATAGAACACTGTCTCATAATATCTCACACACAAATGTGACATAAAGACTTAAACACTAGTATTTAAAAAAATCCCAATGAGCATATATATTACAGATAATACATGTGCATACAAAAATTATTGGTCCAAGTCACTAATTATATCCACTTAATGATATGCATTGAGTCTTTCAGACACATTATCGCCGATCGCACACTTTTGTGTAGACCATTCCTAACATACCTGCTCAATATTTCTATTCATATCTTACATTACAATAGGTCTTTATTAACAAAGTCAAAAGTCAAATATTTTATTGGCATAAACCACCTTTGGCTATTGCCAGGAATACACAAATAAATACAAAGATGGCGGCGAAGTGAGAAAAAAGACAAGAAAAATAAACAAAAAAATGGAGTAAAGAATACGGAAAAAAGCATATACAGAAAAGTATGATATAATTTTTGTCTTTTTAAGGATATGAACTTAAAATTAATCTATAAATGCCAGAAAAAAAATCACTTCATACACAAATTTGAGTGGAAGAACATTAACATCATTAACCCAATGATCAGTAAATTAAGTTATATACATGTATATGGTAGTGTAGACATCAAAACACCTTTTTTGACGATACAGTTTTTGATATTTTGAAACTATAAACTACTACTAATTATTCATCACTTCATTTCATAAACAAATGCAACCAAGTGAGTTGAATATTAATTATCATGTTCATTTCTCTTAATCATAGCTTGACGAATAAATTTGGACAATTAAATTCGCATTCGCATTATTAATTTCAATTACCTGTAAAAACTTGTTGATAGTAGGCCACCTTAAGAAATATATAGGGAAATATTGAGTTCTTAAATCAACCGGTATAACAGCCCAACCCCCCCCCCCCCCCCCCCCCCCGGAAGAAACTGACTAATCAAGTTTTTCGCGGGGAAGAACCTGACTACTCAGGTTTTTCTCGAACCAGTCAGTTTTTCCTCTTTTCTTTAGTCAGTCCCCCCCCCCCCCCCCCCCCCTATAAAATATATTGTGCTTGAAGGTGGGGAAATTCTAGCATAGTCGCCCCCCTGTCTTATTGTTAAGTTGGGGAAATTCTGTATGAAGATTGTACATGAAGGTGGAAAATTCTGGCCTTGTCAGTCCCCCCCCCCCCCCCCTTATATAATATGTTCTGCGTGTAGATGGGGAAATTCTGGCCTAGTCAGTTTTCCCCCTGTCAAGTAGATTGTGCATGAAAGTAGGTAAATTCTTGTCTAGTCAGTTCCCTCCACCCCCTATCTTATATGTTCTGTAGGTTGGTAAATTCTGGTTCAGCCCCACACCCCCAAACCCTGTCATATTTGGCAACCTATGCGTAGTTTTTTTCCCCTGACACGTAGAATATGCATGAAGGTAGGAATTTCGCACATAGTCAGTTTTTATCCCCTGTCATATATAGTGTAGGTTGGGAAATTTTGGCCTAGACCTACACTATATATGATGGGGGTGATAGTGGGGAAACAACTGACTAAAGAGGGGGAGCTGACTGCGTCAGAATTTCCCCACTTTCATGCACAATCCACAAGAAAGGGGGGACTGACTAGGTCAGAATTTCCCCACCTTAACGCATAATTAACAGGGGGGGGGGGGTCTAATCCACAATTTCCCCACACATATGCAGAACATATTTGAAATGGGGGGGGGGACTGACTAGGCAAGAATTTCCCCTACCTTCATGCACAATCCACATGAAAGGAGGGGCGGGGGGGGGGGGCTGATTAGGCCAAAATTTCACCACCTTAACTTATTATCTATATGACAGGGAGAAGAACTGACTTAGCAAAAATTTGCCCAGGGGGGGGGGAAAATTTCCCAAGTTTGCACATTCCACTAATAAAAAACTAACCTTTATGACGGGGGGGGGGGGGGGGAGGGGGGGGGGCTGACTAAGCCATAATTTGTCCACCGACACGCAGAACATATTAGAGACCACTTCGTAGAAATTGATGAGTGGCATGAGTGACACTTAGGTGGCCCTTGATAAAAGTTGCCAAAATAAACTTGATCCCTGCAGAACATACTTTTTCTTAAATCTCCTGGAATGGTCAGAATTTCATTTCATTTGGCACAAATGGTCACCTTATAGCCCTCTACAACAATTACTAAAACAAAGGTTGATCCCTTAAATAATGAGGCCCCTAGTGCTCGGCTATTTTCACTATTTGGCCTATATAGAAAAATTCTAAAATCTTCTTCTATGAAGCCAACGGCCAGAATTTAATTTTGTTTAGCAAAAAATGTTACCTCATGACTGTCTACCATAATTACTAAGATAAACTTAATCCCATAAAAAAAAGTTCGACCCCATATGGGGTCAATTTGTTTCTTAATAAACACCATATAAAGAAGATTTAAAAAAAAAAATCTTCTATGAAACCAATGGTTAGAATCAAATTTCTTTTGGCATGTACGGTCACCTCATGGCTGTCTACCATGATTGCTAAAATATAGCTGATCCCTTGAAAAATGAGGCCCCAAGGGCGTTGACTAATATCCTTTTATACTCTATACTGAATATTTCAAAACTTTTCTTCTCCATGTAGCCAATGGTCAGAATTTAATTTCATTTACTCTATATGAAAAATTCCAAAATTCTGTCTCTGTGAAACCAATGGTTTATTTCTTTTGGTCACCTAATGACTGTTTACCATAATTTCTAAAATAAAGATGATCCCTCAAAACTGAGGCCCCTATGTGTCGGCTAGTTTCCTTACATACTCTTTATAGAAATGTCAAAATTCTTCTACGTCACCGATTGTCAGAAATAAATTTTATTTGGCACAAATGGTCACTCATAGCTGCTAAAGTAAAGTTGATCCTTTGAAAGATGAAGCGGGTCGGCTAGTTTTCTTTTCATACTGGGGCCGCCGTGGCCGAGCGGTTACAGTCGTGGACTACAAATATCTCAGCCCCTCACCGCTGTGGGTTCGAATCCCGGTAGGGACTTCGGATTTTTCATGTGAGGAAGCCTTCCAGCTGGCTTGCGGTAGGTCGGTGGTTCTACCCGGGTACCTCTGTGTACTCGGGGTCTTCCTCCACCTGTAATTAGCTGGACGTCGCTATATATATATAAACTTTACATACATACATATACATATATACAACCATAAAAAACATGTATACAACCATTCTATTTAAGAATTTTAAGAGACATAATGACTAGATACAATCAAATACTAGGCACATTATCATACTAAAATATAAAAAGATATCAAGGTACCATTGCTTACTAACAACTTAAAACTTAAATACTCTTACAAACCTATATATATTCATATATGCATGTATATACTTATATACACACATATATACAAATATACACATATCTATATAGCTGACAGAATCAACATGTTTCTTGTGAAATAACTAAATTTAAATTCCATTATTTGTAAAAAAATATAAGTTGTTCAGTTTAGACAATTCAAATGAATTATTTATAGCTGTACATAGAGCAATCAAAAATAGCATGGCTTTCATCTTCAATACTGTCACAGAAAGGACATTTTCGATCAGAATTGCCTAATCCTTCATAACGCCCAGTTTCTAAACGTAAAGGGACGACACCACATCGAAATTTACAAAATGCAGCACGATGGCGTGGGGGCAAAATAACAGTACAATACATTTCTGTCTCATAACTGGTTTTAAAGAGACGGTAAGTTCGTAACTTATTACCACCACGACCAGACGTGCCTGTAGCACTATATATGATTGAAATACTATCGCAGCGACGGTAAACCCCCATACAACAATACAACAATCTTTTCATACTCCCTATAGAAGATTTCAAATATCTCCCTTTATGAATCCATTGGTTATAATTTAATACTATTGGGCGCAAATGATCATCTCATGGCTCTCTACCATAATTTCTAAAACCAAGTTGATCCTTTAAAGGCATTCAAAATGCCCTTCTTTGTTGACAGAGATAGAGAGAGCCTGTCATTTGAATTAATTTATCCTGTGAATAAAACAATTCAACTTTGTTGTCATGCACACTTATAAAACATGATTATAGTAAGCTCAAAATAATTATTGTATTTATAACGATAATTTATTTGAAATGACAAACATCAATGAATGTGTATAAATATCACATCAATAATTAGAAAAATCCAATCACAATGTAAGTGTTCGTCACAGTTTGGTAATCCCTTATTTTGACAGTTACTTGAGTACTAATTGTGATTGATCTTTATGACCCTCCCAACCAACCCCTCAAGCCCTTTTAGCCACCTGCTGGGTCCAGACAGATAAGAGCCAGCAGTGTGTCAGCAGGAAACCACATTCCACACATACCAATTTTCAACGCCTCCAGATGTCGGCTAGTTTGCTTATATTATCTGTACAGAAACTTTAGAATTCTTTGTATCTGAAATTTAATATTGGTTGATAATTTCAAAATTCTTCTCCTCCGTAACTAACGCTCAGAATTAATTTTTGTTTAGACTGATAACAATTAGCACATTGCCACTCTTACTCCCCTATATTTCGATAGCCTTCAACGAACAATTGTTTATTATTTTGATATAAGTTTAATATTTGGAAAAACTAAATTACCCTGAATATTTGCAGCTTGTCAAACCCCCTTCCACCTGAGACACACACAACTTTAGTGCCTTCAGTGCTTTGATTTAGACCTTACAGTCAAGGATTTCCCACGAGTGATGAAGAGACAGCATTGGAAGAGACAATAGCTGGGTACAAGGGAGCCTGGGTGCGATACCCTAGCTCATTTTGCGAGTAGACCTATTGGTTCTTTTACGTGCCCGGTGAATAGCACCGATACACGGGAGACACGTTCCTGTATGGGTAGAGCAAGTATACTGAGTACTCCGTGTTCCCACAGCAACCCCAATTTGCCGAGTGCCAGGTTCCAATTTTATACGTGTTTGGTATGACGCGGTCACCGAGGAAGTGCCCCGGTTGGGATTCCAACTCCAGACCTCCCAAACAGAAAGCGGACACTCTACCACTGAGCTATTGCGCCGGTCTAACCTACATGTATAAATATCATTGAAATACAAACATCTACTGACTAATTAATTCTTAAACATTATCAATCACATGTGAAACTATATAAAACAATCACGAAGGCAATCATATAGAAAAAAATCGCTCACTGAAAAATATTTCAATCACTTTACATTCGTCTACAGTACCGATTTTGATATGCGCTAAGGGACCTTAACGTCCATTTTTAATTGGATATATCAATATATACTCATGACTTAATAATAATAATATATAGTACTGAATACCGTTAATCTAGATTACTTAACTGCAACGGCGAATTATAGTCAAAACGTACCCACTACCAAAACGTACCCAAATGGAGTCAAAACGTACCCACCTGTTGGTCAAAATGTACCCGCCTACCTGGTCAAAACGTGTTTTTTTTTTTTTTTTTTTTTTTTTTTAATTAAGTGTTTAAAGACTCACAGCCTTAAGCCATAGGCGGCTCGGCATTATGCGAAGTCTTTTAATTTTGAATTTCGAATGTAAATTTTTGAAAAAGTACGTTTTACTTAATAAAATAATCCCTAGCTGCCAAAAAGGTGCCAAATAACTGAGAAAGGTCTTGGAAATTAGTTCTAATTTAGAATTTTGATAGCTTTGATTTAAGCTAGCAAGGATTAAGTCCTTGAAAATAGTTTGCCAAATAAATTGCTTTTAGAGATATCCGGGTGTACATTTATATTTTGTCCCTTTTGGACTGTGGTCCAAAAGGGCTCATAGGGGTAGACTTTTTGTTTCTTTGTCGGACCAGAGTAACCTCCAGCAGCAAGAGAGTGCTGCTTTTTTGGTAGGTTTATATTATAGTCAGAGGATAGACAATTGTAATAGTTAGAAAAGAATTGGCCTTAATCAGGTCGATGTACACCCTTCTACCTCTGTTTCCGGTCTCTGAGGAGAGAAAAGAAAAAGAACGACATTGAAGAAAAAGAAAAGGGGAATTTCCCTTTTTTGAATTTTGATAGCAAATATGCTAGTAAGGAAGAGTTCCTTATAAATGGTTCAGCCAAAGTGTCTAAATTTAAACTCTAATTTAGAGTTTTGTCGGCATATTATGACTTATAAAAGTTTTACAAATATTCTTTAAATTATTGAAAATTGCCGACTTTATGTTACTTCGTGTCCGTGGTAATATCTTAAATTTTCCGCGCGTTTCTTGCTCATGTTTACGGATTGGTGTTTTGGGCATACAGACTGTTCTGTTTTGCCCTCTACATCACTCCGTAATTTCCTTTAATATGCTTTCTTTATTAAAATTGTCTTTTAATTAGTCGCGCATTTCTTTTAATTCCCACCCTTTTTGTGACTTGTGACTATTCTTTGACCTGGTGTCACTTGTCACCTACTTATTATGAATATCCCACCCTTCCCATCCTCACCTTGTGGTAGTACTAATTTTTTTGTGCTTATTTTTACTCTCTACTAATAAGAGATACTTTGATTTATACATTGTTTTGCTATTTTGCTATTTTAGGTCCCCACTGTGATGCCCAGAGGGGATGGGTATATGTACGCCCAACGAGACTTAAGGTCTCTGAATTGTCCCCTCCAAACAGCACAATGGGGACTGCCCTATTTTGGATGTATGTTTTTATCTCTTTCCCTATCTTGTTTGGTTATTGGTTATTCAAATTATATATAGATTTAGGTTATGGGGTGATTTGGTTATACCTTATTTTGCTTTTGCTATTTTAGGTCCCCACTGTGATGTCCAGAGGGGATGGGTATAAGTACGCCCAACGAGACTTAAGGTCTCTGAATTGTCCCCCCCAAACAGCACAATGGAGACTGCCCTATTTTTAGTCTTGTTACTTCCCCCTTCACCACTACCTCATTGTTTTATTTCTAGTTTACTTTATTTAGATTTTATTAATGTATCCCGTTTCCCTCAGAAACGTCAATACATTTCTAATAATGATTTCTGAATCTTTGCCATCCGGGTACACTAGGGATTTGATAGTCAGACTTGTTATTCCCTCTTTGTACAGTCTATTTTTTAAGCCTTCTCTGAATTCTGTGAGTTGGTGACATTTCTTAGTGGTGTCAAAGAAAATATGACCCACTGTTTCTGTTTCAGGGCAGAAACGACATTTGGTTTCCTCTGAGAAATTTTGTGTTCTTATCCCAGACATTCCTAGTTTTAACCTGTTTAGTGCTACATCTTCTCTCCTAACACTACTGTAGTTATAGCACTTATTTTTAATCTTAGGAACGAACATTTTCATAGAGTCGTGACTTTCTTCCCAGAGTTTTTGGAATTTTTCTTGCCCTTTCTGTTTAATGAGTGAATATATCTCATTTTTATTAAGTTCTATATTAAGCGGGTAACCATTTTTGGATGGTGCATTTTCGTCTGCTTGATCATTTCCCTGTATCCCCACATGGCTAGGAATCCAGACCAGTTTAACCTCTGCTAAGCCCTTGGATTTTAGTTCTTGATGTATTAAATAAATTTCATTAATTATTTCTTGTCTATCTTTAGAGTAGCCTTTTTGTATTGATGTTAATGAACTTAGGCTATCTGTAAGTATTGTAGCTTTTTTCGGTTTGTTTTGCTTGATCCATTTGTAAGCGTTAAGGATGGCCATAAGTTCGCAGGTGTAAATAGACACTCTATGGTCAATTTTGAAATTGATATTTTTAATTAATAAATGTTTGTGTTTTATTGCTATTCCTGCCCCTGCTACTTTCTCATGTCCATCCTTGCTGCCATCTGTATAGATCTCTATAGAGTCTGAATAATTTTCTCTAATATATTTCTGTATGAATTTTTTATCATTTTCCGAAATTCCTTGGGCTTTAAAGATTTTTGTGGCCAGGCTGAGGTCTGGCTCAATGTTTGTGTTTATATTTATGTCCCTATAACTAGGTTTAGTCACAGGAACGTTGGTTAGTCCGTATTCGTCGACTGTGCCCCGTATGGTTTCAGCATAAGGAGGTTTAGTTTTTTTGAAGCCTTTTTTGTTAATTCTACTTTTAATAAAGTTTGTGTTATGAATGTCTTTATTAACTGGCAGTCTATCTCCTAATCTGGTTGACCTGGTCCAGTATTTTAACTGGTTCATTTCTCGCATTAAATGTAGAGGTTTAACTGCTGCCTCAACATGTAATGACATAGTTTCTGTTGTTCTGTGGGCTCCTAGGGCTATTTTGAGTGCCCTGTTTTGGACGAGTTGTAATTTCTGTAAATGGGTTTTGCAGGCTGATGCATAGACTATACTGCCATAGTTGAGTTTACTTAGAATCAACGTTTTATATAACATGATCAGAGTGATCTTATCAGCTCCCCAGCTTTGCCCAGAGACACACCTCATTAGATTTAGATCTTTTTCACATCTAGCTATTAATTCTGTTATATGTTTGTGCCATGTTAAGCCTTGGTCAAAATGGATTCCTAGAAATTTTGCTGATGCTAGATATTCTAGAATTTTCCCGTGAAGTTTTAACTTGGGAACATTTTGCATTTGAATTAAACTTGGGTTTTTTGAGACAAGTAATACTTGTGTTTTTACTGGGTTGATTGTGAAACCCCAGTTCTGTGACCATTCTTCAATTGAATTTAGTACTTTTTGCATGTGTCTCTGTGCTAGCTCGGGAGTTCTTGCTTCATGCCATACAGCGCCATCATCCACGAACTGGGACAGTTCTTACTTTTTCTTTTTTATGTTTATTATTTACCCTATCAATATATTTCTTTAAAGTATTCATTATCAGGGAGAATATTATTGGAGAGAGGACAGATCCCTGTGGGCATCCGTTCTCTGTTTCTAATTCCTCTGATAGATCATTTTTTACTTTAACTTTAATTTTTCTGCCCTCGAGGAAACTTCCTACCCATCTTAACATATTTCCCTTGACTCCAATGGAATGCAGGTTTAACAGACAGCCTTTATTCCAATGTTTATCAAATGCATTGCTCAGATCTAGGAAGACTGCTAACAGCACCTTCCTCCTATATTGAGCTCTTCTACATGCTGCTTCTAATCTAACTAAGTGGTCTTCACAAGAGTGATCGGGTCTGCATCCTGATTGTTCTGGTGATATGAGATTATTGCTTTCACAGAAGTTGACAAGCCTTGGCTTAATCATTCTCTGCATTATCTTAGTTAGGGTAGATGTTAGGGATATGGGTCTATATGATGCTGGATCGTGAGGGTCCTTGCCGGGCTTAGGTATGGGAACTATATTGGCCACTTTCCAGCTACTGGGGATCACTCCCGTTTCCCATGATTGATTGAAAATATCTAGCAGTTTTGACTTTGCTAGTTTGCCTAATTTTTTAATCATAAGATATGATATTCCGTCTTCCCCAGGGGCAGAGTTCTTACATTGGTTGAGTGCCATGTTCATGTCAAACATTGTGAAGGGTCGGTTGTAAGATTGATCATTGACCATAGTTTTATCTTCGGCCAAGATTTTGTCAATCTCCCTCTCAACCCTTCCTTTGTTCTCTATGAATTTAGTGGGCAGCCCCGCATTTGAGCTGACAGATTGAAAGTGTTTATTAAAAATATTGGCTTTATCTTTATCAGAGCTTATTATTTCGTCTTTGATTTGTAAGTCTGGTATTTTCCTAACTTCGTGACCTTTTATCCTGCTAACCTTATCCCAGACTTCTTTTCCTGTAGTTCCATGAGAGATGCTGGTTATAAAAGATTTCCAACTGTCTTTCTTACTTTCCTGAATAACTGTTTTTGCTGCTTTTCTTAATTTAGAATAGATAATGTAGTTTTCAGGAGTTTTCTTATGATTATATTTTTTCCTAGCATTTTCTCTCTTTCTGACAGCCTCGTTGCATTGAGCATTCCACCATGGCACTTTTTTATTTCTACTTTTTTTGGGTTGATTAATAGGAATTGTTAGGGATGCTAATTTGTTAATGTGTTCTATAAATTGGTTATTCTTATCTTCTATGTTTATTGGGTCCTCATACGTAAATTCAGTGTATGAGTTCCTATAATATGAGTCCCAGTCTGCCTTGTGCAGGAGCCACCTGGGTCGGTCATTATTGTTGGTTAAGTTGCGGGTAGGCCTTGTTACATTTATATGTATGGGGATGTGGTCACTCCCCAAGGAGTTGCTTAGTACTGTCAAGTGTGACTTAGTACCTATTTGTGCTGACACTATACCTAAGTCAAGGGTAGAGTTTTTGTGTTGAGCGTGACCTGTTCTGGTTATTTGACCTTTGTTCAGCACTTGCATTGTGTTAATGTCTAATTGATTAATGAGATTTACTGACTCGGTATCCTGTCTAAGGTCCCCCGGCGGGTTCCAAAGTGGATGTTTTAGATTAAAGTCCCCCACCATAATGGTATTATTGGTTTTGTATTTGAAAATTTTCATCAAATTACTATTAGTATTACTTTTGTTATCTGGGCTGTAATAATTAATTATTCTTGTGCTACTGTTTTGTTCTCTTATATTCACGATGACGCATTGGGCCCGGTCCGTGCTCGGTCCTTTCATTACTGTGCTTTTGAGGTGGTTTTGTATATAAATTGCTACTCCACCACCCCTATGACCTTTTCGCACATCTTGCGTAGCCAGCTTGTACCCCGGAAGCCTCATTGGTCTGGTATCATCATTCCAATGTGTCTCCTGAATACACACGGCCTTGGGCTTTATCTGCGCACCTAGAATATAGTTTTGCAGTTCCCCTATTTTATCAGAATCCTCCCTATTAATTCCGCCGGCATTCCAGGACAGGACACCAAAGTCAGAGTTGTTATCTATGTTTTTGGTATCCATTGTTAAGTGTTAGTTGGAATGCCTAATTAATGGGGGTATAAGACTTCGTGACTTAATAATAATAGGGAAAGGGTGGGCAGGGGCCCAGTCTATCCCTTCTTCCCTGGTATCCTGTAGGGCCTCTGCGGCCTTGGAAATTGTTCCAATAGCCGTTTCGGTTTGGGTATCTTGATGGGCGGTTTGGTCGCCCATTGTTTTGATTAGGCTTGTGATTGGGGATGTTCTGATTTTGTTTTTCAGTGTTGGTGGGCTCTGGAGTTAGGGCTTCCACCTCCACCGTCTCCCTGATAATGTCTTCAACTTGTTTTTCTATTAATTTTTTGTTAGCCAGTTTTGTAACAAGATTTTTGACTGATTGGTCAGTCAATCCTCTTGTCTTACCCTTGTTCTCAGTGGTGGTAGGTTTGGCCAGGCATCCTTGTAGTTCCTGGTTTCTTTTGGCCACCCTTCCGCTGTATGCCCGATAAGCCGAGCACCCCCTGTAGGCAGCACTATGTGCTCCACCACAGTTGGCACACTTCTTATCTTGCTTATTGCCACAAGCAGCATGGCTATGAGGGCCAGCACAGTGCGGGCATTTGAGGTCAGCTTGACAGTACTTGGTAGGGTGACCAAAGCCTTGGCAGTTGTTGCATCTGAGAATACTAAGGAGGACCGGCTCTGTATCAAAGTTTTCTGAATGCATTTCGATTTTTGAAGGAGGTTTTGCTAAGTTGAAAGTAATTCTAATCTTATTTGTTTCTTGATATTTGCCCTCCTTTTTCTCTTTTTCTATAAATGCGGATTTAACAGTGTTCATGCCTTGAATTTCCTTGAGGATATTCTCAGCATTTCCTTTAACAATTCTTGCCTTACTGATAGTTGTTTTTTTGGTTTCTTTGGTTTCTGTGTTTGGTTCTACTTTGAACAGGAGCCGGTCAAAGGTAAACATTTTGGCATGGTTAAGTTTGCTTTTGTATATCTTGAATTTGAGCTGTTTGGTTTTTTACCATGTTGTGTGGAATGACTGTGGCTATGGCTGTTATTGTAACTATCAGCCACTCGATGGGAGGAGGGGAGTTTTTGGGGGCAGGTTTGTTGTCTGGGGTTTTGGGTTTGCTACCCCCAACTGTTGTCCAACCTTCTTGGACATTGTCTACTAGCTTTGTAGGAGTCTTGATAGGTGATATCAAGTCCGGGATTGGGGGAAACTCTTGTTCTGTGAGAGTTTCCTCGTTGTCAAGGGGTATGTCTACTATCCTGACTTCAGGATAATAAAGACTCTTTGCTGTGGAGGGGGGTCTGAACTCCTCCGTACCCTTTGTTACATCTATTATTTGGGCTCTTTTGACCTTGCCCGGGGTTTGTTTCCTTTTAATAGGAACCTTACTTTTACGGGGCGTTTTCTTTGCAGGGGTTTGACCCTGGTCCGATTCCTTAAATGAGGTGTCGGCCAGCTTCCTGCGTACTTTTTTCTGTAACATGGACATCCTTGCAGCTCTAATTCTTTATGAGTTTAAGTAGAAGGTTGTTTAAAATACTTAATTTGTAAAAAAGTTTTAAAAAGAAAGAACAATGAAGGCAGAGGATAGCAA
The DNA here is from genome assembly GCA_021229015.1 of Solen grandis. Taxonomy (NCBI): domain Eukaryota; kingdom Metazoa; phylum Mollusca; class Bivalvia; order Adapedonta; family Solenidae; genus Solen; species Solen grandis. Next base: position 13,492,057 of record CM037788.1, on the reverse strand, counting down.
GAGTAGTGTCGTAGTAGGCTGCAATCCACTCCACCACGGAGACCTCCCCTCTGTAGTATGCAGCTAACCACCACACCACGGACACCTCTTTTCCTCCGGTACTTGGTTCTTTCAAAGGGATGCTAAGAATCCACGCGAAAAGTTACCTGTCCTTCCGAGTGCTGGTTTATGGCAGGAATGGTCCACCTTCCTCGTGTTTTCTTAGTTTGCTATACTTTATCCCTAAGAAACTCCTAAGAATTTTATTTCTCTATTCGCGTTATATTATTAACTCGTAAAGATTCAATTAGGCTATTATTATTAATTAATCCTAAACTCAACGGGGAGTTATATCAATTAATATTAACAACGCGCTGGGTGGGATAAAACGTTACTGTAACGTTTAATCCAATGCAGTGACCTTTCTAGATCTACAGGCTCTGTAAATCAATGAATATGATAAAAATTATTTGACTTTGAGTGCAGTGTTTACCTATGTTCGTAGCGGTAACGAACGTTTCTCCTCCGCACACAAAGACAAAGACAAAGGCAAAATGATACAATGCTTAGTTAGGTAAAACTGAACTTCTTACCTCACTATCCTTATTCTATAGAATAAAATCCTATGAGAATACACTACGCGAGTTTTCAATTGAAATAATTAAATAAACGCGATAGTAAAAACACTTACATTGTTCGACGCGAGACCGAAACAAGATGGCGGCACCTCCTTCGATCTGTACACAACGATAGCTAGAGCAAGAGTGATAGAATGTGGTCAAAACGTGCCCAAGTTAAATTATTTTATGTGTGTTTTAAAGTACAATTAATATGTTTAAATGTATTGTTCATCAGTTAAATTTATATGTTTTATAATATTTCATGAATGCCATCAAAAGTATTTCATTACATATGTTTTAATGATAAACACATCAAAATCAAGAAGATATTCGGCGTAGGATGAAAGAAAAACGAGATTTCCAGTCTTCTAGAACATTCCGAGGAAAAGCGCGCGAAAGACCGACGCACAACAAATTTAGTAAGCTCTAGAAATAGTTCAGTATTTTTTCTATGAAATATACTTATTTATAGACGGTAATACAAAAAATTATACCTGTAAATAGGCTTGTTTGATATTTGTTCATATCATTATTGCATATGACAATTATGATATAAAAGCGTTATTAGTTGTTTTGGTTTTGGCGAATTAATTTTCAATGAGAGCATCTCGGCAGGCTGGAAGAATTCAATATACATAGTAATTAAGGGGTTTCATGTCATAACACGGTGGATTCTTTTTTGTTGTTTTAAATCATTTTCACAAAGTAGCATTCCTCAATTGATGGAAAAGGATTGTATTTAACTTACTGAAATCACTTTCATGTTTACATCAAAAAGAAAAGTAATAACACCAAGCTGAATGATATATACAAGCTGCACCCCTTATTTACAGTAATTTTATAGTCCATAACGATGCGTTAACCAATAACAGGAGTCCTTTTATTCAGCTTAGAATTATTTACCGCTGTTAGCGTACATTTGATTGGTTTAAGATGCGAGTTGAAATCGAAATTATACAGCTACGCCGAAAAAAAAGAAAAATATTTCATTCATTCAAACTATCAATTACCAGAACTAGAAGCTGGGAAAAACAAGAATTCAATGTAAGTGTGAGCAGCATAATCACCTCGCAATTAAGGTTACCCTCTTTCATACCTTTAAATTATTTATGCTATCGGCGCTCAATAAAATGCCACGGGTGAACACGTTTTACTTGATTGGTATTATCTGATTCAATTAAAGTTTTTATAATTCAATAAAGACAAGGAGCCGAAACACACAATTGTAGAGATCAAAGGAACCGGTAATCAAATTGAATTGAAACTGAATTAAATTCACATTTAGTGTTATACAAAAATTATATAAAAAATCAAAAATTAAAAGTATAAATAGTAAATTATTTGAGAATACTGATATTTATATTTTGATATATCATAAAAAAATGTATTCGTGTAAAAAAAAAAAAAAAAAAATTCAAACAAAATTATTAATTATAACCTGGCTAAAAATATTATATGAATTAAGATATCAATGATGAAATGTATGATAAACAAGAAATATCTTTAAAAAAGATATTCGGCGTACGATGAAAGAAAAACGAGATTTCCAGTCTTCTAGAACATTCCGAGGAAAAGCACGCGAAAGACCGACGCACAACAAATTTAGTACGCTCTAGAAATAGTTCAGTATTTTTTCTATGAAATACATGAATACTTATCTATAGACGGTAATACAAAAAATTATATCTGTAAATAGACTTGTTTGATATTTGTTCATATAATTATTGCATATGACAATTATGATATAAAAGCGTTATTAGTTGTTTTGGTTTTGGCGAATTAATTTTCAATGAGAGCATCTCGGCAGGCTGGAAAAATTCAATATACATAGTAATTAAGGGGTTTCATGTCATAACACGGTGGATTCTTTTTTGTTGTTTTAAATCATTTTCACAAAGTAGCATTCCTCAATTGATTGAAAAGGATTGTATTTAACTTACTGAAATCATTTTCATGTCTACATCAAAAAGAAAAGTAATAACACCAAGCTGAATGATATATACAAGCTGCACCCCTTATTTACAGTAATGTTATAGTCCATAACGATGTGTTAACCAATAAAAGGAGTCCTTTTATTCAGCTTAGAATTATTTACCGCTGTTAGCGTACATTTGATTGGTTTAAGATGCGAGTTGAAATCGAAATTATACAGCTACGCCGAAAAAAAAAGATACTTGGGTACGTTTTGACCTAAAAAAAAAGTGGGTACGTTTTGGTTTGGGTACGTTTTGACTCGCTCCCGCCTCGGCGGAGTAAAAATCATACTAGATAGTAATAAAGCGCACCGTCTTTCAGTCATACAGACTACAATTACACTGCAGGTATTTATAACAAGTCTCAATGTGCAACAAAGAGAAGTGTTTTGATAAAATTGCATCATATCTATGAAACTGTCACTTAGTCAAAATACTTTATGTATGAAATTCCGTTAATGCCTTAAGTCATCCTTCCATAGTAGGTCAAAAGTGAGGAGACAGAGCTCACTTTTTCCCCACAAGATACTCTTCAGATTGCATCTCCATCATACTAGAAACATATTTTCAAGGGGGGGGGGTGCCCCCTCCCCACTAGCACTGACATTACAATCAGAATTTGTACCCCCACCCTTACCCACTTCTGGATCTGTGCCTGAATTACACTCCCTTCCCGTCAAACAAGTTAGTGGAACAGTCTATGCAAGGGAGCTTACTGTGTAGGTTTAGGTTTTAGTGTTTTGATACCAGCTCTGATCGGAGTTTGTACGAAGAAGGTATGTTATTTACTTATATTTTACGTTATATATTTTATATTATTCTTTTTTTAACTTAAAACGAAAAGATTTTAATTAAAGAAAGAAAATAAAAAACGCTGAAGATCCCTGTGTTTTTCTCCGTTGTGTAAAACCAATAGCTAAAACTGAATAAATTAAACTATATTCAGATTCAGACTCAATCATATTCATTTTGTGTCTTCGTGATAAGGCATATGAAATGGTGGTGCTTATTTTAAAATAATTTGATCTAGATGATGTTTTCTGTTAAGTAGAGTCTACTGCCAATTCAGATCTGGTCCGTCATATTTCTTGAAAACGGTCATTTTTTTCAGGTTCTTGAACAATCTTAATATTTGTATCAGAATTGTTTTCTTAGAGCTCATAACTGTGTTAAATCACGCAGTTTCTAACACACTCAATTAATTTTTAATGTGCAATGTTTTCCAAAAATACTTTTGAGGCAGTGCTCCAGCTAGGATTTGAAAAGGGCCGGGTGGTGCCGGTGGTGCCTAGAAGGGCACTTTGAGGCGCTTAGAGCCTTGGTGATAGGTGTGGGAGGGGTACCCCCCCCCCCCCCCCCCCCCCCCAAAAAAAAATGTATAAGTTCAAACCCTTTAGAAGCCATCTCCTGCATTTTCAGACAAGAAATTTTGTTTTAAAGCAGCTTTTGTACATTTCTGCAAGATTCAGACAGTTTATGATGTATATCAGTTGTCCATTTATATCTTTCTAAACACACATTTCAACATCATTTTTTTTTCTCAAATTAAGATGTTAAAAAAAAAGGCCTCTGCAAGAATGACTTATGTTTGGAGATTTGAACAGTTGTTTGGAAATATTTATGCAGAATTTTTAAAAATCAAAATTGCATCAACAATCTTTGATTACAAGTCTTCATTTCAAGTTATCTATTTAACAACAACAGAAAAAAATGAACCTGGCATTTCTAATTCATATAGCTAAAAGAACAATTAAATTGAACATCCAAGACTCTTCCCTCAGAATATTGTGAAAAATCCAAAATCTCAGTTATTTTTTTTATTTTCATTTTTTTTTAGTTATTTTTTCATATGTACATTAATAAATGCACACCATCTACTATATACAATATGTTTCATATTGATGGCTGTAATAATACATTATTATCATTGTTATATGAAAAGGACATGGTAAATTCACCAAAAAGGACAAGTGTTCATACAAATAGAGGGAAAAAACATCTAAATTTTAATATTTTTCAGAAGATATTATGAAATTCCAAATTAGGTTTTTTTTTGTTGTTTTTTTTACATTTTTTTCTCTTTAAAATACATATTAAAACATGAAGATATGTTCTCCAGTTTAACAGGATTTTTACAATACAGAAAATATTTTTAAGTTAAGTTGCTTGTGTAGACTCAGATTAAAACTGTAATTGCTTTACAAATCCTTTTTCATGAAAATTATATTATTTGATTTTAATTTATCTTCAAGACCTTCAAGACAATTCAATTTCATCAACTCTTTTTAAATCACAGTTATAAGATCTTTTATGATATATAAATGTGAAAATTCAATTTAATTTTTTTCTCATAGAATTTATATATATCTTTTTTAAATGATGCAAATTATTTTGTCTCAATGCATTACCCCACCCACTTCAGTGCGATCATATTATTGTAAGTACAAAGTTAGCCTTATTTTTAAATAATGGTGTAAAATCTACATTTAAAGTTTTTTGTTTTTTTAACAATCATTCATGTTTAAAAACACTGACAATGCTTTTTGACATTTTTTTTATTGCTGTAAACTAGATTTATCGTTGCATGTTTCTTCAACCATACCGGAAGTAAACAAAATTATATCCAAGCATGCTTTTTACATGCTATTAAAATTGTTAGAGGCGGTTAAATTGAATATTAATGATAAAGAGAATGATAAAACTATGACAGTATAATATTGTGTCAATGCAGAATGCCAGATTTGAAATATTACAAATATTTATGCCAAATTAGGCTATCTTTTTCGTATTTAAAAACAGTCCCGTAGAATCAACTTTACTTCATGAAATTAACTCGAGCCTTGAACATTATCAAAGGGTTGTAGGTTTGTGTTCACTTATTTCCTCTACAACCATCAGCAATGGTAGCCATGATGATCTGTTGCTCATAGCAATGGATTCACTGATTGACACCCAGTTGTGTACTGTAACTTCTGGAGTTTTTGATTAACATGACAAGCGGCACGTGCCGATTTAAAAGGACAGGCAATTTGCCGACAAAAGGGCACATGCTGGGCATGGCAAAAGAGCAGCTGGGCACCGCGTCCAGCTATTTCATGCTAGCTGGGGCACTGTTGAGGTTGATGGTAAAAAAAACAGTATATATTTCCAGTATCCAGTTCTCTCCAGCATAAGAAGTTACTGCAAGAAAAACAAGAAAATGTGTCTATGAGACACTAATGCCCTGCCAGGATATGGTCAGACTCAGTATTTGCTTGTATTTTGAAAATTTTATTTATTGATGTACATTTTTATAAGTTTCATGATGATGTGAAGTTACCTTTATTGAAAAAGAAGCTTAACACAGAGGTAAACCCGGGGCAGAATAATCAGTTTTACCAGGTCACAGCTATAAAATTGAATAAATACTACTGATAAGTAATCCATATCATGATGTACATGTATGTCAGTTGGGGAAGATGTAGTCATCTTCATAGAAAAAGAAAGCTTAAACGCAAATGCAGGACAACCAATTCTACCATTTTCATCCAACCATGAATTATAGGTCACAGCTATAAATTTTCATAAACATATTATGCACAGTCATAAATTTGCATAAATAATAAATAGATCATATCATAATGTACATGTGTACCTAGATGTGAAGTCATCTTCATAGAAAAAAAGCTTTAACACAACTTTAGGTAAACCTGAGGTGAAACTGAGGCAGAACAACCAAATTTACCATGTTCATCCAACAGTGACATAAAGGTCACTGCCATAAACTTGCATAAATATTAAATAGATCATAAATATCATGATGAACATATGTGCCTAGTTTCATAAAGATGTGACGTCATCTTCATAAAAAAAAAGCTTAAACACAAAGGTAAACCTGAAGTGTGACTGACAGATGGACAGATGCACAGACTGAAAATCTATATGCCCCCCTAATTTTAAAAAAAAATAACTGTCAAAATCCTACAACAGTTAAAAAATATTATTTCCAAAATGGCATCTTGAGTTCTCAACAGCGATCTCAAAATGAGTGTGTCACGAGTATGGTGCACATTTAGAGACAAAGTCTATAAATAACAGTTGCAATGCAGTTCTGTGTTCTTCCTAACAGCACAGATTGGTGTGCAAAATTTAAGATGATCCAAATGAGAACAAGAAACACTATCACACTCACAGTGTCCATTTTTTACAGGGTGCCCTCAGAGTTTTGTGACTGGAGGGGTACAATTGCTATTTTTCCTATCCTTTCATATAGAGTCCCTACATATTTGGGGGTATATGGCCAATTTCGCAGGTAAAAAACCCTCTACATGGGGTAAATGGGCATGCTGTATGACAATTATGAAATGTGAATTTTGCTATCAGATTAATAACAACTATGGGTGCCTGGATAACGTAGTGGTAACGTGCCTTGCTTCTCACCAAAGTGTCCTGGGTTCGATTCCTGGTCATTTACGTGATAGGGTAAAGTGGTCGCCCATCCAGTCACGTGGGTTTTCTCCAGGCTCTCCGGTGTCCTCCCACAAAAATGGCCACGTATGCTGCTACCAGAGCCATCGAAAGTGATTAATATAAGTTGTGATAACTTGTTTCGTAATTGATGTAAAATAAATAAAGTTAAAAAAAACCAACTATGGCTGTAAATGACTTCCGTACATAGGATTGTTGAGAAGTGTTCTCATAATCAAATGTACACTATTGTAAGAACAGATGTTGGTTTACATAAAGCTTTCATTGTCTGCTTGCTGAGTGTTGGTAGATTTAACAGGTGGTTTAAAACAGGGTTGGCAAAGAGACTGGAAATACTTGTATTTCCTGGGACTGTGGGAAATACAAATGTAGTGGTAATTCCTGGGAAATATTGGGAATTACTGGGCAATACCATTTACAACTCTACTGTGACCCTTATGTGGCTGCTGTACCCATTTATTTTTTCACCCATAGTCCATTACAGCAGTTTGTTTGTAACCGGCATCCAGTTAAAGGTGAACCACTTTTTCTAAAACCTTTACTATTTTGTCCATTTACATAAGGAAAACCACGAACATACTTCTTTTTGGGGAAAAAAATTCTTTAAGTATGTTAAATGCCGATTTTGTTAGCTGCTAGGCAGTATTTACATTCTAGGGTCATGTGACCCCTATGACGTCATCAATAGACCAAGTGTCATTTGCCTTCTTTATTTCATATAAATGTATGTAACCATTAATCATATTTAAAACATTTAATCAAACATGTCATATTTGGTTTTGGTCTAGTATAAAGTTAAAGGTTTTATTGAGTTGTTTCTGTAAAATTAATCCACAAATTTGATGAAAATAAATGATATATTTGTGATTACACAAATCAGATTGACTGTGAAATAAAAAGTTAAATTCAGAGATAAACAGAAGTTTTCAAGTAAAAAGAAGTTAAAATTTTCATAATTTGAATGTTTTCACCAATTTAACTTGATACATTCCTATACTTTGGTGTTAATAGTGCAACCATTGTTATTTTATTTTAATTCTCTGCTTCCCAAACATTTATGAACTGACACTTGTTTATAATGCATTCTAAGAAAAGGAAGCAATAAACCATAACTTTTACCCGTTGAAATACAGGAAGAAAAAAAAAATAGAATTAGTAGTACTAACCTTCCTTTCACACATTTATTCCTGTCTTCCTTTATATCATAATTCTATTAAAAAACAAAAACAAAACAAAAAAACAGCTTTTTATCGTCAGTCCATAACTATTCATTCGTCAATAAGTTTTTAAGTATAATATTTTCTCGTGTCATTTTCAGATAATCAGAATCATATACATTTACATTCTTTTCTATACCCTACAAAGAGATAACTTATAAAATTATAAAATCGATTTGAATAATAATGGAACAACAGAACCTACCTATATCTTATATATTTGCACTATAAATTTCCTTTACATTGTCTTGTATGAAACTTGCCGATCTTTAACATGTTATCAATAAATATGTTGATTTTCCAGAGGGAAATAATAAAATAAATAAATTCAGTCTAACTCAATATTTCGGCAAAAGTATGCCTTTCTCAAGAAAAAATTTAAAACATGAATTTTTAGCAAGTTCTACAAAACATGAATTTTTAGCAAGTTCTACAAAACATGATTTTTTAGCAAGTTCCATAAAAATTCATGTTTTTTTTCTTGAGAAAGGCATACTTTTGCCTAAATATTGAGTTAGACTGAATTTTATTATTTAACATGTTAATTATGACTTCATCTGTGTCATTATTGACTAATTGACAGTGTTCCACCATCTAAGAACCCGACTGTCTGTAAGCGTCTGCTCACATCTCAAAGTGATTGGCTTGACAATATGTCCACACCCAGGGCGATAAATCATACCCATCAATTAGTCACCACCGATTAGACATCTCTCTGACACACACACCCGGGAAATTACATAAATAATCATTCCAAACCAAAAAGTTAATTCTTATCAGTAGATATGTTAGGGATTTTACTCATTTAGAAACATGGTATTTGTGAAAACCCAATGCAGATACAGGATTTTCACGGAAAATAAGAGGGATTTTGATATGAAGGTATGTAAAGTGTTCATAAATGTTACTCATATTCAGTACCTTTATGTCAATATTATCAAATATTGTTTTAGAAAACATCCTGGTATGACATTTTTTCATTATGAACCCCCCACCCCCCCAATCACTATTCAGTACATAAAGCAACCAGTTTTATAGTCAGAATGAAGAATATATCTTAATATTTTTTATAGGAATGTAAATAATTAATTGAGGTACACATTTTCACCTTTATTTGTTCATTGTTCATTGAATGACTTCCAGTTGTGTCTTTTTTCAACTTTTCATGTTAATTTCATCTTTATTCAATAGTTTTTTCAGTGAGAACAGAAAATGTTCAAAATGGATCAATTAAAACAAGAAGTATCTTTAAAGAAGATACATGGCCATGGTGTATTAATTACATTAAGTGATTGTTCTACATCTTAATGAGAAGACATTTGACCCAAGTATTATGAATGTCTATCAAGTGTTCAAAGTATATACATAGAATGTGTATGAAATTACTGGCGATCGGACAGATGACAGTCCCTCCAGGTAATACAACTGGATGGGTGTTCCTCGGAACACTCGAGTCACCTGCATTCAAGCAGTTGTCAGACAAAAGGTGAACATCAAATGATCAAAATTATACTTATCACTATACAAAACAAGTTTGGAATACATCCACGTCTTCAATATATAGAGACTGTTGATATTATTGCTTCTCATATTTGCGATTTATTTAACGCTATTTTTAATTCCGGTTTTTATCCGAGTTCTTGGGCGGAAGGTGTTATCATACCTCTCTTTAAAAAGGGGGATAAGAAAAATGTTGCAAACTATCGCAGTATTACACTTATAAGTTGTTTAGCAAAAATATTTACAGGCGTTTTGAATGAAAGAATTTCAAATTGGTGTGACACCTATAATATAATATCGGATTCTCAGTTTGGATTCATGTCTGGGAAATCCACGGTGGATGCTGTTTTTATTTTGCATACTGTTGTACAAAAACTTTTAAATGAAAATAAACGTTTGTATTGTGCATTTGTTGACTTCAGGAGGGCATTTGATAGCGTTAATAGGAATAATCTATGGTTCAAATTATCTAAACTGGGTGTAAATGGTAAAATACTTAGAGTTATAAGGGATATGTATGATAAAGTTAAAGCTTGTGTTCGCAAATATAATGATCATTCAGACTACTTTGATATCACGGTCGGTTTGTTGCAAGGAGAGGTCATGTCTCCTAAATTATTCGCTCTTTTTATCGAAGATTTGGAACTATCACTCTTGGACTCGCCAGAAAATGGTTTACATTTTGATGACCTTATCATTATTTCACTGTACTTTGCAGATGATATGATTATTTTTGGAAAGTCTCCTTCGGAATTACAACATAATCTGGATAGTTTATATGAATACTGTTGTAAATGGAATTTAGAGGTTAATACTGACAAAACTAAAGTAATGGTATTTCGTAAACGTGGTCCTATAAAAGGAAATGAACGTTTTACATACGATGGTCAAATATTAGAAATAGTTAATGATTTCAACTATCTGGGCACAGTGTTCAATTATACTGGTAGTTTTAATCTTAATCAGGAATTTTTGATAGGGAAAGGACTTAAAGCTTTAAGATGTCTATTTTACAATACTAAAGATTTTAATTTAAAACCTAGCACTATGATGCATTTGTTCGATTCCTTTGTTGGTTCGATTTTACAATACAACGCTGAAGTATGGGGGAATACTAAATCGAAAAATATGGAAACTTTACATTTAAAATTCTGCAAAAGATTATTCGGAGTAAAAAGAACTACATGTTCAGCGGCAGTGTACGGGGAATTAGGAAGATATCCACTTTATATAGCTCGATATGTGAAAATCGTCAAATACTGGTTTAAGCTTTTATATACTGATAATATAATTCTGGAGAAAATGTACACATGCATGTTATATGATTGTAATAGAGGTAAAGTAAACTGGTTATCAAATGTTAAAAAACTGTTTGATAATTTTGGGTTTAGCAATGTTTTTATTGATCCATATTCAGTAAATCCAAATGACTTTTGTAATTTATTTAAAAAGAGAATAATTGATTGTTTTGTTCAAAAGTGGAATTTTCCTTTGAGAAATACCTTGATATAGTACCAAACAAACTAAGATATTTTCTCTCCAGATTACGTTTATCATCACATCCTTTAAGAATTGAGTCAGGTAGATACGGTAGGAATAGAATTTCTAGACACCTTCGATATTGTATGTTTTGTAATAAGAATGATCTCGAAGATGAGTACCATTTCATTTTTGTTTGCACAGCCTACAAAGAAATTAGAAAGCGATACATTGACAAAAGATTCTACGCAAAACCAAATTTTATTAAATTTTGTGAGATGTTAAATTCAGATAATAAAGCAGTTTTGATAGATTTGTCTAGATATATACAAGAAGCTTTAGAATTTCGTAAGACCTGTACTAATCTCGCATTATAAGTTCACCTTGATTAAAGCAATCTTCGACAAAACTTTCATGACTAAAATGATAAATTGTGCCTTGACATTTATTAATAATGCATTTTTGTAATCAATTAGATTTAGATCTTGTTGTTAAAATGCTATGAGATTTCTGAGTGTAAATTCCAATGAGGGAGAGAGAGAGAGTGATAGATATAGAGAGAGAGAGTAATGATGTCTAAATATGAGATGTAGACTATGTAGTATGGTGTGTGTGTGGGTGTGTGAATACCGACCGATCAGTGACAGATTACATGTTTGTATTATTGATGCAACTATGTACTATGTACACGTTGAGATACAATAAATATCTGTTCTGTTCTGTTCTATATAACGAATGTGCGATTTCCAGGATACAAAGAGGTATTGAAGATTATTAATTTAAATATTACAACACCCTTACTTCTGAATGTTTTATGAAAAATAAGTGGGAACTTGTTTTTCAGCAAGTGCTATTATATTTGCAAATGAGTTAAAGTTTTAACTCTTTGTGTTTATGTATGAGTCATTTTAAGAACTGCAAACAATTGCCATTAATTAAGAAATGTTATAAACATATATTCTTGCACTTCTTATTAGGTAGATACTATGAGATCATTTTATTTTGTGGGGATGAAATTTCGTGGATTCGGTGAAAAAACTTGTTCGTGTGATAAAAGTTTTTTTTTTAATTTATTTATTTCGACGTTATTTGGACGTTGATTTTAAGACCTTTACAAAATTTAAGTTGAAAAGAATGCAGCCTAATATCGATCATAATATGTTAATGACATGGGTTTGAGAATATGTACTTGCTTTAAGGGAACGTTAATGATTATAGAGAATTATACTAGAAACAAATTTATGGGAAAATATTGGGACTTCACATCTTGATGAAACTGGGTTCAAATGTACATCATGATATGATCTATTTAATATTTATGCAGATTTATGGCTGTGAGTGACCTATATTTCACTGTTGGATGATCATGGTATAATTGATTGTTCTGCCTCTTGTTTAATTTAGTGTTTAAGTATTTTCTTTAATGAAGATGTCTTCACATCTTTATGAAACTTTGTATACATGTACATCAATTATTAATGCAAATTTATGGCTTTGACATGGTCTATATTTCATGGTTGGATGAAAATTGTAAAATTGGTTCTGCAAAAGTTTCACATCAGGTTTACCGTCGTGTTTATGCCTTTTTTCTATGAAAATGACTTCACATCTTGATGAAACACATGTACATCATGATATCATCTGTTAATTATTTATGCAGTTTTGTAATTGTGACCTACATTTCATGGTTGGATGAACATGGTAAAACTGATTGTTCTGCCCTAGGTTTACCTTTGTGTTTGAACGGGGTGTTCCCACTTTGCCAACTTTATATATTTTGCTACCAAAAACAGAGTTGGCAAAGTGGGAATTTGACCAGGTAAGGTAAAGGTGTTAATCCCCGATAAATGCTTGTGGTGCAACAATAAAAAAATACCATTGCGTTTTATCTTGGCAAATATGTATAGAACTTCATACTATAACTCACCGATTTTAATGTGACTGTTAAATAAGCATAGTTGAATTACCGATTTTTGGTAAAATATGTATAGTACTTCATACTAAAACTCACCGATTTTAATGTGGCTGTTAAATAAACAAACAGTATTTCACACTTACCTAATCAGCCTGTTTTTATATATATGTTTGAAGTCGGTCGTTCATAAACGTCGTTAATTAGCCCTATTAAATGCAAACAGTATTTCACACTTACCAACCGACTTGTCTGTTTTTTTGTCGGTCTTTAAATTAAAATAAACTTATAATTAAGTATTGTACAAATCATGTAACATGTTATTCACAATTATAACAGTTGTTTGTAAATACTTTAATAATACAATCGCAGGATGACAAAATAAACGATACCGCAATCTTTTTAAGTCGTCGCTATTGCGTTTGATGATCTTTAATTATTTATGATGTTTGAGTTAAAACAATTTTAGTATGTCCACATATGCATATATACTTGGATTGTAGTTTCTAAATCTTATTATTATACGACTGAGCATGGCAACGCGTTAGTTGCAGTGGAATTCATAGAGAAAAGGGGAAAATGTAGTTTTCCTCTATGTTAGATCATGTCCAGCCCGAATCAATACCTTCAATGACCAACTGACGAAAATGGCCGGCGAACATAACCATGATAGAGATGCTGCAGGAACCACAGCTGTGAAGGTGATGGCAAAGATTCGAGAGAAATGTCGGCAGTCGGCTCATCCCATTCCTGCAATATTTGACGAATCTCTAGCATGTCTGAGAACCGCAGAATGGGACGACTACACGGAAGAAGTGGTCCAAAAACTGCCAACATTCTACGAGGCTAAGTCGTCGCTGTATCGACACTGGGCCAAGCTTCATCCGAAGCTTCCGAAATCTCTCGCAGATGTGGAACTGCAGGGTCAGTGGACAGAGTCTACTACTGGAGACCGCTTCCTACTGGCTGACGATGGAACAGAAGACAGGATCCTTATCTTCGCCACTGACGGAAACTTGAGGATACTGGAAGAAGCAACTGAGTGGTTTATGGATGGAACCTTCTATTCATGCCCCAGCCATTTCTACCAGATATACACAGTGCACTGCATGATGGATGGTACCATGATGCCGCTGGTGTACGGACTGCTCCCAAACAAGACAGAAGCCACGTATTACCGGTTCTTCAGTCTGCTCATGCGAAAGGCCGGAGAGCGAGCTATACATCTGCACCCAAACAGAGTGATGCTGGACTTTGAGGGGGCACCGAGGAATGCGCTGATTTCTCTGTTTCCGCGTGTGTATGTTAAGGGATGTTACTTTCATTTTACACAGGCTATTTGGAGGAGGGTACAATCATGTGGACTGGCTGGGAAGTACCGTGAGGATGGCTCTCTCACAACTTTAGTTCGTCAAGCAGCTGTGTTGCCACTGGTTCCTTTGGAAAGGATTGAGGATGTATGGTTCTTCGCCCTCGAGGACAACGAAGATGAAGGGGATGCTGTGGAGAAGTTTAAAGACTATGTAACTGAGACTTGGGTGGAGAGCGATCGCACCATATGGAACCATTTCACCACAGAGGGACCAAGAACTACAAACCACCTGGAGGGATGGCACAACAAGATAAAAAAACAGCTGACTCATCCACATCCCAACATATACGTCCTGCTGCAACTCATCTTGAAGGAACAAGCTGCAAATGAAGTTAAACTGATTCAACACAATGCTGGCGGGAAGAAACGGCCAAGGAAGATGACTTACAGAGAACTTGACCAGAGGTTGGAACGCCTGAAGTTGCGGTTGGCAGAAGGAGAAATAGACATATATAGATACGCTGACGCAGCATCCTATTTGATTAAGTTGCCTTGAGATATACTGTGATGTGACAAAGTGTGCGTTGAGAAATAATAAGTGAAGTTTATGAAAATGTGTGTCTTGATGACTGACGTATTGTTTTCATTTATCCATATGAAATTCGTTTATTGACATCATTGTTGTTACTTTGCATTTATGTGACATAATAAAATATGAACAAGAAAACATTGATTTTATTTAAAAATGAGACAAAAATGCGACAGCGCGCGCAAGAGTGAGAGAGACAGAAAACGAGAGACGGAGAAAGTGAGAGGGGATATACATGTATATAGAGGAAATCCTTATTTTAATTACACACATTGCATTAGCTCAACGCAAAACATAAACATTACAAATAATACACATCATACTGCAAAGAGAAGAAATAAAATACACCATTTTAATATATCTATTAACCTAGGCACAGCATAAACCATCTGGGCTTATTGTACATTATCACCGTTATACCTGACTGCGTACAGGTAACCTTCACTCAAGAACTGGAAAGTTGGCATAGTGGGAATACTAAAAGGTGTGAAGTTGGCAAAGTGGGAACAAACCGTTTGAACTTTTATTCTATGAAGATGACTTCACATTTTTATGAAACTAGGCATACATCATGATATGATCTACTTAACATTTATGGAAAGTTATTGCTTTATTTATGAAAATCTATTGCTGTGACCATTATCTCATGATTGGATGAACAGGTAAAATTGATTGTTCTGCATTTGTTTTTAAACTTTTTTTTCTATGAAGATGACTTTACATCTTCAGAAACATGACATACAATCATGTACATCATGATATGGATTGTTTTCTGGTAGTATTATTTAATTTTATGGCTGTTACTTGGTAAAATTGATTATTCTGCCACTGGTTTACCTCTGTGTTTAAGCTACTATTTCTGTAAAGGTAACTTCACATCATCATTAAACTTTGTACAAATGTACATCATTATATACACTTTAAAAATTACAAGCAAATATTTGGTTCTGACCATATCCTTATGGTGGGGCATTAGTGTCTCACAGACACATTTTCTTGTTTTTTTGTTTTTTTTCAACAAAATACCTTGCAGAAATGAGTTAAATTCATTTTCAAAACAAACATTTATATCAGCATTATTGCAAGTTTATTTTCTGGGAACAAGTTATCACAGTAAACAATGATTTATATAATATTACAGTTGACTCAGTGTATGAAAGATCCCAGAATACTATCTTACTATAATGCTTTGTGGTGTAGTGAGAGTTTGCAGATGAGTCTAACATAACAGTTTATTTGACACCTAGGGAGGTCTGACACCTGATCCCTCATAGATATGCATAGTATCAGGGTTCGACATTAAGGCCCGACCGAACGACATTCACTAGTAGATTGATGGTCCGGTCCAGCTTGGTCCTAGGCTAACACGACCGACTGGTCGTGTTCTAAATTGGTCAAAGTTTGCAGAAATTTTATCGATTGACACATAAAAAGCACCAAAAATAACTGTAATGGTCAAACTATTGACCCTTGTTGAAACAGTTTCTTGGAAAACCCGTGTGTGCTATATTTAGCGGCATTTTCAGTAACAATCTTGACACGTGTTCACTCATTGGTTTGTGTTTTAGAACAAGGCTGTTTCCCCCACGCACTTGCCAAGTTTAATGTTGTAATACTAAGCTAAGAATGCTTATTTTTTCATCTAACTTTTCATATTATAATGTTTACAAAATTTTCGTATTATAATGAATAAAAAATAATTTAAAAATGCTAGAGATGCAAGTTAATGCATAAACGCTGATCTTTTTATTATGCTGGGATCCCATGTATAACGACAACAGACCTTATTATGATGTTTTTACTGCAATATGCAGCCGATAGGAAAAATGTCAAACAGTCTTTTCATCCGACAAAAAAGACAATGTCAGTAATGAACGAAAAAGGTAACGAGGAATCAAAGAAACTCTATGGATAGATGACAGGAAACAGATCATTTTGCTTTAAGTGGAATTACTTAAAAATAATTATACAAGAGACATTATCCGGAACTCTCATATTAGGGGATTTCCATGTAGGTACAATCAAGGTGTTCATGCAATGTTAATGCAAAGCATGTAACACAAGAGTAATTCTAGTATTATCTTTTTTAGACCTTTATTCTAACGGTAAACATGAATAAACTCTGTTAGGTATTCCAAAGTAAGTATATTGATCTAAGTATGACATGTATGTGTTTAACACTTCGGTCTAGTTCAGTTAAGGCCAGGTCTAGTAGGTTTTCTAAGTTACTGGTCCAGCTCTCAAAAAAGTTAATGTCGAACCCTGAGTATACATGATACACTGACAGGTATGGCTTCACCCTAGAGCCATCTGGCACCTGCCACACTGACTGCCGAAGGCACTGTAATCTTACAGTTGGGAATGGCATTTCTTTAAAGCAGGTGTGCATTCAGTATGACAAACCATATGCAACCGTATGCTTACAGCCAGCTATGAAACTATCTCAATGTCATAAATCATGATGCTCACATATACCCATGTACAGCATATCAAAGGAGCATGTGAACTGTAGGCATTGTATATGGTCCTAAGATGTATATGGTCCTAAGAAAACTCCATAGCTGACTGTAAGCGACTGGTTGCATACAGTTGTCATACTGATCGCACGTCAAGTGACCGCTTTTTCCAGTGTTAGAATATAGTGATTTTCATGGGGGCGGTGGTGGGGGGGGATCCCAAACTGACCGATGAAGGCAAGGAGACCGTTAATACCAGGGCTTTCTTAAGTTAGCTTAGACTGTAAATGCAAAAATTTACTAGGCTGATGCTATCTTTTTGTATAAATTTGATATTATATTTTCACAATTACAGATTTTATTGGCAAAATGGCAATAATATTGAAAGGATTGTTTTTCCTCTTATGTAAGTATAATTTTATGTCTTTTTCAGTTATATGCTTATATGCATAAGTAGAGTGTAGGACAAACCACCCCTCTTCCAAATTTGTATAGGTACTAGACGAAACACCCCCCTTGAGTTTTACAAGGCAGATAAAACACCCCTCAATAGTTTTTTAAGGTGGACACAACACCCCTCATTCAAAATAAGTATAAGAGAGAGGGAGAGAAGAGAGAATAATATATTAAGATATAAGTTGTAGGGTTTAGAAAACAACATACTGTCAATTGCCAATTACTTTGTTGATTTTAAACATGGAGGGGCCTCCATGGCCGAGAGGGTTAATTCGCTGACTTTAACACTCACTCAGTCCCTCACTGCGTGGGTTCGAATCCCGGCTGGATCATTTGGATTTATATGTGAGGAAGCCTTCCAGCTGGCTTGCGGTAGGTCGGTGGTTCTACCCTGATGCCTCCGTGCAATCGGGGTCTTCCACCATCTGTAATTAGCTGGATGGCACTATATGACTGAAATACTGTTGAAGCGACAGTAAACTCAAATAGTCAAGTTTAAACATGGAATATTTAATTGATACAGTTATCACTTCAGCTAAAATAAGCTGTTAATTACTCTCTCTCTCTTATACTTATTTTGAGTGAGGGGCATTTTGTCCACCTTGTAAAATTCATGTAATACTGCTAATTGCCGATTACTATGTAATCCTTTGCTCACTAAGTTATTGAAAAAGGATGTTTTTTTTTTTTTATCTCATTTAATTATTAAGAAATGTTTGTTTTGCAATAAAGATTTCACAGATAAACTCTTTTCTCACTTTCTTTCCCCTTTTAATGGTGAAAGATTGAGAGAATGAATGAGAAGTGATACAAATATGCTACAATGAAAGGGACTTCTCTTTTTATATGCTCTCTCTTGTCTTTTGAACAATATTTTTCAGTCTAAATTTATAAATTAATTAATTTAAACAAATGAAAGACATTATAATGGTGTAGCAGACAGTGAAGGAGTGATATTTATTTTGAATGAGGGGTGTTGTGTCCACCTTATAAAATTAATGGGTGTGTTTTGTCCACCTATACAACTACCCACAATAGTTTTGTCCACTTTGTAAAATTCATGGGGGTGTTTTGTCCACCTTGTAAAATTCATGGGGGTGTTTTGTCCACCTTGTAAAATTCATGGGGGTGTTTTGTCCACCTATACAAAACTATTGAGGGGTGTTGTCCACCTTATAAAATTCATGGGGGTGTTTTGTCCACCTTGTAAAATTCATGGGGGTGTTTTGTCCACCTACACAAAATTATTGAGGGGTGTTTTGTCCACCTTGTAAAATTCATGGGGGTGTTTTGTCCACCTTTACAAAACTATTGTGTAGTGTTTTGTCCATCTTGTAAAATTCATGGGGGTGTTTTGTCCACCTTGTAAAAATCATGGGGGTGTTTTGTCCACCTTGTAAAATTCATGGGGGGGGGGGGTTGTCCACCTTTACAAAGCTATTGAGTAGTGTTATTTCCACCTTGTAAAATTCATGGGGGTGCTTTGTCCTCCCTTACAAAACTATTGAGGGGTGTTTTGTCCACCTGGTAAAATTCATGGGTGGTGTTTCGTCAGTGGTACAGACAAAAGCCCACTAGGACATATTTGCCCACTGGACAAAAGCCCACTGCTATTTTTGCAAGGCGGACAAAAGACCACTTGTGAAATTAAACGGTTCATAAATCAACTTTTATACAATTTGAAGAGAAAAAATAAAACATTGAGAATATAAATTTAGACCAATTTCTTCACATTTCACCTTTAAAGTAACATTGTTTTACAAAGCTTGTAGTAAGGTCATGTTTGAAATTAAGTCAAATTATGGGTAAATTCAAGCCAATGTCTTAACATGATTACTCTTAAAATAGTAAATTATGTCCAGAGCAACAGACAACTTTTGATGTCAGTTAGTTAAAACTACAAGCTTTGTAAGGCAATTAGTTTTTCACTAACAGTTTCCAAGACCAATAAGTTTTTCTGCATTTTCAATTAGTTTTACTTCATTTTCACATGCCATGAGCTTAGTGTCAGAGTGTGTGAAAATTAACAAATTGTAAATTAAATTGTAAAATAGGAATGATCAATGTAATTGCTTGCATGCATTAAAATCCTATACATAAAGATAATGAACATGTTAAACATGTTTATTAGTCCCCTACCGGTGTAGCCGGTCTGTCCATCAGTCAGTCCGTCCGTCCGTCCGCAAAAACTGGATCCCATGATAACTCAAAAAGTACTGAAGATATTTTTATGAAACATGAAATATGGATAGAGGGCTGTATGGAGATTACGCACGTCTTTTTTTATTTCTTCCTAGATTGAAACATCTGGTTGCTATGACAACAAATAGACTTAAAATATGACAAATAAAGCAATATATTGTGATAACTCAAAAAGTACTGAAACTTTTTTTATGAAACTTAAAATATGGATAGATGGCTTTATGGAGATTATGCACACTGACATACTTCTTCATAAGACAAGGGACATTATCCTAAAAGCGATACTTTTAGAAGTTATGCCCCCTTTAAAGTTATAATGATAGTGGTTGCCCTTTACCAACAAATATTAACACCACATACAGTGTTCTTATTTTTTTCTTTTTCTTCTGACCAAAATTCTGGTTGCTTTGGTAATCGGAAAATAATGTTCCTCACCGGTAGGGGACTCATGTGTTGCAACACCAGTTACTTGTCTCTTTATAACTTATTAATTACTGGCACTGGTATGGATTAGGACATCAGGA
Organism: Solen grandis; assembly: GCA_021229015.1. Lineage (NCBI taxonomy): Eukaryota > Metazoa > Mollusca > Bivalvia > Adapedonta > Solenidae > Solen > Solen grandis. The sequence continues at coordinate 13,471,371 of CM037788.1, read as the reverse complement.
TTGATTCTAGCAATTCAATGATCAATGCAAACAAGAATCTTGGACTGTTAAGTCACTTAAGTCTTTACAGGGCTAACCTTGAATAATGGTAGCTGGCTTTGATTTAAACATGTATGGGCAGTAGTGCTGTATCACAACAGTGTGTCTTTGTTTTCAAATGGACTTGTGTTTCAAAGTATCTAGGATTGTATCAAACTATTCATCTCACAGTTAAAACAGTTTTATTTAATGTGTGGGCTCTCGCAAACATGAATATGTGCACTCAGTTTCTTCACATGTTACTACTGGTCAGCACTGGAGCAATCTGAGGTGGATTTCTTAGTCCTGGGCTTGTATTCTTGACAGAGTCTAGAATTCCTCTTCTTCTTTTTGGGCAACCACAGCCTGATAGCTTTGTTTGGATTGAAAGAGTTCAACTCCACTTTGCTCATATATATAGAGATTTTTCTGACTTAATTGAACTTCTATACTTATTTTGTCAGACGGTTTTGTGTGCTAAAACTCCTTTCACATTCAATACTGGACACACAAAGGCAGAGTGCGATCTTGCACAGCACAACAAACTCTGTTAGGTCTTGATGCAAACTGCAGGGGTTTTCTTAAGTGGACGTCCACTTGCCCGTGCCAGGTTAAAATCACTGCGGGCAAGTGATTTTTCAAAGAAGATAGCCCGGCGGGCAAGTTTATTTATGTAAATGAATTTTTTTTTTTTTTTCTATAGTATATCAGGGGTAAAATGCTTGCAAATTGTCTTTGATACATATTAACTAAAATCCATCTTAATACTGCACATATTTTAAACATTAACAAACAACAACTAACTTCAAGGTCGGGCAATCTGTTTTCATTGGGGACTAATAGATGTTCAAAGTAACCTGCCCCCTGGACAAGTGAAAGTCAAATCCTTAAATAAACCCCTGAACTGATTACCCTTTTACATAGGTTTTGAAGTGACATGTTCTTGTATGATGCACACATTATAGCTTTCAACCTTGGCCATTCTCTAGACAATTTTTCCCTATCCAAAAGTCTCTGAAACTCTTTTATTTCTCCCTGAAGTCCCTCAGGCTCTACCTGTTATCACCATGAACTATCTTTGTCTCTGAATTTTGCCCATAAAACAAACCAATAACTTCAAGTGCATTTTCCGAGTCTTGTGATTTTGCCTCATTGACCACTGCAGGTTCCAACAGCAAACTCATATCTCTAAATCACTGTTTTCCTTTCTTAATCGATACTGCATGTTCTTCTGTAAATTACCCTAGTAATCTAATCTCAGAGCCTCAAAAGTCACTGTCAGTTTTCTCTTCAAACCTTAAAGTTTTTCATCATCCTTTGTCATCCTCATTCTCTTTGACTTTGATACATGTCTTCATTGCTTCTAATGACTTGCCATCATTGGATTACATGTGCTCTAACTGCCCAAGGGTACCATCCATGGGAGGCTGAATTTCACTGAAAACCAGACTTTGTTTTTGCAATTGTTTGCTAAGAACAGCAAGACACTTGTGCACATTCAACATAAATGCAACTAACAACACTGTCTTATGGTCAGAAAAGTACTTCAATAAATTTTTTTCAACAGCATCTTGCTCTGAAAAGCTTGAAAGTGTGGCAAGGACTGAACTGCCTCCACAGCAGACTTTAGAACAAGCCACTGATGCTATATGGTTTTCCTAGCACTATCTGGAGATCTTTCAATCTTTCAACTGGTATACTTGAGTTACTCATAAATCGATAGAGAGCATTGAACTTGTCCTTAAATTTCTCAAGGACCTTATTTTTCTTTATTGAATCAGTGACTGCAAGATTTAGCTGGTGTGCTATGCAGTGAGACTGTACCAGGAATGGAGAAAATTCCAACCCCAGTCTTTTTTCCAGTCATCACATTTGCCCCGTCAGTTGCTAGCGATGCAATCATACTTGGATCAAGGCCCTGCTTTTCAAGGAAGGGGATGACTGCTTTGTGTACAATGGTGTGTGCTTTACCATGAAACAAAATTTGAGATTATATCATTCAACAAACTGCGAACAATTTCGTTAGGCATTGGTTCCCTTTAATTAGAAAGCTAGCAACCAATGGCATGTCAGTTTCTATCGTTTTTCTGACCCTTCCAGGCTTAGATTTTGACATTTTGTTGTGGGATTTTCAACTGTAACACTATTTTCGGATAACTTGGATTTTATCGTTCAACGGTTATATACATGTACATTCCTTGTGATATGGGTTATTGCACGCGCAGTAACCTCCCTTGTGCGCTGTAATCATACTAAAAACCAACCTACCCAAAACGACGGCATCTGCAACACAATTCATATTCCATTTTTAGCTCACCTGAGCACAACATGCTCAAGGTGAGCTTTTGTGATCGCCCTTTGTCCGTCTCCTTCGTGCGTCGTCAACAATTTGGCTTGTTAACACTCTAGAGGCCATATTTTAGGCCAATCTTCATGAAACTTGGTCAGAATGTTTGTCTCCATAAAATCTTGGACAAGTTCGAAATTGGGTCATGTGGGGTCAAAAAGTAGGTCATGCGTGCGTCGTCAACAATTTGGCTTGTTAACACTCTAGAGGCCACATTTTTGGCCTAATTTTCATGAAACTTGGTCAGAATGTTTGTCTCCATAAAATCTTGGACCAGTTTGAATTTGGGTCATGTGGGGTCAAAAGTAGGTCACAAGGTCAAATCTAAGTAAAACCTTGTTAAAACTCTAGAGGCCACATTTCTGGCCCATTCTTCATGAAACTTTGTCAGAATGTTTGTTTCCATTTAATCTTGGACAAGTTTGAATTTGGGTCATGTGGGGTCAAAAAGAAGGTCAGGAGGTCAAATCTTAGTTAAACCTTATTAACACTGTAGAGGCCACATTTTTGGTCCAATCTTTATGAAACTTGGTCAGAATGTTTCTTTCATAATCTTGACAGTTGAATTTGGTCATGTGGTGTCAAAAAGTAGGTCAATATGAAAAATCCAACATATGTTTCTCATTTATAATCAGGTGAGCGATTCAGGGCCAACATGGCCCTTTTGTTTATTTTCTTTTTTAAGTGATAAGAATTTGAAATCAATTCGTTTTTCCCGAAAATCAATTAGTTAAAACGATAAAACAAAGCCTATCTGTTGCCCTGATTATGTCAAATTAATCTTTTTAATGGATAAATTAATATCATTATCAAGCCAAAATCTTTATACGTTTACCTTTAAAGTAACATGCATGATTTATAAAACTAGTAGTTAGAGCATGGTTGAAATATTTTATTTTAATTATTACACAAGATATACATGTTCTCACCTAAATCTTTTTAACAATCACACCTTTCTTCTTGAAACACCTTTCTTATTTAATCATAAACAGTCTCATTGCTTTGAGCTTTGATAGTCTATACGAGGGATGATTGATAAGTTTGCGGAATTAATTTATTATTGAAACCTGGAATAGGAAACAAAAAACAAAATACATCACAAGATACGTTTACTCAGGACTGACATAGAGCTCAAATAATATTTAGATACTTTGAACAATAAAGTACATGAAACATTGAACAACAATACTATATCGTACTTGAAGCATGCAGACATCAACGTTGGGTCATGCTGAGGTTACTTAAACGTCAAAGTCTAGTGTCCTGTTAACTTTCTCAACGTAATCACCACCTGTGGCCATATTTATCTCGTCTGCAAGAAAACGTTTTACTGTGTAATACCTGAGAGACAGTTGCTTTGCATTACTTGCACCATAAACCATCTGTCATTATCTAATAGTTCTTTAATAAACACTGTCCAATAGTGACTGTTGATGATGGCCGACCTGGTCTTTGGTCATCAAACACTGAGGTTATACCATCCCTAAATCACTTGTGCCAATTGTATACAAATGTTTTTTCCACGGGACGGTAATGTATCTAACTTTTTAACTTGTTTTAGTGCTTCTACAGAAAGTTTGAGTCCCACACAAAATTTAACAACTGCACGCAATCAATGTCACCTGTTGATGTTATGCGCCATTTTGAAGCCATGGCCATAACATGTTGCTGCGAAAAAAAAGTCCAACACAACGTCTTCAAATTTTCCAGAAATGACGTCAAAATGTCACCCACTTAGATGTCACTTGGTCAAAGGTTAAAGTCATTGTGACCCAAAATAGAAAATATAAAACTTGGTAGACCCACTTAGAGGTCATGGGGTCAAGGATGAAGGTCACAGTGACCTAAAATAGCAAATATTAACCTTCAGGGTTCATTCTAGAATACGCCTTTGCATATTTGGTGCATAGAAATATTGTTTGGCGCAAAGAAAATACCGGTAATGCGCCGATCGGGTGCACTGTCTGCCGAGAAAAAAAGCTTTGACGACCGGAACATTATTCTGATCATATGATATTGCATAATCAAGTGCACTATCAAAATTATAATCGCTTTTATTAAAGCATCTCTGATTGGCTGTGATAGCGATATTTTCATCATGTTAGCATATTACAACCAATCAAAAATGGCGTTTCTTTTCCAAATAGCAATTTGCAAATGTGGCTGAAAAACGTAACGAAAGGTACTTTTTGACTATGGTCGAAGCAACAAAAGACAAGTAGTGATGAAAATGATGATAAATCAGTGGAAAATACTGATAAAAGAGGCCACAGCCAATAGTTGAACGGATATGTCAGATACAGTTACTGTTAGTTTGTCACAAGAAAGTAAGCAACATTTAGCTTGAAAAGTTTTCTTGGTTCAAATACAATAATGATAAAAGTATAATGTATTGTAAGTAAGTAAGTAAATGCATTTTACAGTCTAAGTTTCATGCCTTGGGCACGTTCACCGACTTTACAGCTTTTACCCCTGGTCATTGGGCTACTTGTATCTATCTATCGATCTCCATGGGGAGTCTTTCACTCCGCTTATGGCAGCCCACACCATGGCGCCACAGAATTATACCGCCCTCTCAGGTACCCATTTACACCTGGGTGAAGTGAAACAATGTGGGATAAATTTCTTGTTCAAGGAAATTAGCAGTGTCCTTGGCAGGACTCGAACCCGGGACCCCAGGATCCGGAAGCGCGTGTCCTACCACTGGACCACTGCTCCCCTATGTGACGTACATAGGCAAAACAAAATATGAACAAATAGATAAAATTTCCTAAGAAGGATCAGTGCATTTTCGTTCAAGTATGCTTACCAGGTATGCAGAAAGTAGAAATCATGTGGGTGAATTGAAAGCTGAATAAATGAAACGGTAATTGAAACCTGAATTTTCTGCAGCCATATATAAATTTGACTTCAAAAGTGCCCTTAAATACTGGAAAGAGAAGCACAGAAGGCTTTTAATGGCTAATGAAAGTGATTGTTTGTCATAACCAGAACATGATGTTGTTCATTGATGAGCTCTACCTGCCAGATCCGCTTAGAGGCTACGGGATAAAAGGTCAAGGTCACCATGACCCCAAATAGCAAATATTAACCTTAGCTACATTAGAAACATGCTTCCATACATAACCTCCAAATTTCACATTTGTATGTGCCTTGATGCTCTCTTTCCACCAGATCAGGGTCAAAGGTCAAGGTCACCATATAGCAAATATTAACCTTGGCCATACAATGAGAGTGCTTCCATCCAGAGCTTTCTTACTTCACATGTGTATTCACCTTGATGAGCTCTATCCAACAGACCCACTTACAGGTTACAGGGCCAAAGGTCAAGGTCACAATGACCAAAAAAAGCAAATATTAACCTTGGCCACAATATGAACTAACCTCTAAACTTCACAGGTTGAATGCATCTTGATAAGATCTTCCAGCCAGGTAACTTTGACATTCAAATGACATTGACCCCCTTTTCTAACTTGGGTACATGGTTAAAATTTTGCATGCACAGTGTTATTATGCTTATGTAAGGTTTATCATTTTTGACAATTATTATATACAGGGTATGTGAAGGGCAAGAATTGATATAGATTTCATTTGATTTACAAATAAGCATTTTGAAGAGTCGAGACAGCTCTCATTCTAGTCAGCGGTCATTGTATATGAGTGAACAGTTTTTAACACACCTGAGCACTATGTGCTCAAGGTGAGCTATTGTAATCACCCTGCGTCCAGCGTCCCTCGTTGTGAGTAGTGCATCACCAACAATTTGCTTTAAACGACATCTCCTGAAACCGCTGGACAGAAATTGATTAAACATCATTGTTTTCCAACAGATTACAATTATCAACAACTCAGATTAACATTTGCATTATTTTTCACATCGCTAAAAATGTGCATTTCCAAAGCCTGGGTACACTGATGAAAATCATAATATAGTGCTGGAAGAATGATGACTTTTCCTGTGCAAGTATGATATCCTCTATATACTAGCCTTTTTTCAGAAAAAAATTACCAACCTTTAACAGAAACAGGTTTTGTATGTTTGAATTTACGGTCATTTTTCTTCTAAAATTTAATATTTCTCAAGATACACATGGTAAATATTTTTTAAAAAATCATATTAAGATGTCTGAATGGGTAAACTTGAAAAAGGAAATAAGCAAATCCATATCTGCAAAAGTGAATATTACATTTCTAAAACCTAAAATGTATATAGTGAAAACTTTATTGACATCTCCTCTGAAACCGCTAAACAGAATTTGATTAAACTTGGCAAGGATGATCTTTGGGTAAACCTTCACAAAAGTTGCTAATGAAATTTGATCCATATAGAAACTCTGGTTGCCATGGCAACAGGAAGAAAAAAAAAAATTAAAACTTTAAAAATCATCTCCTGAAACCAATGGTCAGAGTTTAATTTTCCCTTGACACAAATGATCACTTCATAAATGTCTACCATTATTGCTAAAATAAGGTCAAAATGTTTTAGTACATATGTTCCTTGGGTAACCCTCTACCAAGATTTCTAAAATTAATCTGATCAGTAACAAGAAATATCTTTAAAAAAAAGATATTCGGCGTAAAATGGAAAACAAACTGAACTCCTACAATCTAATAATAGACTGTATTTCCGGGAACCCAGATGTATTCTTAAAATAGTGATCATGCAGTCTATTTATATACATTCTGTACACACTGACATGGTTAAGTTAAAAAGGGGTCAAAGGTATGTTATTGTATATGTAACATTCATAATGTTTGTTGGTTAGATCCGTATTGATAAAGTAAGACCCCCTAATTGATAGGAAAGTATGTGTTAATTATAATATATGGGTTAACTTCCACCTCCTCCGCATACTACATGATCAACAGGTTAAAGTGGGCGAGTCCACTTCTGCAGATTTGCAGGGGGGATTTTGGTCTAAAAATAAACATCGAAATCGATTTTATACAGCTACGCCGAAAAAAGAATATAGCCACCAGGGGCAGAACTAATTTGCCTTCAATGTATATAGTGAAAGTTTAAATGGCATCTTCTCTAAAGCTGCTGGACAGAATTTGATTAAACTTGGCAGGGATGATCCTTTGGTGAACCTTGGCAAAAGTTGCTAAAATAAACTTGATCCATGTAGAACTCTGGTTTCCATGGCAATGGAAAGAAAAAAATAAGAAAATTTCAAAAATCATCTCCTTTAAAACTACTGGCCAGATTTCAAAATGTTTTAGTACAGATGTTCCTTGGGTAACCCTCAACCAAGAATGGTAAAATTATTCTATTCCATAAAGAAAAAGCATGTTTGCCAGGGGTGGGGCTAATTTGCCTTAACCCTTTCCCTCATATAGACTCATTTTGACGCACTCAGTAGGTACCACATAAAGCCTGATCTGTAGAAAGCCATACTCAAACCTTACCAAATTTAATTGTAAAATCCTCATTTCCAGACCACTGAGGAGCAGCGAACAGCATAAAACCTGATCAGCCTGCGAATTACTCGCAGGCTGATCTGGTTTTATGCTGTTCGCATAGGTCTTTTCATGGTATCCTCTACGAGGGAAAGGGTTAAATGTATACAGTAAAAACTTTGAACGATATCTTCTGAAACCGCTGGACAGAATTTGATTAAAGTATAATTCCAACACTATTGCATAGATCAAATCCAAACTTGGAACATTGATACCTTATGAGGTGTAGAAGTGCATTGCACAAGGCCTGTGACTGTAGCTCACCTAATTAGGTTTTTGCATCGCAGTGCAAAAACCTATTGTTCTTGCTCTGTTTTATTTTGGTTTTCGCATCGCAGTGCGAAAAAAACCTATTGTTCTGTTGTTTTTTTTTAATTTTAATTTTTTTTTCTAGCTCATGAGTACAACATGCTCATGGTGAGCTTTTGTGATTGCCTTTTGTCCGTGCGTGCCTCCGTCTTCTAAACTATTCGTTGGATTTTGATAAAACTTCACAGGAATGTTCATTATGGGGCCCTTTACCAAATTTGTTAAAATTATTTTGATTGGTCAAAAATCTAGGTTACAGGAGCTAAATATAGATTTTTTTAATGAAAATCTTAAAAATCTTCTTCTCCGAAACCACAAGGCCTAGCCATTTGATTTTTGGTATGTAGCATGATCTTATGACTCTCTACCAAGATTGTTCAAATTATGACCCTGGGGTCAAAATTGGCCCCGCCCCAGGGGCCACTTGATTTAACATAGGCTAATATAGGAAAAACTTGAAAATTCTTCCAGAAACCACAAGGGCTGGGGTTTAGATATTTGGTGTGCAGCATTGTCTTGTGGGTCTCTACCAAATTTTTACAAATCATGGCCCTGGGGTCAAATTTTTCCCCGCCATAGGGGTCACCTGATTGTACATAGGCTAATATATAAAAAAAAACTTGAAAAATCTTCTTCTCAGAAACCACAAGGCCTCGAGTTTAGAGATTTGGTATGTAGCAATGTCTACTGGGCCCCCACGTTTTAACAAATCATGACCATTGGGTCAAATTTGGCCCCACCAAAGGGGTCCCTGATTTTACATAGGCTAATATAGGAAAAAACTTGAAAAATCTTCTCAGAAACCACCAGGCCTGGTGTTTAGATATTTGGTGTGTAGCATTGTCTAGTTGATCTCTACCAAGTTTGTTCAAATCATGATCCTGGGGTCAAAATTGGCCCCACCCCAGGAGTCACTTGATTTAACATAGACTAATATAGGAGAAACCTGAAAAATCTTCTCAGAAAAAAGAAAGCCTGGAGTTTAGATATTTGGTATGTAACATAGGCTAATAGACCTCTACCAAGTTTGTTCAAATCATGAATCATGCATTGTCTAGTGGATCTATACTTAGTTTGTTCAAATCATGGCCCTGAGGTCAAATTGGCCCCGCCATAGGGGTCACCTGATTTTACATAGGCTAATATAGAAATAACTTAAAAAATCTTCTTCTCAGAAAAACATGGCCTGGGGTTTAGATATTTGGTGTGAGCATTGTCTAGTCGATTCTTGCCATGTTTGTTCAAATCATGACCCTGGGGTCAAAATTGGCTCTGCTTTAGGGGTCACTTGATTTTACATAGCCTAATTATACTAGATGAACGATCCAGGGCCATCATGGCCCTCTTGTTAGGTTTTCGCCTCTGCAGGGCGAAAACCTATTGTTCTTCTTCTGTTGATTTGTTGTTTTTTTTAGGTTTTCGCCTCTGCTGGGCGAAAACCTATTGTTCTTCTTCTGTTGATTTGTTTTTTTTTTTTTTTTTTTATTATTTTTCCAATTCCACCCATTTTTGTGTCCAGCCTAGCGGCCAGATGAAAAAAGCTACAGCTATGAAATTTTGGGCATGGAGTCATCTTTATCTGAACATGTGCCTAATTGGTCAAACTTTTCACATTTATTTCTGATTTAGCCACTAGGGGGCGCAATGCATGTAATCACTGTTTTGCTAATAACTCAAAAATTTGAAACCTGATTTAGATGCGGTTTTTTACATAATGTTCCTTGTTGACAGCCCAATCAAATATGATGGATATCTTATCATCGAGTACGGGAAAAAAATTGTTCTAGGAGAGGTTGAATGTTCGAACCTTGCAAAAAAGTGGGAAAATGAGGGTAGGTCTACGAAAAACCTACCCACTTTTGTTAGAGATCAGATAGAATAATTCTGTTTGCTGCATACGATTTGCAAGACATATACGCACAAAATATATGGGGTGGCGAATTAAGGAAATGCGTGGTTTGTCCTCTAGAAACGGTCAAACTTCACTAAATTTTAGGAAAAATTAAAATTTCAAAAACATGTTTTTGTCGCTCCTGACTTTATTTTCTGTTCATTCTTCATGAAATTTTCACACGATATGTATTGTTATGTTTGAAAGGGCCTCACAATTCAAAAAATAAAAAAGAATTGAAAAGGTCAAGGTCATATTACGATTATTGTGTTTTTATTCGGCCACAAATAGCTCCAAAACTAAAAATATTTCATTGAGAGTATATGAACAAAAGTTTTAGTTCTTCAAGAGCTCTTTCCATTGATGTTTAGTTTTTGAAGATCGGACTTGTTTTGATCATTATACGGCAGTCCAAAGTTTGATCCTTTTTTGGAATAATTGTAAATCAGGTTTTATGCTTCAAATTCTGATACATTAGAATAAAAAGTTTGACTTGTGCGACTAGACTTATATACTTGATTGAACTATTTGCTGCTTTGCTAGGTACCTAACAGTAAAATTTTAATCAATTTTCTTTCTCATTTTGCCGCTAGGGGGCGCTTTTCTTGAAATCATTCTTTTGCTTATAACTCAAAAAGTTGAAGTCCGATTCGAATGCGGTTTTTTGCATTCTGTTCCCTGTTGATAGCCTTATAACATATGATAGGATTCGAGGGTCCGTGTGGCTGAAAGCTTTTGAGCTACGGAAGGTTGAATGTTCGAACCTTGCAAAAAAAAACAAAAAAAAACTGTGCAAATGAGGGTAGGTCTACGAAAAACCTATCCGTTTTTGTTAGAGATCAGATAGAAGAATTCCGTCTCCGGCATACCATTTAAAAGACATATACACACAAAATATATGGGGTGGCGAATTAAGGAAATGCGTGGTTTGTCCTCTAGAAACGGTCAAACTTCACTAAATTTTAGGAAAAATTAAAATTTCAAAAACATGTTTTTGTCGCTCCTGACTTTATTTTCTGTTCATTCTTCATGAAATTTTCACACGATATGTATTGTTATGTTTGAAAGGGCCTCACAATTCAAAAAATAAAAAAGAATTGAAAAGGTCAAGGTCATATTACGATTATTGTGTTTTTATTCGGCCACAAATAGCTCCAAAACTAAAAATATTTCATTGAGAGTATATGAACAAAAGTTTTAGTTCTTCAAGAGCTCTTTCCATTGATGTTTAGTTTTTGAAGATCGGACTTGTTTTGATCATTATACGGCAGTCCAAAGTTTGATCCTTTTTTGGAATAATTGTAAATCAGGTTTTATGCTTCAAATTCTGATACATTAGAATAAAAAGTTTGACTTGTGCGACTAGACTTATATACTTGATTGAACTATTTGCTGCTTTGCTAGGTACCTAACAGTAAAATTTTAATCAATTTTCTTTCTCATTTTGCCGCTAGGGGGCGCTTTTCTTGAAATCATTCTTTTGCTTATAACTCAAAAAGTTGAAGTCCGATTCGAATGCGGTTTTTTGCATTCTGTTCCCTGTTGATAGCCTAATAACATATGATAGGATTCGAGGGTCCGTGTGGCTGAAAGCTTTTGAGCTACGGAAGGTTGAATGTTCGAACCTTGCAAAAAAAAAAAAAAAAAAACTGTGCAAATGAGGGTAGGTCTACGAAAAACCTATCCGTTTTTGTTAGAGATCAGATAGAAGAATTCCGTCTCCGGCATACCATTTAAAAGACATATACACACAAAATATATGGGGTGGCGAATTAAGGAAATGCGTGGTTTGTCCTCTAGAAACGGTCAAACTTCACTAAATTTTAGGAAAAATTAAAATTTCAAAAACATGTTTTTGTCGCTCCTGACTTTATTTTCTGTTCATTCTTCATGAAATTTTCACACGATATGTATTGTTATGTTTGAAAGGGCCTCACAATTCAAAAAATAAAAAAGAATTGAAAAGGTCAAGGTCATATTACGATTATTGTGTTTTTATTCGGCCACAAATAGCTCCAAAACTAAAAATATTTCATTGAGAGTATATGAACAAAAGTTTTAGTTCTTCAAGAGCTCTTTCCATTGATGTTTAGTTTTTGAAGATCGGACTTGTTTTGATCATTATACGGCAGTCCAAAGTTTGATCCTTTTTTGGAATAATTGTAAATCAGGTTTTATGCTTCAAATTCTGATACATTAGAATAAAAAGTTTGACTTGTGCGACTAGACTTATATACTTGATTGAACTATTTGCTGCTTTGCTAGGTACCTAACAGTAAAATTTTAATCAATTTTCTTTCTCATTTTGCCGCTAGGGGGCGCTTTTCTTGAAATCATTCTTTTGCTTATAACTCAAAAAGTTGAAGTCCGATTCGAATGCGGTTTTTTGCATTCTGTTCCCTGTTGATAGCCTAATAACATATGATAGGATTCGAGGGTCCGTGTGGCTGAAAGCTTTTGAGCTACGGAAGGTTGAATGTTCGAACCTTGCAAAAAAAAACAAAAAAAAAAAACTGTGCAAATGAGGGTAGGTCTACGAAAAACCTATCCGTTTTGAGATCAGATAGAAGAATTCCGTCTCCGGCATACCATTTAAAAGACATATACACACAAAATATATGGGATGGTGAATTAAGGAAATGCGTGGTTTGTCCTCTAGAAACGGTCAAACTTCACTAAATTTTAGAAATAATTAGAATTTCAAAAACATGTTTTTGTCGCTCCTGACTTTATTTTCTGTTCATTCTTCATGAAATTTTCACACGATATGTATTGTTATGTTTGAAAGGGCCTCACAATTCAAAAAATAAAAAAGAATTGAAAAGGTCAAGGTCATATTACGATTATTGTGTTTTTATTCGGCCACAAATAGCTCCAAAACTAAAAATATTTCATTGAGAGATTATGAACAAAAGTTTTAGTTCTTAAAGAGCTCTTTCCAGTAATGTTTAGTTTTTGAAGATCGGACTTGATTTGGTCATTATACGGCAGTCCAGAGTTTGATCCTTTTTTGGAATAATTGTAAATCAGGTTTTATGCTTCAAATTCTGATACATAAGAATAAAAAGTTTGACTTGTGCGACTTATATACTTGTTTGAACTATTTGCTGTTTTTGCAATTTTGTTTCTAATTTTGCCGCTAGAGGGCGTTTTGCTTAAAATCACTCTTTTGCTTATAGCTCAAAATGTTAAAGTCTGATTGAAATGCGGTTTTCAGCATTTTGTTCCTTGTTGACTGCACCACAGAATGTGATGGATTTCAAGGGACAGGGTATGGGAAAATATTTGCGCTAGAAGAGTTTGAATGTTCTAACATTGAAAAAAAAAAAAAAAAAAAAAAAAAAAAAACTGTGCAAATGAGAGTAGGTCTTCAAATACCTTTTCGCTCTGTTTCATATTGAAAATTGTGGCTGAGTTGAAATAAAGTGTTCAAGTTTATTAGGTTAAAAGCGAAAACCGAGATACCGCTTGCGGTTCTAGTTATTTTTATTCTTCTTACGGCTTTCCACAAACCTGCGGAAAACGTATAGGGTGTCTTATGTTTATTCTCTCTGCCTCTTTGGATTTGTTAAGTTTTGTCTTATTAGGTTTTCACCCCTGCCACAGGGCGAAAACCTACTGTTCTTCTTCTGTTGATCTGTTGTTGTTTGTTTTTGTTTTGTTGTTGTTCTTCTTCTTCTTTTGGGTTGTTTTGTTGTTTTTTCTTATGATTATTTTCCCAATTCCACCCATTTTTGAAGCCGATCTAGAGGCCAGATGAGGAAAGCTTCAGCTATGAAATTTTTTACAGGAGTCACATGTATCCGAGCTTGTGCCTGAATGGTCAAACTTTTCACTTTTCTTTCTGATTTAGCCAGTAGGGGCGCTATGCATGTAATCACTCTTTAGCTAATAACTCAAAAAAATTAAGCCTGATTTAGATGCGTTTTTTTCATAATGTTTATTGTTGACAACCCAGTCAAATATGATGGGTTTCTCAGCATGGAATACTGGTTGAATGTTCGAACCTTGTAAAAAAGAGGACAAATGAGGGTAGGTCTACGAAAAACCTACCGATTTCTCTTAGAGTTCAAATAGAAAAATTCTGTTTGCTGCATACGATTTGCAAGACATATACGCACAAAATATATGGGGTGGCGAATTTAAGAAATGCATGGTTTAAAATGGCCAAACGTCACTAAAATTTTGGAAAAATTAAAATTACAAAAATATATTTTTGTCACACCTGACTCTATTATTTGTACATTCTTCTTGAAATATTCACACGTTATGTACTGTTATGTTTGAAAAGGCCTCACGACAACAAAAAAATGACAAGGTCAATGTCATATTACGATTATTGTTTAATTTATTCGGCTCCAAATAGCTCCAAAACTAAAATATTTTATTGAAAGTATATGATCAAAAGTTTTAGTTCTTGAGGAGTTCTTTCCAGTGAGGTTTAGTTTTTGAAGATCGAACTTGATTTGGTCATTTCACGGTAGTCCAAAGTTTGATCCTTTTAAAATAATTGTAAATCAGGTTTTAAGCTTCAAATTGCGATATAAGATATAAAATGTTTGACTTGTGCGATTTGTATACTTGATTGAACTATTTGCTGCATTGATAGGTACCTAATGGTAAAATTTTAATCAATTTTGTTTCTCATTTTACCGCCAGGGGCTTGAAATCACTCTTTTGTTTATAACTCAAGAAGTTGAAGTCAGATTCAAATGCGATTTTTTTTTTTTTTTTAGGATATTTTCAGTTTGATTTTATATCGCTAGGGAGAGCGCTCCATGCTTAATTGCTTATAACTCAAGAAGTCCTTTTTCAATGCGTTTTCTTTTGCGTTCTGTTTCATATTGAAAATTGTGGCTGAGTTGAAATAAAGTGTTCAAGTTGATTAGGTTAAAAGCGAAAACCGAGATACCGCTTGCGGTTCTAGTTTATTTTTATTATTTTTCCAATTCCACCCATTTTTGTGTCCAGCCTAGCGGCCAGATGAGAAAAGCTACAGCTATGATA